>CAWUFW010014755.1:0-398207 GCA_963921515.1 Calotriton arnoldi
ACATTCACATAGAAAAGCCCAAATAATGCAGGACAATGTGCTACACCAATATCAACCCCTGACTGTGACAACTTAGGACAATGCAATGTACAGGCCCGCATCCAGAGGCACAGTCACAACTGTCAGGTGTGTCAACCATTGATGCCTGCAGAAACATAACATACATTGTGTGTGTCTCCCAAAAACAGGTGATGATGGGGACACAGCAGCAGACGCTGAGGAGTCCCCGTCCCAGGCTCAAGAGGAAACGGAGCTCACTGGTGTGGAACAGCCTCTGCCCTCCTCGGATGAAGAAGACCCACCTGGCACCTCCGGAGCAAGTCATCATGCAGCACCAGCAGGACCACCAGCTGCACCCCCTGCACCCACCCCTCCAACGACTGTCAACACACATACCACCCCTGCCGACATGGACAGACCAAGGAGCACCACCACCACCAGCACAGGGACCCTGGACCAACGTGGGGCCATGGACACCAACACCACCAACAACCCCCAAGGGGGCCCAGGGTCACCTGTGCATGCCACCTCAGGTACTGCACAAGTCGCCAGGGGTGGTGGGAGACATAGGTCGCTGCTCGCAGAGGGTCTGGACTGCATGATGACCCACAACTGGCACGCATAGCCGATGCGTACCAGTCCAGCACCGGAGAGCTCAGCCAGGTAGTGGGGCTCCTCAGGGACATTAAACAGCAGCAGGCTGCCCATCATGCCTGCTTGGACTCACACATGTCCCGCGTGGAGTCCAAGTGGGACACACTGCAAGAGATGACGGTGGTGCATAGGGACATATTACAATGCCTCCGCCAGATGAGCAGCAACCAGTCAACACCTCCCTGTGTGCCCACAACATCTGGTGCTGAAACAACTGCAACTGCCACAGGGAGGCAGGATGACTCTGGCGGAGAGTCCCCTGCACCGCAGCAGCCTGCACTTGAGGGTCCCCCCAAAGAAGAGGGGTCGTCCGAGAAAGGACAACTGAGAGGCTGATGGCCATGCACAACCCCCAGGAAGCCAACACCTGTTCTGGATAATCACCTTTGTGCGCAAACTGTTCAGCCTGTTGACTGCAACACAACTCCCCCACATGACATGGGGAGTACAAGTTGGACCAATGTCTCAGATGACTGTGGACTTGATACAGGACATTTCTGCTACCAGGACTTCCAATTCATCTAGGAACTTTGGATTGCAATCAAAATGTACAGCACTCACCATCCTGTGCACTATTCACACACATGTATGACAATAAACACACTAAAATACACCATACCTGCCTCTGTCGTGATTCCAACGTGGTTTCTGTCATGGAGATGATGACCAGCGAAATTACACTGTGCATGCTAACTGCTACAGCAAGTACAACACAGGCATGTGAGTCATGGCAACGTGACACATATGAGGGAGACACACCACCAGGGCTACACAACAAATACACACCTAGGCCATCTGACTCATTGCCTACACTGATGTTGCCAGGAAATACGGTGCAATGCACAGACACAACACCTATTCACAGTCTTAGTCAACTAGCCCACTGGTGCAGTAAGCAAATGTCAGTCAAATGTGTGACCACAGACAACGCACATCACAAAAGTGAAGCACAGGTTTATTACACATTTGCAACATGTTGTAACCACTACAGATGCAAGGTAATCCCACCTGGCAGCGGGCACACAGTCAACAAGTGTAGAATGAAGGAAGTCCCTGGGTGTGGCGCACATCACCTGTAGGGACACGACAGCTACCACCCTGGAAGTCGAATCACGGTGTCGGGGATCACAGTTGACCAAACGACTCTGAAAGTACCCTGTGAAGGACAGAAATGACACACAGTCAAAAGCACTGAAGAACAGGACAGAACTGCAATACTCATGCCCAATACATGTCACAAGATACCCACCCAGAACCAAGTTAGCATGTCAACACTGTTGGGGAGTACAGACTACCTGTAAGGAGACATCGCTACACGCATACAGTCATGTAGCCCATGGACACACTCAAACAGCACCAGAGCACCACCAACACATATCATGCAAACTCACATCTTTGACATGACATCTCTGGATACTCACATTCAGCTGAAGAAGTTGGTGATGAGCTGTGTGCGGACATCACCATCATCATCATCATCATCACTGGCATCGTGGTCCAGGCCAGGATCCTCCACAGGTGGCGGACATTGGTTATCGTCATCCAGGATGAGAGGCAACTCCTTCCGCACTGCCAGGTTGTGTAGCATGCAGCAGACGATGACAATCTTGCACACCTTTGCTGGGGCATATGGGAGGGACCCTCCTGTCTTGTCCAGGCAGCGAAAGCGGCTCTTCAGGAGACCAAATGTCCGCTCAATCACTCTCCTGGTCCGACCATGTGCCTCATTGTAGCGCATCTGGGCTGGTGTCACAGGGTTCCTGAGGGCGTCAGCAACCACGGCATGTTGGGGTATCCGGAGTCACCTACATACAGACAATTGCACATTAGCTGAGTTGGAAAGAGGGTGGAACACTACATTGCAGAACACACACAATGGTACAAAGTCAGTACACACCAACAAGCCAAGCACGCTGGTTCCGCATCTGTGACATCATCCTCGGGATGTGACTACTCCTCATCACGTAGGCATCGTGTGCAGAACCGGGGAAACGGGCACACACGTGTGAGATGCTCATATCAGCAAGACAGACCACCAGTGCATTGCCCGAGTGGTAGTGTTTGCGGTTCCTGTATGCATGCTCTTGGGCCTGTGGTGGTACCAAAGCCACATGTGTCCCATCAATGGAGCCAATGACATGCGGCATCCTCCCCAGGGCATAGAAGTCACTCTTCACATCAGTGAGTTGTTGGAGTCTAGGGAAATATATGTACGGTTCAGGTATATCAACATAGCCTCCAAAACATCGCGGAGCACACGGCTGAACATGGTCTGTGACATCCCACCAGCAGTCGCCACAGTGTGTTGAAAGGTACCGGTGGCAAAGAAGTGTAGGGCTGCCATCACCTTCACCTTGGGGTCAGCGCTGTAGGGTATGGCCGGCCAGGTTGCAAATGTGGTGCCAGGCGCACTGCCAAATCCTCAATCAGCTGCCTGGTGAAGCGGTACCGTCGGATGCTGTCACGTTCCACCATCGTTGCCAGGTCAGGGAATGGTCTATGGACAGCTGGTGCCCTGCAGTGCATAGGTGAAGAAAGAAAGATTGTCAGTCACCCCACATATGTGGCATTGAACA
The DNA here is from genome assembly GCA_963921515.1 of Calotriton arnoldi. Lineage (NCBI taxonomy): Eukaryota > Metazoa > Chordata > Amphibia > Caudata > Salamandridae > Calotriton > Calotriton arnoldi. Next base: position 3,231 of record CAWUFW010014755.1, read on the forward strand.
CACTCAATATCACATGATACATCATTATGAGGCACAAGTACATGATGTGTGCAGTTCCGTAAGGACATGTATGGCACATACATGGCCAACATCTAACATCACCGTTCAACAAGTGGCATCAATAAGTCCCAGGTTGTGCCATTGGATATCATGAGGCCGTGTCACAGTTCCCATCTCCTGCTGCCACGTTACAAACACACCCCACAGTGACATGTGAGGACAGATGTGCCCCAGGCATCACAGCTCAACGACAGGTAGATTCCCAGGGACCCTGTATTGCCACATGGACACTGGCATGACATGGTGTATCATGTATACACCACAGCAAAACAACCATGACCCCCACAGGTAGTGGTCCCTGTTGCCTCGGCAGGACAGACATGTACGTCTGTGACACACACACGCACAACATCAAAGTCCATGCACAAACAACGTGGATGTGGAGACTGTCTCCCATTGTGCACATGAAATCAGAGACATTGTAAACACAACATGCACACAGACTGTGGAGGACCATCACTATTGTGCCAATGGGTCACCCTGGGTTTAACATACCATCCCACATGGGACTCAGGGGGTATGTGACATGACATACACATACACCACCGTGAAATGTGACCATGCCACATGCCCAGATATGAACAGTTGCACATCACAGTGGTCATGTACACGAAACACCAAGGATCCTGTCCCCATGAACACGTGCACAGCCTGGGGGTGGCTGCCCCCAAGTGACACCGACAGAACAACATGTTCACCCCCATACACGGAATAGGTAATGCAGCCTTACATGCCTTAGGATACAGTTTGGACAGGCTGTGGTGTTGTAGGTGTGCCCCTCACTCCCTGGGAAGTATATGTGGCTGGCATATGTTCACCTGTGACAGGCATGGTGACATATGCCAGTGACTTGTACAGGGACGCGTTGGACAGCAATGGACCGATCGGTGCGCACACATTGGCCATTGCATTCAATGTGTGCTGGTACGCGTTGTATTCGCAATACGCGTTGAACAGCAATGGACCGATCGGTGCGCACCCATTGGCTATGGCCTGGCCTGGCAACGGACGCGTTTTCAAATTTTGAGCGAGTCTGATGCTGTAAATTCAGTTGGTCACCCACAACAATGTTGCAAATTCATGGGTGTCATGAAGTTGAACTTTTGAAGGATGCTGTGGGCGTGTGTAAGTGGTGCAATTCCATGGATTGGCCAGATTCAGAAGATGCAAACGACTTGGACCTACTATCACTTTGGACACATGGGACAGTATCTGCCTCTGCAGCACACATATAATGCTGGCTGTTCCCCTGAGAGCTCACTTGCCTGCACTACATGCTCCAGGACGACATCTGCCACCACCACTGCTGCTGTATCTGCACCCTCTGGACCCTGCAATGGCACGTACTGTGGAGAGAGCCCCAGCCTTCAGCACTGAGGAGAATCAGGCCCTGCTGGACAGCCTCCTTCCACAGTACAGCAAGCTGTATGGGAAACCAGGGGAGCAGGTGAGTGTGCTGTCCACTGCCTTCCTAAATGTGCATGTTGTCTGACTAGCAAGGCTAACAGTCTGCACGCCACTGGCTAGCAGGCTCACTGAGTAGTTGTCACCCCCATAGTGTGTAGTTACATGCACTGGACAGGTATAGTGCAGTGACAGTGCATTTAAACAAGGTTTTACTTCCCAGGCAATGATACCATGTAGTAACTGCTGGCATACTGTCCATGGCCATCGTTGCACTGCCTGTGTACATCATGTGCCCCTGTGATTGAGACATGTATATACAACTGTGTAATGCACGGATATGTTGCATGTGTAGTAATGGCATTCTCACTTTGTCATCCTCACAGGTTGATGCCCACCAGAAGCAGCAGATATGGCTGACCATCGTCCGGGCAGTGAGAACCGTGGGGGTCTACAAGCGCCGGATCCGCAACTGCCAGAAGAGGTGGCAGGACCTTCGGGGCTGGACCCGGAGGATCGCACGGGTCCAGCTGAAGCTGTCGCCTCCTCGCAGGAGGGGCAGAAACCGGACCCTGACCCCCACATGCTCAGGATCCTGGCGGTGGTCTTCCCTGATCTGGATGGGCAGCTGAAGGCCAGAGAGCAGCAAGGAGGGGGTGAGTCCATGACTGCATTGTGAACTATGTCTGCCATGCTATGTGCCCTCCTCTGGCCTGGTTAAACTTCCACAGTACATCAGTCATGTGGTCCAGGACCCATGTCCCTCTATTGTGCACTGCCCACTCCTCATCTGATACCCAGGTGTGGCCCTTACAGTCAGGGAATTGTGTCACTTGGGTACTGTGTCCTTGCAGTTTGCTTGACTCAAGGTGGGGGACAGCATCTGTTTCCCTAACTCTGTGGTGGGCATCATGGGTGGGTCCATTGCTTACACTATGCCTGTGTTCTGACATGTAGTTACTTTGATATGTGGTCCAATTGCTGAGCTGATCCACCACATGTGCCTGGGGTATCTGGCACACACCCATGCTGCGGGTGGGAACAATGTTTGGGCCCCAGGAGTGTGTATATTACGTGTGTCACACATACTTAGCCAGCTGCCTACTGTCCAGGGCTCATCCCTCATTCATGTGGGGCAGGACAGTCATGCCTACTCCAGGCCATACAATACACTCTGTACTCCCACTCCCGTGTATCAGCTGACACGTTGTGCTCAGTGATTTGTCCCCTCAGGTGTCTGCCTCTGTGTAAGTGTGCTGTGGCTTCGTTGTCAGGACTACTGGGGTGTTTCTCGGTTGGGGCTCAGCATGCCACCGGAGATGTGACCATAGGAGACGATACTTGTGTGACACATAGGTGTTTGATCACCTGACCGTGCAGACTGGGGTATGCGAATGTGAAGTTCAGGCAGCTGTCTCCCATTCACAGCAGATTGTGAGGTGCTCAGGTTCAGAGGGTCGTGTTACAGGTCTCCCATATGTCCAATCGGTATGACCTGGACAGATAAGGGTTCAGATTATGTGGTGTGTGGGGGATGTACATGTGCACTTGTTCAGCTCCAGGACTTGCATTCCCCATGACCTTGGATTGTGACACAGTGCAGACTGTTGTTGTCTGGCTGCCCTGCCCATGTGACTGGAGACAGTGATGTATGACTTAGCAGGCATGCCTGTGCCATGGCATGAAACTTCCAATGAGTGATCCTGCAGGGGAGTGACATGTGCTACATGCACACCATTGTGGCAATGGCTATCAGGACATGGGTGCATCATGGTGTCTGTCGCTGGTATGCATCACATGCATTTCCTATTTGACTCTGGGCATCCCTTTCATCCGGACACCTGTACTGACTCAGTGGCAAGAGTTGTGATGTGTGCATGTTCACATGCTTAACCGGGTTCTCTGCACTGTCCAACTACTGTGTAGGTGGTGCATGTGTCCACACTGGGGTATTGCCATCCAACAGACACCAGACAGATGGGTGCAAGGCCAGGTGGGATGTGAGTGCCATGGTTGACCATCAGACTGACAATTGGCTTCTCCTGTTCTGTTTGGGCACATTTAGCAAAGTTCAACTAAGGATGCCAGGGCTTGCTCTGTAATGTGCTGTACTAACTGTGGTGTGTGCGTTCGGTGCACGTGACTGATGTCTGTCTGTTTCCCTATTGATTGCAGATACATCCACGGCCACAGGAGGGGACAGCTCCATGGACCAGGAGGAGCCGCAGAGCCAGACTGGGTCAGCAGCCGAGAGTGGTCGGAGGGACCCAGTGGCATGGAGGGCGAGGGAGCCACACCGAGGAGTCCTCAGCACCATCCACCTCAGCTGAGGACCACAGCAGCTCGGAGGATGACTCCCTTATGGAGGCGGGTGTCAGCAGCCACCACACCCCAGCTAGTGTTGCTGTCCCCGCCACCACCACCACCACCACCGCCCTCCCATCGGCTCCCATTCCCGAGGTCTGTGGAGGCTCCCATGTTCGGGAGCGTGTCTCCTTCGGGCCAGGCACCGCACCCCCTGCCCCTGTGTCCCCTGCTGCCCTGAGTGAGGAGTCTGTGTACCTCCTTCGCCAGCTCCATGTAGGGCAGACAGCGATGCTGAGTGTCCTCCATGCCCACACCACTCTGTTGACTCTGCTGGTGTCGTTCATGGAGGGCATCTCATCGTGCATGTCTGCCCTACAGAGGGGCAATAGGTCCATGGACTCCTCCCTGATGGCAGCAGTGTCCCTCTTCCGACAGTCCCTCACCCCTCCTGCCTCTGCCCCATCCACACTCCCCAGCACCTTACCTGTCCCAAGCACACACACACCGGCACAGGCACACACCAGCACAGACACGAGCAGCACACAGACACACACGCCACAAACAAGACGCACACGCACGCACAGTCAGGGGACTGAAACCACACTCACAGGGGATGGGGCCCAGGCACACACACACGCATCCACAAGCACTGCGCAGTCCTCAGTTGCCTCTCCCTCCAAAGCCCCCTCCCTTGCCTCACCTGCAACCCCAAAGACACAGCGGCTCTTCCTCAGTGACCTCGGCCTCTTCCCCTCCGATCCAGCTGATACAGCATTCAGGGGAAGAGGAAGCCCACCCACACGGAGCGGAGTGCCCCTCACCCCCGGACACCCTCCCCCAGGCGCAGACCGACTGACGCCCCCACCCGCAAGTCCCCCGGACCCGGAAGAGCAAGACCCCGCCGCCGCCCTGCAGCTCAGGCACCAAGTCTCCTTCCTCCATCCCTCAGGCCCCCACTCCACAGGTGCCCCCACCACACCCTGCCCCAAGTTCCCTCACCCACAGATACACCATCCCCAAAAGGATCAGGCCTTCTCCCCCTGCCACTTGCTCTTCCGGCCCCACACCCCTCGCTGCGCTTGTCTGTGCCACTGGTGTGGTGAGGGTGTCCTCCCCCTCTGTCCTGCCCACCTTACCTGATCCCCATTCTCCTCCCCTGGAGGTAAGCACTGCAGTGGAGGCCACTACCACCCTGATTGACTTGGGCACTGCTGTGGCGAACCTGTCCACTCCATCTGCACGGTCCACTGCAGTCGTGCCGGCGCCCACACCTTCTGAGTCATGCCCCCCAGTTGTGCCGGCACACACCATGTCAGACACCTCCACTGCAGTTGTCAGTGGCTCTCCAGCACCCACCACCCCTTCCCTGCCTCCTTCTGGTGAGCCCTGATCCTGTCCCTGCGGTGCCTGGTCTGCCCCCCGTATGCCCCTCCGAGGGGATTGTCCCTGGTGTGTAGCAGTGCAGGCATGCGTAGGGTGACATCTGCCACTGTCACCCTGTTTTGACTTTCAGAATGGACTGGCCATTGGCCTTTGTTTCTTTTTTTCTGGAGTTTAACTTTTGAACCCACATATGCTGAATAAAGCTACTTTCTGTTCTCTAGTGGTTTTGCTTCTGATGTACATGATGTTAATGATGCTAACCGTGCCCTTGCTGCAGTGATGGTGATTTTTGGTCTCATGAAAATGAAGTGTTACTCTGCAGGAACCCATGTGGTCCACGGGTAATGTGTCCTATCCTGTAGTGTATCCATGTCATCCTTAGCAGCATATGAGGGTGTCATGTTTTCAATATTTGGCAATGGGATTTCCTACTTACATTAGCAATGTCACATCTGTGGCTTCCACCCCTGCACATCTGTTGTGCTTGCCATTGTTCAATTAGTCTACTTCCCTGACCGTGTGGCCATCTCCACTGGACATGCAGGTTTGGGTATCAATGGGGAAGGACTCATCTGTGTTGTCAGTGCAACTTGCTATACATGTGTGTTGGATCTGTGCTGATGATTTCGTTGACACTCCCATGACCAGGGTGATGTGACAGGAGCCTTCATTTGGTGCTAATTGTTGACTGTGTGACCAAGTGTTCTGCTGACATGATGGAGCCCTACTGAGGCGACATATGGCACAGCTTTCCTCACACAGGAGTGGAGTCCCCTCATGGCAGTGTGTGCTCCTGTGACATCGCCTGCGCCCAAGGTGTGTGTTGTATGAGCATGTCTGTGTGTTCACTTCCATTTTGCTGTGCATGCTGGGATCCCTAGTGATGTTCCTGTTTGTGATGCTTGCTGAGTTGACCTATGTTCCCCCAAAGTCTTCTCCCTGAGTTCTCTGTGATGTGGGTGCATGGCACATTACTGGTCATCAGAGTGTCACCCATAGGTGTGTTTGCTGTCAGGGCTGAGTTTGTGGGCAGACGCTGATGGGTCACAGTCAGGAATCCCCTTGGCACTTGTTGTTTACACCTGTCATGTGATTTCCGGTTTGTGTTAGCTTTCATTGGTTGTGACACGTTGTGTGTGTGACTGCTGGCACTCCTCAGGGTCAGGGCTGCAATGTTGGTAGTTGTCTATGTGTGTTCTTTGTGGGTGACCTTGGCTTCTTCATTGGTGTGTGACTGTGGCTGGGATGCCATTGGTTGGTGTGGTATTGCCGTCATGTCCATGTACAGCGTAGTGTGCAGTGTGTCAGACATTCAGGAGTCTTGTTGAGTGGCCATGTGTGATGTGTTTCTGCACCTTGGTTCCTGCCACCCCCCCTGGGATTGTCATAGGTGCATGTGCAATGTCACCAGTGCATGTGAGCTTCACTGCTGCACATTGTTGGAGGTCGAGGTGTGTGGTGTTGAGTGTGTGCAGATGAGAGTTGTTGCCCGGCTACACCCCTGCCTCCATGTTGGCCTTGGCTTACTGGCCTTGCTGATTGATTTGTGCTTGTGTAGGTGTGATGGTAGTTTGTTGCTCAGGACACATGACTGTGATTCACAGTGTGAACGACATCTAGCTTTGTCATCACAGTGGGATTGTAATGCAGCCCAGGGTCACCACATTGTGGGGGCCCTGGGGGCCCTGGGGTAGTGCTGTGGTGTCTCTGTGTCTTGCTGTGTCAGTTGCTGTTCCTACATGCTTGTGTGACATGTGTGATTTGTGCTCCCTCTCATCTGACAATGCCTGATTGCCCACATAGGGGATTTGGATCCATGAGTTACCTTTGTGTGGCACTGTATGCACATCTGTGTAATTGGTATTCAGGCCTCCTCATGTGTTGTGTGGTTGCCTGGGGACACTGGTACCCCCCTCACCTGTTGTGTTTGATGTGCAGTGTGGGTCTGCCTGTTTGTGTTTGTGCATCTGCACCACTGCATTTGCATATCTTTAGTGTGCCATTGGCTGTATGTTGTTTGGTGTGTTTCCCCTGCTGTCCCTGGGACTCCTAGGTCATAAGTCAGCACAATGATCATTGTTTGTGTGTCCCATTGCTGCCATGGTATGGTATCTGTTCACCTCACGTCTACAGTCTCCACAGGGTATCTGCTTTGTGTGCCCATTGGTGCAAATATGTGGGTCTGCATTCTGATGGTCACTTCTGTCATTGTGTCATTGATGAATGTTGACAGTGTCAGCCCCCATGGGTGATGTTTGTCTGCACATGGCCAAAGGTATGTCTTATTTGCACTGCACTGTTTGCCTCCCCCAATCTATGTTGCTATGGGACACAAGCACTACTTTGCCACTGATGTGTTTGTTGTTCTGTGACCAGGAATCATCCATGCAGTTTGGCAGTTGCAGCTTTTTCTTTGTCAACACTTACATATTGGTCACTGTGATGATGGGGGTTTGAACCCCATTGCTCCAATGTTCAAAATGTGCTTCAGCTATGGACCCCACACTTACATTTTGGTCACTGTGATGATGGGGGTATGGACCCCATTGCCACAATGTTCAAAATGTGCTTCAGCTATGGACCCCACCCTTACATTTTGGTCACTGTGATGATGGGGGTATGGACCCCATTGCCACAATGTTCAAAATGTGCTTCAGCTATGGACCCCACACTTACATTTTGGTCACTGTGATGATGGGGGTATGGACCCCATTGCCACAATGTTCAAAATGTGCTTCTGCTATGGACCCCACACTTACATTTTGGTCACTGTGATGATGGGGTTTGGACCCCATTGCCACAATGGTCATGGCCTGCTTGCATTGTGGGGGCCACACACATTTATGTGTGGCACATGTGATAGGGGTCACATTGTATGTTCAAAGTCATGTTCAGTGTTGTAGGCATTTGACACAGTCTACACACGCTTGTCATAGTGTTGGGGGAGATGTCTTTATGTTGCATTGTTTATGTTGGTGTGTGCTTGTTGTGTCATGTATTAGCCATCCTGTGAGTGGGGGTGTTGTTGGTGGTAGGCATCCAGCCCCCCATGGGTAGAGGTGGTAGTAGTGGTAGGCATCTGTCACCCCCTGGGTAAGGGTGGTAGTAGTGACAGGCATCCAGCCCCCCATGGGTAGAGGTGGTAGTAGTGGTAGGCATCTGTCACCCCCTGGGTAAGGATGGTAGTAGTGACAGGCATCCAGCCCCCATGGGTAAGGGTGGTAGTAGTGGTAGGCATCTGGCACCCCCTGGGTAGAGGTGGTAGTAGTGGTAGGCATCTGGCACCCCATGGGTAAGGGTGGTAGTAGTGACAGGCATCCAGCCCCCCATGGGTAGAGGTGGTAGTAGTGGTAGGCATCTGGCACCCCTGGGTAGAGGTGGTAGTAGTGGTAGGCATCTGGCACCCCCTGGGTAGAGGTGGTAGTAGTGGTAGGCATCTGGCACCCCCTGGGTAAGGGTGATAGTAGTGACAGGCATCCAGCCCCCTGGGTAGAGGTGGTAGTAGTGGTAGGCATCTGGCACCCCTGGGTAAGGGTGGTAGTAGTGGTAGGCATCCAGCCCCCATGGGTAAGGGTGGTAGTAGTGGTAGGCATCTGGCACCCCTGGGTAAGGGTGGTAGTAGTGACAGGCATCCAGCCCCCCATGGGTAGAGGTGGTAGTAGTGGTAGGCATCTGGCACCCCCTGGGTAGAGGTGGTAGTAGTGGTAGGCATCTGGCACCCCCTGGGTAAGGGTGGTAGTAGTGACAGGCAACCAGCCCCCATGGGTAGAGGTGGTAGTAGTGGTAGGCATCTGGCACCCCCTGGGTAGAGGTGGTAGTAGTGGTAGGCATCTGGCACCCCTGGGTAGAGGTGGTAGTAGTGGTAGGCATCTGGCACCCCCTGGGTAAGGGTGGTAGTAGTGACAGGCATCTGGCACCCCCTGGGTAAGGGTGGTAGTAGTGACAGGCATCCAGCCCCCCATGGGTAGAGGTGGTAGTGGTGGTAGGCATCTGGCACCCCCTGGGTAAGGGTGGTAGTGGTGGTAGGCATCCAGCCCCCCATGGGTAAGGGTGGTAGTAGTGGTAGGCATATGGCACCCCCTGGGTAGAGGTGGTAGTGGTGGTAGGCATCTGGCACCCCCTGGGTAGAGGTGGTAGTAGTGGTAGGCATCTGTCACCCCCTGGGTAGAGGTGGTAGTAGTGGTAGGCATCTGGCACCCCCTGGGTAAGGGTGGTAGTAGTGACAGGCATCCAGCCCCCCATGGGTAGAGGTGGTAGTAGTGGTAGGCATCTGTCACCCCCTGGGTAGAGGTGGTAGTAGTGGTAGGCATCTGGCACCCCCTGGGTAGAGGTGGTAGTAGTGGTAGGCATCTGGCACCCCCTGGGTAGAGGTGGTAGTAGTGGTAGACATCTAGCACCCCCTGGGTAAGGGTGGTAGTAGTGACAGGCATCCAGCCCCCCTGGGTAGAGGTGGTAGTAGTGGTAGGTATCTGGCACCCCTGGGTAGAGGGTGGTAGTAGTGGTAGGCATCCAGCCCCCCATGGGTAAGGGTGGTAGTAGTGGTAGGCATCTGGCACCCCTGGGTAAGGGTGGTAGCAGTGACAGGCATCCAGCCCCCCATGGGTAGAGGTGGTAGTAGTGGTAGGCATCTGTCACCCCCTGGGTAGAGGTGGTAGTAGTGGTAGGCATCTGGCACCCCCTGGGTAGAGGTGGTAGTAGTGGTAGGCATCTGGCACCCCCTGGGTAGAGGTGGTAGTAGTGGTAGACATCTAGCACCCCCTGGGTAAGGGTGGTAGTAGTGACAGGCATCCAGCCCCCCCCTGGGTAGAGGTGGTAGTAGTGGTAGGTATCTGGCACCCCCTGGGTAAGGGTGGTAGTAGTGGTAGGCATCCAGCCCCCCATGGGTAAGGGTGGTAGTAGTGGTAGGCATCTGGCACCCCCTGGGTAAGGGTGGTAGCAGTGACAGGCATCCAGCCCCCCATGGGTAGAGGTGGTAGTAGTGGTAGGCATCTGGCACCCCCTGGGCAGAGGTGGTAGTAGTGGTAGGCATCTGGCACCCCCTGGGTAGGGGTGGTAGTAGTGGTAGGCATCCGGCACCCCTGGGTAAGGGTGGTAGTAGTGGTAGGCATCCAGCCCCCCATGGGTAAGGGTGGTATTAGTGGTAGGCATCTGGCACCCCCTGGGTAGGGGTGGTAGTAGTGACAGGCATCTGGCACCCCCTGGGTAAGGGTGGTAGTAGTCGGTAGGCATCTGGCACCCCCTGGGTAGAGGTGGTAGTAGTGGTAGGCATCCGGGCCCCTATGTGTATATGTGGCATTGGTGATGGCCATCCCGCCCCTATGGTGCTGCTGTTGCTGGTGTAAGTAATTTCTGCATCCCTCTGTGTGTGTGTGATGTGTCGGGTACGTGTAGTTTGTTTTTGTGGTTGGTGTCTGACTTACCTTCTGCGCCGTACGCGTCCGTGCCTGTTCCGGTAGTAGATGTCGAATATTGGTAGGATCGGCACGATGGGATTCATGGTTGGTTCGTCTCGTTCGTCTTTCTCGTTGCTTTGCCTCGTCCTCGTCGCTGGCGTGTTCGTCTCGTAGCCGTGGATCGTGTTGTGGCGCAAATCGGAGCTTATGTGCGCCTCTCCCGGATGCTTTGACGTGCCGTGCGTAGCGACGGGTTCGGCGCGTACGGGAAGCGCATCGTACTTGTCCGGCCGGACGGGGCTGCATTTTGGCTTCCGTGCGACTCGATTCTGCGTTTACGGATCCGGCTCGGTCTGGGAACAGGACCTGGATTGGGTGAGTACGACTGGGTCGGAATCTATGCTGTTATGCGCATCGTACTTGCTCGTTCGGAATAATGTGCGGTTCGGTCAGAAAACAGGCGTTCGCATGGCTTTTTTCCCGACCGAATGCTGTTAGGTGCGCCTCCGACCGAGATCGGAATCGGCCCCTGAGTAGGGTCCCAGCGCTCTCCCTGATAACCCCTACCTTTGGACAGGGTTGAGTCTTGGACCCGGTGCACAGACAGAATATCGAGTTTAAAATGTCGACATACACAGATATCGAGTTTAAAATATTGTGATACAGAAATATTGAAAGGAAGAATATCGTCATCAAGAATATTGACTTGCAGGTAAGAAATATCATTTTGGAAATATTGAAGTTGTTAATATCGTTTGCAAAAATATAGTTGTTTAAAATATCAATGTTTTAATTAGTGTTATGTATTTTAGTATGTATTTTAAAAGTATGTGATCTATTTTTTGTATACAAATATGTTTTATTTTTTAATATATGTGTTAAATTTTTAGTAGTTATTAATTTCATCTTAATTAAAATTTGTGTTTTTAAGTTCTGTAGCGGGTTGTGGGTTTATAGGGAATAGGGTGGAAAGTAATTTAATTATAATAAATTAATAATTATTTTTTATATATTAGTATGTATTTAATTTAGATTTTATAGTGTTAATTGTGGGAATCAATTTATTATTAATTATTTATTAATTAGTTGTTAATTATTTTTAACTAATTAATTGGCAATTATGTTGATTGTGTCATTTTTTTAGGAGTGGGTTGTGGGTTTATAGGGGAATAGGGTGGGAAGTAATTTAATTATAATAAATGAATTATAACTGTTTATGTATTAGTATTTATTTAATTTAGATTTTATAGTGTTAATTGTGGAATTAATTTATTATTAATTATTAATTAATTGGCTGTTAATTATCATTAATTCATTAATTGGCAATTATGTTAATTGTGTCTTTTTTAGGAGCGGGTTGTGGGTTCATAGGGGAATATGGTGGGAAGTAATTTACTTATATTAAATGTATTACTATTTTTAATTTATTAATATTTATTTAATTTATATTTTATAGTGTTAATTGTGGGAGTTATTTTATTATTAAATATTCTGTAATTAGTTGTTAATTATTATTAATTAATTATTTGTAATTAATTATGTTAATTGTGTCATTTTTTATGAGTGGGTGGTGGGGTTTATAGGAGAATAGGGTGGGAAGTAATTTATTTATAATTAATTAATAATTGTTTGTTGATTCTAATTAATTAATGAAAATTAAAATATAGCAATTATGTAATTAATTTTTTATGTAAGTTGTGGGGTTTATAGTGGTAAAGGGTGGGAAGTAAATTCTTTTAAATTAATTAATAAGTTCTTGTTAATTTATATTTATTTATTAAATTAGTTATGGAAATTGTGTAATGATTTTTAGGTGTGGGTTGTGGTGTTTAATGGGGTAGAAGGTGGAAAGTAATTTATGTTTAATCAATTAATAATTAGTTGATTATTAATATTAATTTATCAATTGATAAATATTTATGGTAAGTGTTTATTGTTACTTTGTGTGTGTGTTTTGTTTTTATTGGGGTAATGTTTGGGGAGTAAATACATTTTTATTTGTTTTAAAAAAAAAATAATGAATAATATTTGTTTAATTGATAATTAATTATGTTAATAATAGAGGTACATTTTAAAAAAAATATTAAATGTGGGTTGTGAACTGTGTGGTGTTATAGGGTAGGAAATATAAAATATTACATTTATGTAATAAATAATGTTTTTGTTTATAAAAGTTTCTATTAAAAAATAGTTTTTTGTTTTTAACTTATTTTTGAATTTTTTAAAATAATCTTTCTAGGTATTTGTTAGATCTTTTTAACATTCTAATCTGTTTCTATATTTTGTAATATTTACAACTTTTATATATGTTTTATTTTTTTGTTTTTAAAATCTTTTGTGTTGTTGTTAATTTGTTTGTTTTTAATTTTGAACTGACTCCAGTGGAAGTATTAATTTTTACCCCTCCGCTATCCAACACTTTCCCTACTGTTGCACTCACTGGAGTGGGAATAGTAATTTTTACCCCTCCGCTATCCAACATTTTCTTTACTATTGTACTTACTGGAGTGGGAATATTGAGTTTTACCCCTCCACTATCCAACACTTTCCCTACTGTTGCACCCACTTGAGTGGGAATAGTAATTTTTACCCCTCCGCTATCCAACATTTTCCCAACTGTTGCACTCACTGGAGTGGGAATATTAAGTTTTACCCCTCCGCTATCCAACACTTTCCCTATTGTTGCACTCACTGGTGTGGGAATAGTAATTTTTACCCCTCCGCTATCCAACATTTTCCCTACTGTTCTACCCATTGGAGTGGGAATATTAAGTTTTCCCCCTCCGCTATCCAACACTTTCCCTACTGTTGCAGTCACTGGAGTGGAAATAGAAATTTGTACCCCTCCGCTATCCAACATTTTCTTTACTATTGTACTTACTGGAGTGGGAATATTAAGTTTTACCCCTCCGCTATCCAACAATTTCCCTACTGTTGCACCCACTGGAGTGGGAATAGTAATTTTTACCCCTTTGCTAACCAACACTTTCCCTACTGTTGCACTCACTGGAGTGCAAAATTAAATTTTAAAGGCTATTAAATATTGTAATGTTTTAATTTATAATATAATGGTTTTTATTAGATTTTATGTTATAAGTGTATGTAAATATATATATATATATATATATATATATTTATTTGTGAATTTTTATATATTTATACAATTATAAAATAAATTAAAATTAATAGTTTATTAATTGTTTTAGAGGAAATAGATATATATATATATATATATATATTATATTTTATATATGTATGTTTAAATATTTTTTTATTAAATTTATTTTATTATATTTGTTAAAATGTATATTAAATCTAAATACATTTTTTTAAGTTAATTTTATTATTTAATATATTTAACATTAATTTTTATTTAAATAAAAAAATCGATATTTTGTACATCTATATTTTTTACATCGATATTTTTGTTTTGATATTTTTGTACTTACAATTTTAAATAAAGGATGTCGATATTTTTGCATCAATATTTGTGTATGGGGATTTTTTGTGAATCGATATTCTATCAGTGAACCCTTGGGCCCACCCTCCTGAGAAGAGCTTTGGGGGCCTGTAGAGAACTCATTATTTTTGTTTTTGCAGTTACTCACATCTTTCCCCTGCTGGGAAGTCTGAGCACCTTTTTTCTGGTTACTCCCGCCATGGGCCTTCTTGGACGCTCTGGTTCTGACCCATTTGTCACCTATCTTCCCCAGTTCTCTGGGAGAACACAGCTTCGAATCCACCAAATGCTGTTGTCATTTCTATGTGCTCCAATTAGGTAAAATGTGCTATTTCATAATTAAATTATATCTCCCATTATAAGTGTCCACCTCCTAGCCTTTTATCCAACCTTCTAGGGTTTTGACTGAGGAGTCTACAAAGTCCACCCATGTCTGGTTTTGACCTTTATGGGTGTCACTCTGTCCTTTTCTGTGGTGAGTCCAAACCATTCTATTAACGTTTCCTTCATATGCTTGCAGGACTATGCCCCATCCTCAATAAGGGTCAGACTGAGAACAACTCCCACAGTAGAAAGCCCCCGTGCTGGTGACCTATCCTTCTCAACGGCTGAAAACCATTTGTCAATGTCATCACCATCACTAAACTTGGGGACAATCCTTTTGGGTATCTTAGGGTTAAAAGTTTCCTCTTGTTCCCTATTACCTTTGCTGCCATCATTATCTTCGGGCTTCGAGCCCTTCTTATCCCTTCTCTCTTCTAGGGCTAGTCTCCTTTCCTCTAGTCCAAGTGTTTTCACTTGTAGTGAGAGGAGGTCAAGCTCTTCCTCAAGGTTAACTTCCACACTACCAGTAGGTAGGTTACTATCTGACTTCTGTCACTTACTGCTGGTGAAAGGGTGGAAGGTTTTGGTCTTCACCTTCTTCCATCTCATTTTCCACTTGGGCCAAGGCCTCGTCCTCTGCAGGATCTTCCTCTGAGGAATGGCCTTCCCTCCCTCTCTAGCTGTCCCTTCTCATAGGAGCTGAGGACCTTCTCAAGGTCTTTCTTTTTGGCTGTCATTTCGAAGCCAGTGCCCTTAATTTTGCACAAGGCTCACAGATCACTGATCTTCAGAGCTGGGAGGACAGACAGGTCAAGGTTCTTGTCAGCCTCCATTGCACACTAAACATTTTACTTGAAAGTTGGGACCATTTTAAAACTTTACCAAACATTTAAAACTTTTTCCCAACTTTCTAACTTTTAGTTACTTTTGAAAATGGGGATCTACACAGGGATCTAACAATTTCAATGAAAAGTTCATGATCCCACTGCTGTAACACAAATGTAGGAAAGTGGAGTAACATATAGTGAGACTGGTTAGTCTTCACTATGCATTTCCTTCACATTAACTCAACTAGGTCCTTTGGATTCACACTAATGAATCCCTAGCTCAGTCCTGATAGTGTGGCACAGAGCATTCAGGCTTTATTAGAGGAACATGTGTTTAGCATTTCAGAGTACCAACATGGATGATAAGTAATTGAAACGACTCAAAAGAAATCCAACACCAATTTATAAAAATAAAGCAGAATCCTATAGAAATTTAGACAACAATATGATAAGTATAACCGGAGTTATGGATTTTAAAGGAAAAAGAAATCAGTGCATTTCACTCTTGCAAAACTTTAACATTGGGGTCAATGGGAAAACCACTAGTGACAATCAGTCACTTGCATTTCGAGTTCAGTGGAAACCATTGGGTGGTGATGTTTATGCAGGTCTCAGGACCAGGGTCCAACAGTCAGTTGAATTTTACCTGGCTCATAGAGCCCAGGTGCAGAGTTGTCCTGGCTGTCTCTGGTGCTGAAGCAGGATGTGCAGGTTTACTGGTTTTACCACTTAAATGGTGCTTATGAGGATATGGATGCAAAAACCCGACAACAGGGCCACTAAGCTGGTGGGTTGAAGATGCTGCAGGGTTTCCTCGAGGCACAGTGTTGGACAAAGGTATTGGTAGCTGGACTGTCCACCAACAAGCCTTGGCAGCGGCAAGCTCAGCCTTGGATTATTTCAACATCTTGGAGTCCAGGGGGAAACGGTTGCCACCTGAAACTTGCTGGAAGTCAGGACTACATTTCCCACAATGCACTGGACCATTTACTGACCCTTTCTCAGAGCTATCCAAACTTATGTTGGCAAGGCCTTGCACAAGCTTCACCAAAGTGGCATGCATACCTTAACCACAAGGTGACACTTTTCATGCACCTTAGGAAAAGAGCCTTCCAGAAGATACATCTACCCAACATCTCTAGGGTTATGTAGAGGGAAATGGTGTCACATGTCAGTAAGAAATCCATTACACTATATAACCATTTGAATTTCATGGAATGAACTCTTTTGCATGCAAAGCTCTTGTCTGGTAATGTCTGCTTTGTCCCACCAATTACTTCTCGTGCGTGTCATCAAATGCCATTAATTAGGGAAATCTGTCCAAGGGATTGTGTCCACTCTCAAACATAAGCCTTGAATTAGATCACACTAAACATGAGAATAGGGCATTGCCAGGCTTGATCTGTTCTGAAATCCTCCTGGAACTTGGGTATCTGTACCCATTTATCTGTGCTCCCTTATGGATACTCTAATTAAGTTATGCTCCTCTCAGGTCACTCCAAGCAAAGATTGTGTCAATCCCTGCACAAAACATATTGCTCTAAACTCTCCTTCAGTTTTCATTCCTAGATGTAAGTGGTGTTGGTATAGTGGGGAAGTGCTGAAATGGCAAATTGTCAACTTGACTAGGGCTCTGAAAATCCTTC
The DNA here is from genome assembly GCA_963921515.1 of Calotriton arnoldi. Classification (NCBI taxonomy): domain Eukaryota; kingdom Metazoa; phylum Chordata; class Amphibia; order Caudata; family Salamandridae; genus Calotriton; species Calotriton arnoldi. The sequence goes on from CAWUFW010014755.1 coordinate 20,035, forward strand.
CTCCAGAACTGTAGGTCACAATGATTGACCTTGTACAACTACTAACATGGTATGGCCAGGCTGGTTTTTCTACCTTTGCAGATATCTAGTTATTGGCAGGATATAAGTTCACACTAGCTCATCAAAATGGCATAGATGTTATATACATCACCACAACTTGCTTATAGAGGGAATTTTAAAAAATCCCACCAATATATATCAGGGGTTTTATTTGCAGCATATGCTATTCTGAGACATATTTATGGCCACATGAGCAGTGGCCCAGTGCCAGCCCCATTAAGTCTACCGTAACCCATGGAGTTGGCGGACGGGCTATTCTGTCATAAATGTAGTGGATATCCTGTCATAAACTGTGGCACTTAGAACACAGTGGCTGAATATTCGCTACTTTTTGAAGGAGTAACCCGTTTGCCAAAATCTAAATAAAGACTTGAGACACCAAAGACCTTTTTATAAAGTTTATGCGGATGGGATATTCCATCAGAACATCGCTGATATCCTGTTGCCACATTATAAGTGCAAGATGTCTGTAATGCACTAGTAATACATCAGCCAGGACATCGCCATGTTTAAGACTGAGGCCCAGATTTATGTACCTGTAACACAAAGTAGCGCAGCACTCAACGTTGCTGCGCTATGTTGCATGACAGAGAGAGAGCAGGAGAGTACCATATCTATAGAGATATGGTGCTCTCCAGCTCTCTCCCTAGTGCCGGCGCACAATCATGCAGCTGTGCGCCACGCACAATGCTCTGCACCTTGGTGCAAGGGTGCTTGCATGAATCTAGCATATGTTTTGTACTATAAGGGTACCCTTCCAGGACAAAATACTATGCTTAGATGAGCTTTAAAACTTTTTCTACTTTGTATGCGTGCTGTACAGTGCAGCACCCATGCAAAGTCAGAAATGAGAGGGGAAATAACAGTAATTCTCCTTTCAACGTCTGCGTTCAAGTGGTGTTATTTTTTGGCACAAAACTCTGTCTACTGTTGTTAATAGATAGGGTTTTACCTCAAAAACCATAAGTGGTTGCACAGGAATGCCTATTTACCACCCATGGAACGCCCCCTTGACGCAGAGTAACACAAAGCTGTGCTTCGCACTGGTTTGTGTTCGTTTTTATTGCAATCCAACGCAAATACCAATTTGTGTTCATTTGTAAATCCCAAATAGGATTTTGCATCGGATCTGCATTAAAAAGTAATGCAAACTCTTTAAAAATCTGGGCCTGAGTATCTCAGCTGCCAAATTGTAAATAAGGCTCTAATGGGCTTATTTACAAGCCCCTTGCGCCGCTGGTGCGTCACTTTTAATATAGGAATAAGCGACATACCAGCGGCGCAAGGGGCTTGTTAATAAGCCCCTAAGTTTTTCGAATATGTGTTGAGTTTGCAGCACAGTCTCACATTTTTCACCAATGAAAGATATTTGGGTTCCGTTATAACACCTTCTTATTATGGCGTGTAGTTAACTGTAGTTAGCAGAAGCACTAAAAGAGCAAGAGACCTACAATTCAGTATTTAAAATGCATAATCGTCTTGCAGTTCTATGGAAAAAGGAATATTGCAGTGCCGCATAGAGCTCATTTGTGCCTTTTGACTATTTGTGGCAGCCAAATGTAAACAAATAACTCTCAGGGTCACAAGGAGTGCATAAACAAAATGAAAACAACTGCTAGAATGCCAATTGCCCTTTTAAAAAGTGCCATGTTGTCCAGTCTTTATCTTTTTAATGCCTTGGGGGGAAATAATGGTTCTTCTGAGAGCCGCCACACTTCAGCCTTTTAGCTAGGTCTTAAAAATAATACAGTTCATTGAATTTCTCTATTAAAAGTGTTTTCCTATCTGCAAACAAAAATATGCTCTAGAGAATAGTCTTACAAAAGAAGCTAACTGCGTTTAGGGTTTTTATTGAAAAGCTGAGAACGTCAACATGACAGTAAGATGAATGTTATATTTTGTACCTGCTGAAAAGAGCTTAAGTCAAACATTTTTTTTTATTTTGTGAAAAGAGAAATGCAGAAAATAGAATGGAGATGAGGACTTTGAAAGTTCTGCAAGGTATTCTTGTTGTCGTGATACAGATACAATAATATGATGCACAAACCGCCCAAAAAACAGGCCAAATCATTTTGCACAATTTTTGCTGCTTGTATATTAGGGAATGAAGAGAATAGTAATGAATCAAGGTACACAAGAAAAATACAGATTTCACACAATTTTCTTCACTTTTCAAAAGGGAGAGTCAAAACTTTGGGGGTCATTACGATGGCGGTCGGAAAAGCAACCCAACCGCCATGGTAGCGGAAACTCACCGCCGGCCCGCTACCGCGGGAAAACCGACATCTAGATTAGGATCCACGGCGGTAAAAATCCAACCACGGCGGAAAGGAGACCCGAGAAACCGCCCGTCGTGTGCGGAGAAGGCCGAAACCCGTCCGCGGCGTTCGGATTCGTGGCGGAAACAGCCCAAACCAACGCAACCACAGCGGAGACACCGCCATGGAAATTATGATATCCCCGACATGACCGCGGTGCAGAGCACTGTTTCCGACCGCCGCGGTCGACAATAGTGAGGAATGAGAGAGCCTGCGGAAGCGCCGTAGCATAGCGCCGTACGCTCCGTGAAAAAAATGGCAGTCGAAAAAAATACACACAACATGCCCACAAAGTGCACCAAGCAAACAAGCCATGCACCCAAAAACACCTAACACAGCCCAAAGGCACACCCCCATGGTAAACTCAAAAACTACAAATCCCAGGACGACACACACACCACACCAGCAACCAATACCCCATCCTGACACACCCACATAGCCCAGTATAAATCCAGCCCCCTACCAGACCACAATCCTTTGCAAAACTCCAGAACTGAAGGGACATACACCACAGCTGACAGGAGAGGCAAATCTGCACACACACACACACATCACCACCACCACCACCACTTCTACACTTGCACCTCTAACCCCTTTGCACATCACACACCATACACATCACCACCACCACCACCACTTCAACACTTGCACCTCAAACACCTTGGCACATCACACACCATGTCACCACAGAAAATGCCCAAATTCACTGAGAGTGAGTTGAGGGTCCTGGTAGATGAGATAATCAGGGTAGAACCCCAATTGTTTGGTAACCTGGTACAACAGACACCAGTAGCCACAAGAACGCTAATGTGGAGAAGGATAGTAGATAAGGTAAATGCAGTAGGGACCGTGCCACGCAATAGAAATGAAATTGTGAAGCGCTGGCATGATCTGAAGGCAGTGGTCAAGAAAAAGAGAGCAAAGAACCATGAGCTGGCTCACAGGACAGGCAGTGGCCCTCCCGTTCCACTAAAAACATTCACCGAATGGGAGGAGAAGGTGCTTGGCATACTGCATCCAGAGAGTCTCACAGGAATACCCGGGGGAGTGGAGGCTGGTAAGTACAAACAAATGCCTAACATCACACTGGTATGTACTGTCTTGCACCACTACTAAGCTATACCTCCCAGGTACAAATGCAGTCATGAGCACCACACTGTCACCAACACATCTCTCACACATTAATCCAACAGTCCCTCAGGTTCACCTCAAAGGTAGCTACAAACATCACCATGGGTACATGTTTACATGCTGCCAGCACTACAACTCCCACCAGGCCCCCTTGTCCTACAACTGCGCAAGATGGAGCCCTGACCACCCCCCATGTGGCAGCCATTGCATTGCTCACCTTAACCTAACAGGTAGGTAGCCATCCTCACAGGGAGGTGTGTGTGTGGTTTGGAAGTCTGCACTACAACTCCCACCAGGCCCCCTTGTCCTACAGCTGCGCAAGATGGAGCCCTGACCCCCCCATGTGGCAGCCATTGCATTGCTCACCTTAACCTAACAGGTAGGTAGCCATCCTCACAGGGAGGTGTGTGGGTGGTTTGGAAGTCTGCACTAGAACTCCCACCAGGCCCCCTTGACCAACAGCTGCGCAAGATGGAGCCCTGACCCCCCCCATGTGGCAGCCATTGCATTGCTCACCTTAACCTAACAGGTAGGTAGCCATCCTCACAGGAAGGTGTGTGGGTGGTTTGGAAGTCTGCACTACAACTCCCACCAGGCCCCCTTGTCCTACAGCTGCGCAAGATGGAGCACTGACCCCCCCCATGTGGCAGCCATTGCATTTCTCACCTTAACCTAACAGGTAGGGAGCCATCCTCACAGGGAGGTGTGTGGGTGGTTTGGAAGTCTGCACTACAACTCCCACCAGGCCCCCTTGTTCTACAGCTGTGCAAGATGGAGCCCTGACCCCCCCCCCATGTGGCAGCCATTGCATTGCTCACCTTAACCTAACAGGTAGGTATCCATCCTCACAGGGAGGTGTGTGGGTGGTTTGGAAGTCTGCACTACAACTCCCACCAGGCTCCCTTGTCCTACAGCTGCGCAAGATGGAGCACTCCCCACAACCATGTGGCAGATATTGAATGTGACTCATCAAACTTACTGGTAGGTAACCATTTCAACTGGGAGTGGTGTGTGTAATTGGTGACACTGCAGTACAACCCACAACAGGCCCACTTCTTCAACAGATCAGCATGATGGAGCACTTGTCCCACTCATAGGCATGTGACGTTTGTTCCCCCGCACATCACACCATACCACTTTGTCCACAGTCACCTACACAAATCATGCTAAACAGTCGTATTGTACTTAGCATGCACAAGTCTCAGTGCAAAAATTACCCACATTGTGTCTACTGTGCCAGGCATCACACACTGCAACACTAACACCAATCATGCTTCCCTGCAGCAGTGTCTGGCAGGTTGGTTGTCAATGTGCTAATCACCCATGTCATACCACAGTGTTGCAATGTAAACAGTGGAAGTGCAGATGACCAAAAAAACTCCACTGGACCTGGGACTCACACTGCTAAACTATGCACATCCCAACTGTCTTGCAACAGACCCAGCTGCCACAGTGCTGCACTGAATTGCATAACAAGAGTACTTTGTCTGACTAAAATGCACAAATGTGTCTGCTTGGGACCAGCAATGTGTGTATGCATTGACAATGGTCACATCTCACACTGTCTGTCTGAACAGTGCTGGTATAGTCTGGCCCCAAAAGCACACATTGTCTGCACATGGCTGACTGTATCTTACACACACACCACTGTTGATGACAACATGTAAGTGTATGGATGCCCCGGAACAACTGCATCACCAGTACTTTGCTCATGTTCTCAGGTCCACAAATACCATGAAACCATGATAGTGTGGAAATGTTTGCTGGGTGAGATGTTCAACCTGCTGTATGTCACCACAGTGATAGGAGCCTATACCCCATGCCCTATTGTGCCTTCAAATGTTGGGGAGTGGACCCCACACCCAGATAGTTGGGACAACAGTGATGGGGGCTATACCCCATGCCCTAATGTGGCTGCAAATGTTGGGGAGTGAACCCCACACCCAGATACTTGGGACAACAGTGATGGGGGATATACCCCATGCCCTATTTTGCCTGCAAATGTTGGGGGAGTGAACCCCATATCCAGATAGTTGGGACAACAGTGATGGGGGGCTATACCCCATGCCCTAATGTGGCTGCAAATGTTGGGGGAGTGAACCCCACACCCAGATACTTGGGACAACAGTGATGGGGGGGATATACCCCATGCCCTATTTTGCCTGCAAATGTTGGGGGAGTGAACCCCACACCCAGATAGTTGGGGCAACAGTGATGGGGGGGCTATACCCCATGCCCTAATGTGGCTGCAAATGTTGGGGGAGTGAACCCCACACCCAGATACTTGGGACAACGGTGATGGGGGGATATACCCCATGGCCTATTTTGCCTGCAAATGTTGGGGAGTGAACCCCACACCCAGATAGTTGGGACAACAGTGATGGTGGGGCCACACCCCATGCCCTAATGTGATGTGAAAAGTGTGGGTACTGAAACCCACACACACCTTCTGCTCACCACAGGCACGTTCCTCCCAAGAATGACTCTTAAGTCACATAGCCATGTCATTGCTCACCTTCACCTCAACCGGTAGGTAGCCATCTTCACACGGAGACGGTGTTGTGGGGTTGGCAAATTGTCCCACAAATCCCACCATGCATGCTGTCCCACCCCTGAGTAGGATGGGCCACTCCACCCCCAATCAGAATCATGTGGCAGGCATTGTATGCTACCCACTCAACTAACAGGTAGCTAACCGCATCTCACAGGTCAGGGTGTGTGGGGTGGGAAGCTTGCACAACAACTCACACAAGCCCACATGAGCTCCAGCCCCCAAAGACTGATTACACCCTCGCACTAAGATGCATGTGTCAGTCATTGCACTGTCCACTTCCAAATCACTGGTAGGTAGACATATCATGCTGACTTGTCCCACACTGGACCAAGATGGAAGCCTTCCTCACACACACACAGAGAGATCTCACAAATACAAGCAAAAAACAGCAAACAGAACATATCACCAGCCACTACATGCAGCCAGATATGCTTCATGACAAGCATGGTGGCATAGGACACCAGGCCTCACATTGCACAACTGCAAATGAAACCATGACAGCAACCAAAGTGTGACATTCAGATCCACATGTAGATGTAACTCAGTGCACAACCCTGCACACCACAGCATGCCATCTGAAAATGGCAGGGGTCCAGACCAGCAAGGACCAAATGAAAGCAAAGAAAGCATGGCTGGAAGTGCAAATACAGATATGTACACCACATGCCAAAGGTATGGATGCAACTACAATGTTCACCCAATGTGCAGAGTAAATGGCTACAAGGGCACAACAAGTGACATACATGCGTAACTGGATCACATATGATTTAACACTCACTAGATGCCAACATGAACCTGTCAATGTAAAATATGTAAATTGGGCATGTCATGTCTTGCCAACTCCCAATATGGACAAGTAATGCATGTACCTCAACAGCTTGTAATGCATCACTGGATGTCGGTAACTTCAAATTAGATCAGTGAACAACTGCTGGATGTACAAACAGTTGATGTAACAGTGCGAACAGAAACTTTGCTGGTTGCAACACAATGACCATTTCTCATCTGACCCACAGGTGACCAAGAACTCACTGCAGAGGACGACACCACCAACCTGCAGAGCCAGTCCCCCACCCCGGAACAGAGACTACTGGATGAAGACTCCCTGGATTCCTTGGATGAGGAGCCCCAAACAAGCACATCTGGTGTGACAGGCCGCAACCAGTCCCAGGCACCCATTGTCCCCACAACCACATCTGCTGCAACCCATGACCTTCCCCAGACAGCTGTTGTCACGGCCTGTGTGTCAACCACTACCACCACCACCACCACCACCACCACCCCCACCCCCACCACAGCTGCCTGCAACACCCTCCCTGCCCCAGGTGATGAGCACCCCACGACATCTACTGAGGAGGCCAGGGAGAGGATGCAGTGGAGCAATGTGGGGAGCCAACAGGCCCATGGCAGCAGTGTAGGTGGGAGGGGCAGGGTCATGCAGAGGGGAACTGAGCATGGGACGGAAGCCCTGTCCCACATCAACAGAGTCCTTGGGGCATACGAACAGGCCCAGGGACGAATGGGCCGGTCTGAGGAGATTCTCGGGAGCTCCTCCTGCTGATGAGGTCCATGGACACCGGCATGGGACAAATTGTGGACCTCTTGGGGCAGCTAGTGGCGGTTCTGAGGGACAGGCCAGCGCAACATTCAACACCTCCGCCTCCCCCTGATGGGCAGCAGGATGACAGTTCATCATCCTCCACTGCGTCCACAGAGGGGGGTGAGTCCTCAGACACCACTGCCCCTGCAGCACAGGCCCCTCCAGTCAAGCGCAAAAGGGGCCGTCCAAGGAAAGGCCAGGAGGCATTACGTGCCAAAGCACCTGCCAAAGGCAAGACCCGGAGCCAGCCATGATGGCAGACCACTGCACCACTGCATTTACCTTTTGGACTATCATTCCCCACACTGCCATGTGAATGGCATCTGTCTGTTGGACTGGGTCTCCACATCTCTGTGGTGACTACTCAATTATCTCATCTACCATGACCGTCAACTCATTTCTTCAAATTTCCCCCATGTACATTTTCTCGACCCTCACATGTCACAATTGTAATTAAATACACCTTACACACATGTTGTTGTGTCTGCTCCGTCTTTAATACAGGATGTGCAACCTTCACCGTGATGGAAATGTCCCAGGGAAATGGAATGTAGGTAGGCAAGGAGAGGCTGAAGGGACCTAGGAAAAACATTAGAACAAGAGTCACTTGTTTTGGTGTGGCATCACACACATCACACAACACTTGTCAACAAGGTACTCCAATCTTCACACATTACACAGAGCAACAGTCACCATAGAGACATCCTGTATCTGTGTCAAACTACCCTATCCCACAAACATTGCCAACCAGCAATGAGTGAACACAAGGCTGCAGTCACCAAGCTCACATACACCCTCACAGCAACTGCAACACCATCAGACCATGTGTCCCTCCTACATCGTCACTCACCTTCAAGTGAAGTAGCGGTTGATGAGCTGTTGACGCATGTCGACACCTTCCTCCTCTCCACTGTCCTCGTCACTGGACCCGGGTTGGTTTCCAGGCGGGGGCCTTGGCTGCTCATCATCATCCAGGATCAGGGGCATTGCCTTGCGAATGGCCAGGTTGTGGCGCATGCAGCATGCCACGACTATCTGACACACCTTCCTTGGCGAGTACATCAGGGCACCTCCGGTACGGTCCAGGCAGCAAAATCGTGACTTTAGGAGACCAAATGTACGCTCTATTACACGCCGTGTCCTCCCATGGGCATCATTATATCGCACATCAGCTGCTGTCACAGAATTCCGCAGTGGGCTTAGCAACCACGGACGGTTAGGATATGCAGAGTCACCTGGGTGTGAGAAACACAGATTAACCTTGATGTTCCACAATGCCACAGGACAGCATGTCACACACACACCACGCTACTCCACTATGCATACTCACCCACAAGCCATGCACGCTCAGGAAGCAGATTGGCCATCAGCTGCGGGACGATGCTGCTGCACATGATGTGCGAATCATGGGCTGACCCGGGATACTTGGCACACACGTGGGAGATGATCATGTTCGCCTGGCACACCACTTGAACATTTACAGAGTGGTAATGCTTCCGATTTCTGTAAACTTGCTCAAGTGCCTGTGGTGGCACAAGCCCAACATGTGTGCAATCAATGGCACCAACAACATGAGGGATGTGTCCAAGGGCATAAAAATCTCCCTTCACAGCCACCAACTCTGGCCCCCTGGGGAATTGAATGTATCTGTCCTTGTAGTTCATCATAGCTGACAGTACATCCCTCAGCACCATGCTGAACATCGGTTGTGACATCCCACCTGCGCTTGCTACCGTGTGCTGGAATGAGCCTGTCGCAAAGAAATGCAGGCACGCCATCACCTTTGAAGTCGCAGTGAAAGCTGTTGGATATGTGCGACGTGGCTGCAGGTGGGGATCCAACATGGCACATAGGTTTTGTAGGGAAACTCTATCCAGCCTGAATTTGCGGATGATCTCTTCATTCTCCATGTCAGCCAGCACTGTGAATGGACGATGGACATTGGGCCTCCTCCTAGGTCAGATGAAAGTGCACATATGTCAATGAAACACACCATGAGATGTACAGGACATTTCACATTTCTACAGACACATTGCCAAATGTTACAGACTGCACCATCAACCAACAGAGCACTGCACAAGTCGGTACACATCAGGCACACTACTCGCACACTTGTCCCCTTACCCGCAGCAATGATCTGTGCACACCTCCTGCTCATTGGCATGCACAGTGGGATATGGAACCACATGTGTGCGCACACCTGTGAGTATTACCCCCAGCATATGTGTCAAACTACAATACTACCCTAGCACACCGTGCTGCTGTCCATGATACACCTCCCAACACAGGTTGCACATGGCACACATCAAGTACACACTGACCACAGGCTGAGCGTGGTAAACACGTGTGTGCATGTGCAGTAGACAATGTGACAGTCAATGATGCCCCTAGTTCACACAATGAGACAGCATTGTGCGTTACATTGTACCTACACACATTGACCATTATCTACATATGCTATGCAACACAAAAACTGTACAGCCTACATGCCCTTACACATCACATGTGACATGTGCGTGTGGATGTGTCAATGCAATTCATCACATACACATATATGGCATGTGTAGGTGACATGGAGTTAAATGTCCCATTCGTAATGTTGGCCTCATGAGGGTCCTTCAATGTTGGAGACACTGGGCAATGTTCATGTTGGGCTATGGATAGAGATGGATGACTCCATATGTGCAGCAAACCTGCTCCGCGAGTCCACTGACGGTCACTACAGGCACTGTATGGCACCCATCTGGTGGTGCCTACTGCCTGGCCCCTGCGGACTGTCACCGCCAATACCCCAGACACCTATTGCGGTAGTCTCAGCCATATCTACATGTGCAAATGGCGGTTGGCATGCACCGCTACCCATCTCATGGTCACTACAGGCACTGTATGGTACCCATCTGGCGATGCCTACCGCCTGGCCCCTGCGGACTGTCACCGCCAATACCCCAGACACGATTGCGGTGGTCTCAGCCATATCTACATGTGTAAATGGCGGTTGGCATGCACCGCTACCCAGCTCACGGTCACTACAGGCACTGTATGGCACCCATATGGCAGTGCCTACCGCCTGGCCCCTGCGGACTGTCAACGCCATGGACCATGCCCTGGCAGCCAATGGGAAGCACCCTCGCGGTAGCTTGATGCAATTTTGAAAATAGCGGTAGGCGTGTTCCGCAACCGCGGTGCCGGTCATTGGAAGCATTCAAAAGATGCACCACCGCTGTAGCGCGCGCCTGGCCCCTGCGGTGTGTCACCGCCATGGTCCATGCCCTTGCAGCCAATGGGACGCACAGTAACGGTTGCTTCATATGGCTTAGAAAAACGCGGTAGGCATGCACCGCCACCGCGGAGACAGACATTGGATGATTTTAAAAATAGCAGACCTGGTACACCAATTGCAGCGGCGTGGGACCACTGACACAGCCCCAAGGGCCTATATATGTGTGGGAGGGTGCCCCACATTTCCACTGCTACCAGGGACTGCTGCTTGACACCCCTCACCTGCTGCTGCTGCCTCCAGGGACTGCTGCCTGCCACCCTCCACCTGCTGCTGCTGCCTGCCACCCTCCACCTGCTGCTGCTGCCTCCAGGGACTGCTGCCTGCCACCCTCCACCTGCTGCTGCTGCCTCCAGGGACTGCTGCCTGCCACCCTCCACCTGCTGCTGCTGCCTCCAGGGACTGCTGCCTGCCACCCTCCACCTGCTGCTGCTGTCTCCAGGGACTGCTGCCTGCCACCCCTGAACTCCACCTGCTGCTGCTGCCACCTGTCCACAGTGATGTCGAGGACACAGAAGATCCGGGCCAGTCCCTTCACCAGCGAGGAGCTGGAGATCCTGGTGGACAGGGTGCTTGCACAGTACCCAAGGCTCTATGGTGCCCCTAATGTCATGGTAAGTCTCCAACAGTGTGAGTGAGAGTGCAGGGGGGGCACACGTGAGGTGGAGGTGCTGCAGTGTGTGTCAGTGAGTGTGGGGCTCTGACATGCACTGCCTAGCATGTTTTCTCCAGGGGAAAGGGCTGTGTAGCCTCTTTCACACGTTTCCCTGCATGCCCATCCATATTTGAGTGGCATGTATTGTCCTGTCAGCCATACAGTGAAGCAGCAAATTGGTAATGCAGGAGTCAGGCCAGTGATTGCTTGTGTGAATGGCTGTGTGGGTCCCAAATGTCCCTCTCAGTGTCAGCCCACCTGGCCTGCACAGTCGCCGCCCAATCCCACAAGTACACATCAATGCATGTACAGTGTGTTCCATGTGTCTTTTGTTCACACATCTTCATCAAAGAGCCATCTCAGCCCTGTAGATTGCACACGACAAGCCTTGTGACAAGGGTGTGTGTATGAGAGTTGATGTCACTGTATGTGAGCTCCATGACACTGTGAGCCATTCACAGGGCTAGGACATTGGGGGCTGCGCAGTGTTGGACACAGTGAGTCCACCAACAACCATGTGTTGCTATCTGATCTATGTGTTGCTCTAGCTAACAGCGGACAGTAGATGTGGGCAGACTACACATTGCTTGATGTGCTGGCATCCTGCATGTGAATGGGATGTAGAGGTACTGTGCCCACCCTCCCACCTTCATGGATTCACGCGTGGTTCTCCAATGCAGTTGTACCATGTGCCATGCATTCTTGGCTCTGTTACACATATCTGTTGATTTGGGATGAGTGAGTATCGTGCCACTGTATTGAGAGATTTTGGTAGTATACACTGTGTGACTGATGTATTACCCCTCTTGTCTCCCATGCCTGCAGCTGAAAGTCCACCAGCGTAAAGCCGTGTGGAGGGCCATTGCCTCCAAGGTGCGTGATCTGGGTGTGTCAAACCGATGGCACAGCCACTGTCATAAAAGGTGGGACGACATCTGCCGGCTGAGCAAGAACGTGGCCGAGATGACGCTGGGGCTGCTCCCTCAGAGCGGCAGGTTGGCCCGACGCAGCATGACACCACTAATGTCCCGCATCTTGGCCATAACACAGCCTGAGTTGGATGCACAATTGAAGGAGCATCAGCAGCAAGCTAGGGGTGAGTATTTGTTGACGGGTGGCTTTGGCAGGGAGTGGCTGCATGTGTCCACAGATTGGACAAACTCTGAGCTATGTGAAGTTGGTAGTGTGATGCAGTGGATTGTAAGTGGCGTCTGTGCTGGGTGCATCTGACATGCATTTGTCCCACCTGTACTCACTTATGTGATCTGCGCAATGTGCATTGCCATTGCATTCAAAGTTGTGGCATTCAGGTACCTTGTGCAGTGGGGTACTGTGTGAATTCATATTGATGTTGACGGCAGTGTGCCTAATCTGAGTGTGTTTCAATAAATGCGTGCAATGCCTGACAGCAGATTTCAGCTGCTACAACTTCTGAGGACAATGTGCTACAGTACTTGTGCCCGTGCAAGCAACATGGTAGCTGGCATGCGCTAATGGCCATTGTGGGCTACTATGTTGTGGTCTGTGTGTGTGTGCTCCCCTACTGCTCCATCAATGTACGTAATTGACACCATGTTGTGGTGTTCATCCTTGCCATCCTCGGCACCCTGTGTGGTCAGAGAGATTTTTGTGCCTGTGTGTGAAGTGGGCCACAGGCAGGATGGTGTGCTGTGTGAGTCACCGGGATCACTTATGGCTGGATTTGTTCTTTACATGCACTGTTGGGTTGATAATTGAGGTGACAATGTATATTTAGTCAGGGTGATGTGCAACGTGGATAACACATCTTCTTGAATGGTTATTTACTTGCACATGTTACTTCAGTTGGTGCCACTCCACTAACACTACCTCTCTCTCCCATGTAGCATCTCCCGTGTGCGTTGAGGGACAGGGGACGGACACCAGTGGTGAGGCATCCAGTGCAACAGCCGCACCGGAGCAGAGTGACACAGATGTGACCAGCGCCGAGGAGGGGGACAGGAGTCTGCTGGAGGAATCACAACCCGAGACGCAAAGCTCTACGTCATCTGACGCCAGCGGTGACGCATCCATGTTGGGGGCCACAGGGAACGGGGACTCTGCCTCCTCTTCCACCACACAGCGTCCAGTGCCCAGCCTCCCATCTACTTCCACTGGTGCTGCCCGTGTTCGCACAAGTCGAAAGGGAAGAGTGTCCTTCACCCCAGGCACTGCTGCCCCGGCCCATGTCAGCCCTACAGCCCTCAGTGCTGAGTCAGTAGAGCTATTGTGCCAGCTGTGTGTGGGGCAGACAGCTCTCCTCAATGCCTTCCTAGACCACGATAAAAAGTTGAGCCAGGTGATAGCTTTAATGGAGGGCATACATTCGGATGTGGGTGGGCTACACCGGACTGTGCAGTCATTGTCCTCAACAGTGACGGCAGCCCTGCAACAGGCACATTCTCAGGGAGCAGCTCCTGTCCCTTTGTCCACCCCCCTGTCAGTGTGCACCTCTGACGACAGTGACAATGCTCAACAGACCCCAAAGTCCAGATACAGCACACGCAGCACACAGCAGCATCAACAGCCCAAACGGTCCAGGCCGCAGACACCATCCCCACAGAAAACTAAGACCACCCCAGAGCACAGAGATAGAAGCCCGTCAGGCGACACCAAGGGCCAGAGGGGCAAGAAACAGGCCTCAGGGTCACAGGCCTCAGAGTCATCCCCCGCCAAGGACTCTCCTGTCCCAAGGACCGCTCGCAAAGCAAAGAAGACAGTTTCCCTGCCAACTGAGGAGGTGTTACCTGCAAGGCTTACACTGGATGAGGGCCCTATGGCTGATCCACCCACAACCTCCACTTCCATCCTGAGCCCTGTGAAGCAGGCACAAGGGGGCACTGTAGGGGCTAAACATAGTAGAAAGGGTTTGGAAGGGCGGAGGCAAGCCCCAGGGAAGCGCACAGCTGAATCCAGCATGTCCCCAGAGGGGGGCCCAGAGTCAGCACCAGGAGCAGGTTTGGTGGTGGGGTTACCTGTTGTGTCCACACCAGTTCCCATTAATCCCCAGACAGGGAAGCCTTTCAGGATCCCCAAAAAGTGGAAAGCACCCCTCCACAATCTCCTGCACACACTGTGTCTCACCACAGCATCAGTCCACCTCCCCGTGCCACCACCCCACCTGGTCCAAGCAGCCCTCCAGCTTCCCAAGCCAGAGATGTCTCTTCCACAGATGTTCCTCACACTCCCCGGGGCAGTCCTCCTACTGACCGCGACACACAGTCACCTCCAAGTCCGACAGACAGCCACATCTGAGTGGTAGTCACCCTCACACACCTGTCTGTCCACAGCAGTGTCTGTGATGCCCATTGTTATCCCCATGACTCTGTTGCTGAGCATGGCATGGTATAGTCGCACACATTCGCTGTGCAGCTTCTGATGTAACTACTCTGCACATTGTACTTGCCTTGTGGTTCACTGCTGTTTGCCCCCTGCCTGTGCAGCTTCTCATGGACTTCATCTGCACATTGGACTGGCCACTGGCCTTGTTGCTCACTGCTGTTTGCCCCCTGCCTGTGCAGCTTCTCATGGACTTCATCTGCACATTGTACTTGCCTTGTTGATCACTGCTGTTTGCCCCCTGCCTGTGCAGCTTCTGATGTAGCTACTCTTTACATTGTAGTGGCCACTGGCCCTGCAGTTGCCCACATTTGTTGTCTATCTATGCACAAGTGTGAATAAAGACAGTTGTTCCTGTTGTCAGTTCTGTCAGTGTGATTTCTCAATAAAACTGTTTCTGTGTGTGCATGGTTTACTGTGTCACATGCTCAGTATGGCACTTCAACATTGGCAATGGGTTGTCTCACGTTTCCATGTTTTTGCAGGGGTGACAGGGACTTCAATTCTTCCTGACTCTTATACTTGTGGGTGTAGTGAAGGTGGTTTTTGAAAATTTCTTGTTGTCATCATCCTTCTTTGTCCATGTTGTCTATGGTGTAGACATATCATGTTTGGAGGCAATGTCAGCACAGGGTGGGAGTTTATGCACAGGCTTTCATGCAGGTTGGCATGGGTCATGGTGTCTGTGTGAGCTTACTTACTGTGTGCCCAGCAGTGTATGTGTACGGTCCTCTTGTGGTGGTCAGTAATCCTGGTCCCATGCCTTACTTCCAAAGTGTACACTTTGGTGGTGGAGAAGTGTGTGGTGTGAAGGGGGTGACTTTGTGGTGACTCTTGATGTGTGTGCACCTGCATTGTCAACTACACCCATGTGTCACCCTGGAGTGGTGTGCGTGAATGTGTACTTGTTGTGCCCTACAATTGTGATTTGGTGCACATGGGAGTGTTGTGTGCTGCTGATGTGAGAGGGGGATGTGTGACGTATCCTACTTGTGCTTCTCAATCATGGAGTGTGTGAATGGGGCCTGTGTGTTGGTGCAGAATGCTCTTGTCAGGTAATTGCATACCTATGTGTGTCTGTTCAGTATTTGACTTCATGGCCTTCCTCTCATCCCTGTGCCTTAACATGGGTGGCCTTGCTGTCTCCCTGAGTTGTTGAATTGAGGTGCTTGTGTTTTGGGTTGACTCACTGTGGCAGCCATGTGTGATTTGATGGGCTGTGGGTGTTCTCAGATGTCTGTTGTCTTGCATGTGATGTACACATGCTTGATAGTTGTGTCCTTGTCCTTCCATTTGTGGGCACATCACTTTAGCTTTCATGTAAGTTGTCCTCCATAGCTGCTAGCATGTGGTCTGTGTTTGTGGCTGTGAGGCAGGGTAGGGTGTGTCTGTGTAAGTTGGTAGGCTGTGTGTGCAGTGAATTGTTTGATCATCAATATGTGTGTGTGTGTGTACATTTTGTGCTGGGGCTCAGTGTTCTTGGCATGTGTGTGGTGTTGTTGTGGTGTGTGTGTTGGCTGGGGCCTGGCCTTCTGTGGTATGTGTTCCTGTGCAACAACTCCTGCTGTGGCTATCTCTGCAGTTGTTAGGGATGTGGGGCAGGGTGTGTATTCACCTGTGTTGTTGT
The DNA here is from genome assembly GCA_963921515.1 of Calotriton arnoldi. Classification (NCBI taxonomy): domain Eukaryota; kingdom Metazoa; phylum Chordata; class Amphibia; order Caudata; family Salamandridae; genus Calotriton; species Calotriton arnoldi. The sequence continues at coordinate 36,614 of CAWUFW010014755.1, forward strand.
TGTGCAGGAGTGGCATATGGAAGGCACATGATATGTCCCTTCAGGGAGAGGGCTAGTGTGTTGTGTTTTGAGTAGTGGTTTTGTGTTGTTTGTACAGTGGCCATGGCTGGCGCTGGCACTGGCCTCTGCGTTGTGTGCATGTTTTCCTGCACACTGACCGCGGCGGTGACGACACCGGGACATTTCTTCATGATCGCGGAACATGGGTGACCAGGATGTGGCGAGGTGTTTTTGTGACAGGTGGGACATGTGTGGATGCAGTGATGGCTGTGTGCCTGTCCCCACAGGGGTGTCTGGTGTGGACATGCACCGTTTTCAAACCCTTGACTTGTGTATTGTGTTGCATGCACAGTTGTGTGTGTACGTTCCTGCGGCGGCGTCCGCACCGGTCAATGACTTGCAGGTGGTGTATCATATACAGCACCGGAAAGGCGTGTAGGGCTGGATCCATTGCGGTGTGGGCCGGGTGTCTATTTTCTTGCTCCGCTGTGGTGTCTCTGCCGTCTCTGGCTATGCGGTTGCTCCGCCGCGTTGTGCTGCCCTGTTTCCAGCATCGTGATTTGTTCAGCGGACGGGACGTCATTCCGCACGGCGGTGAGTGCTCATTGGCTCACACCGCCACGGTGGCGGGCGCACTTTGATGGCGGTCACAGTCACACCGCAGCGGACGGGAAATGGGCTCTGCCTAGACATGCTAATATGGCGGGCGTGAGGACCGCTGCCGGCGCGCGGTAAATGGCATTTACCGCCACCGCCGGCACCGCGGTCGTGTCTTCGCCAGCCATCGTAATAGGCCCCTATGTTAGAGCAGGATTATCTCATTCTGATTTCATTAGATTAGTAAACCAGTGCAATTTAAGCTACTTTTCTAAAATCTATGTGACATGATTTATAAGCAAAAGTGTATGGGGCATTTTCTTAAGCCCCTTTTTTTGACGTTCCCGTGGCGATAGGGCCACCGCCCTATTCCCAAGGCAGCGTTAACCCACTTAACGTGGCTTAAAGCCACGTTAAGTGGCTTAATGCTGCCTTGAGTATAGGGCCCCTTTCACGCTAAACTTAGCTTGAAAGGGGGCATGCAGTGGGTGTTGCGGTGGGCGTACCACTGCAACACCCATTGAGTTTGACACTACCGCCTATTATCAAGGGCGGCGATAATAAGTGGAGGCGCCAAACATAAGACCTAGAAAAATCAGGTCTTAAGGTGGCTAAACGAGGAGAAAAGCTTTATTTCTCCTCGTTTTTGCTTTTTCCATGTGTGCTGCATGTAGCAGCACACGTGGAAAAAGCAAACTGCCATGTTCGGTTTGTTAATGTACAGGAAGGACACCTTCCTGTGCATTAACAAACCCCTGCCTCGCAGACACCCTTGCGCTCTGGTGCAAGGGTGCCTGTTTTGAGCGTTAAGTCGTGAGACTTACCGCCGTCGCAGGAAACGCCAGGCTGCACCACATTCTTGTGAATAGGGTGCAGCCTGGCGTTTCCGAAAGTGGCGGTGAGAGGCGTTAAGCCAAGGAGGCTAACGCCTCTCACCGCCACTTCATTGTGAATATCCCCCTATATGTTTAGCAATGGTTCTGCTATTCATTTTCTCACTTTGGTGTGTGTAAAAAAAGATTGAAGTACATTTAAACTGAGGCAAAAATAGTTTGCTCTATATGGTATTACACCTGTATAAAAAAAACTGCAAAATGGGTTTGTCTCGTGTGTGCATCAGTATAAAGTTTCTGTTAAACGTTCATTGGCATATAAGGAACAAAGTCCTTTATCTCACTATCATCCCTCTTTAACAAGGTTCTTAATTAAATCAAATGCTGTTGCACCAGCAGGCTTATAGATATAGTCCCAGATTTACTATGCATTTGAGTGGATGCTCGCTCAACGCAGAGCAGAGCTATGCTAAGCAAGTTTGCACAAACACCAGCATTGACTGACTTTCCCACACTGTGGGTTGGTTGAGGGGTGGGTATGAGCCCTGCTCAAGAAACAGCCATAATCCTTGTCCGGGAGAACCACAAAAAGTCACTAAATTGACCTGTAGTTAACACTCTGGTAGCTTGGCAAAAACGCAGTCCGGCTTAAATTAGAGGCAATGTGTAAAGTATTTATGTAGCACTTGAACAGTATTAAAGTGAAAACACAACACAAGAAATGTCCCACACCAAATTAGAAAGAGTACAATTTAATACATTAATTGACACCAAAATAAAAAAATCCAATCATTTGAACCGAAGATGTGCAATTTTGAAGATTTAAGTGGGTACATCACCTAAAAACACAAAGCACTACTCGTGGTTATCTGGTCATGGAGGACCGGGTGAAAGTCCCAAGTTCAGGCTGACCGCCATGGAATGGGAGCCGGATCCTGGGACCAGGTGAGTCCTGCTGAACGAAATACTATCTTAAAGTCTGGTGCAAAGAGTCCAGTTTGTGTGGAGGAAGCTGCAAGGAGCAGGGAAAGTGTCAAAGATGGTCATCACGGTAGCCGGAAGAGCAGGCCGGGTGTTGCAGGTGTTTGTCGCTATCGCGCGAAGATCCTGTTGGGCACCATGGGCGGTCATTGCTGGAACTTCATGTTGGTGGTCACCGTGGACTGCCAAAGCTGTAGCGCAAAGTGCAGTTCTCAGATTGTTAGTTGTCACTGGCAGTCACTGTAGCACAAAGAGTTGGATTCGCCAGAGCTTCGTATTGGCAGTAGGCACAGGAAGTCGGCACAGGCGGTAAGATTTTGGTGCAAACGGGCCTGCTCACTGTCTTGAAGAGTACAAAATTTCAGGATTTCTCCTTTTCTTTCAGGAGGGGCTCAACTGATGCCACACCAAGGGTCCAGGGCCTTGGGGGCTCCTGTTGGGGATCAGGAACTCACTCCAACAGAAGCCAGTAGGGCTCAGGCAGGTCCAGTTTCAGATCCATGCAGGTCCAGTGCAGCAGGTCTACTGGGCAGTTGCAGGGAGATCTCTGAACCTTGTTGTGTCCCTGTAACTCAGAACAGAAGGCTAGTTAACTATCCCTTGGAGTCACTCAAGTAGCCTGGAATGAAGGGACCAGGGCTAGTCTTCCTTCTCAGACAGGAGGGCAGGCTTAAAGCAGAAGGGCTGTCCTCTGGCAACAGGGTGATTCTTCTGTAGTGCCATAAGTCCAGAAGTGTATTTAAGAGTGGGTATGAGGGTCTACTATTTATACTTGGTGCTAGCTTTGAATTGGAAGACACTTCTGGAGTCTTCTCCCCACAGAAGTGGCTGGAATGTCTTGCCTCTCTGCCCTAGCTCCACTGGGTCTGGGGTCACAAAAAGCTAATGTGAAGTTATTTGAGTGTTTGCTGAAGCAGTGTCTTTGAAGTGCAAGAGTGACAGGTGTCAGCTCCACCCCTCCCATGTAGGGTGACCCATCCTGCCAACACCCAGTCCCCCTTTTGTGATACTGTCTGGGAGGAATACACAAGGTTAATGAGTGGCACCACTCTTTTCAAGCATCTAAATAAAGAGGAGTTATTGATAAGAGGTCTGATTCGGAGGTTGGCAGACGGGTTATTCAGTCAAAAACATGGTGGATATCATGTCCCTCAAACTCACAGTTATCCAGCTCTATATAGGTCTTAGAGTGCAGATTGTACAGAGTGGTCTTTTAGTTATCATTCTTACTACTAAACAATTTGGGAGAAATTCTGGTGGCAAGTCATGGACAGAGAATTAATGTAAATTTTGAGGAATTGTAATATTTTAATCAAAGTGGGGAACATTTAGGGCTAAGAAATTGTTATTGCGGCCAGCTAATCTTTCAAGTAGGGTGGATTAATAGATGATTTACTAGACTATATGCAGATTAAATAATGCTCATAGAGCTGACATAAATTGCATTTTGTAGTAGGAGAACAATTTCAGGATGTTTGAAAGTATCCAGCCTCTTACTTGTTTATGGATTTTATGACAGTAATGAAAAATCCAAACGCTATTCTCTGGAAAAGCAATGGGATGCTACAATGACACTTACAGTCAATAATAGTAGACATACTTGCTAAAAATACTCTTCTTTGATTTGATATTATCCAATCAAGCACCTGATTGTTTTTACTGGGGACAACTACCATTTCATGTCCTTTGTCCCTGCACTGCCAAACAAGAAGCCTTTCCAGGATGGGAGGGATCATTATTTCTATTGCCCGACACAAGAAGGTCGAATCTCTACTGCATGCTGTACTCTACCTCCCAAACCAACCAATCTATTGCTACTGAGGTCATATCCCATTCAACCATTCAAAAGGCAAAACGTGTCTGTGGTGGATGCGTAGCAATGCATTCAGAAGTATTTTTAATCATGTTCCATGCCCTTACTCTTGATTTGGGTTCTACACTTTTTCTGAACTTTTTCCTGTTTCCTCTGGATTCCTGGAACTGTGCCAGTCTTGCAGACCCTTGACTACTGTGCCTGAGAACAAGCAAAAGGCTTTTTTTTCTAAAAAAAATGTCCACTAACTCTATCTTCTCAGTGCAAAAAATCTCCAAATCTTCAGGGCTCGTTCTCAGACCCCAGACTATGCATAGGACTTCCCACAAATCCAGTGCTTGTCCACAGCAAAACTATCCACTTATTTCTTAGGATTTCTCTTCAGTAGAAAGCCCTGTTTCTGTCCAAATATCTTAATACACATTCAAGCCACAAGAGGAAAAGAGCAGACTAAGGAAATGTCCAGTTGAAGTTTGTCTACTGGTCAGCTCCAACTCCCTCAGCTGCTGCAGAGGTCAATAACAATTGATATGTAAAGTGAAGAAAATGGCAAATAATAGATGTCCCTACATTCACCGCTTATGTTCTTATTATGAGTGCACTAGAGTCAGGGGTTTTAATTATGCATCCCATGAGTTAAGGATATCAGGGATCTGGAGTGTGTGTCAGCTTCTGATAGGACTGGAATTCCAGCACTACCAGAGGCTAGAAGAGGACTTGAGGAATACCTTCCTCATGCTTCTGCTGTCGGGCCTGGATTCTTAATTGTGAAGTGGGACTCAAGCTCTGCTGGTAACCATGGCAGTGCTGCATCCTTGTCCTGCTGCCATGGAGGAGTCACCAGCAGAGGAATCACAATACTAAAAATATAATTCCAGTGTTAATCTGTGCATGTGTAAATGTGGGAGAATGATTGTGTGAGTGAGTGTTTGAGTGTGAGTAAATATGTTTCTGAGTGTGTTTGTATGTGAGTCAGTGAGAATATGTGTGAGTGTGTTTGTGAATGAGAGTGAATGTGTGCTTATGTGTGTATCAGACACTGAGTGAAGGAGTGATTAAGAGTAAATACAAGATTGCATGAATAAGTGAGGAAGAGGGAGCGAGAGAGGAGTGAGTGAGGGAGTGAGAATGGCAGTGAGTGAGTGAATTAGAGTGATTAGGTTTGAGTGAGTGAGAGGGAGTAAATGAGAGTGAGTGGTAAAGAGTGAGTGCATATGTTTGCGAGTTTGGGAATATGTGAGTGCATGAATATCAGTGAGTGAGAGTGATTTAGAGTGAGAGGCGTATATGTACAAGAATTGCTGCTAACTAACGCTAACGTAAGTTAGCGGCAATTTTCTTACCGCCTCGTACCACTGACAACTATCGCCATGGTACCGACGTATTTACAATACATCGCTACATGGCGATAGTTTCTCATCGCAGCGGAAATTGACGACGGTAAGACCTGCGTTACGGGGATAAAAATCTTGTCACTAACGTGAAAAAAGCGCCGGCCGGCCAGTCAGTGGTCAGAAAATGCACGCTGATCAGCGTGATGCCATTTTTTTCACGTTTTGCAGGAAAAATAAACTACAAAAAGTCTGCGAAGGTCCCAAAAACAAAATTAAAAAAAAGAAGCCCTGAAGAACCATGGAGGAAGATGGACCCAGTAATGCAGGAGAGAACAACCCCCCTAACCACTCAAACAGCCAGGAGGACCAGCCAGAGACCCTGGGGAAGAGGAAAACCAGGTTCAGCCAGCAGTAAAATGAGATCCTGATTGCGGAGGTGACAGAGAAACAACACCAGCTCTTTGCCAGCTCTACGGTGTCATTGGGGGCCAAAAATGCAACATGGCAGTCCATTGTAGCCAAGGTGAATGCTGTAGCAGAGGTCAAGAGGACAGTGACCAACAGCAAGAAGCGCTGTCATGATGCTAAGCGCAAGACCAAGCAGAAACTGTCCAACAATCACCAGGCAGCACTGCAGACCGGAGGTGGGTGTCCAGCGCCACAGGAGGAGCTGGATGCCTTGGAGGAACAGGTGTCTGCGGTCATCTGCGAGGAGTCGGTGGTTGGAGTCCAGGGACAGGATAGTGCTGAACATAACCAGCTACATCAGCAACAGGGTAAGTAACAACCAGGGACTGGGGAGAGTGGGGGGTGGGGACTAATGTTACTCATGTTCAACTAAATATCCCTCAGTGCACACCAACACTGTCTGCAGATCTATTTCCAGATACATCGGTCCCTGGGGGTATAGATACATGTCACCTTAGCTGTCGAATACATATAAAGAAACATAATGGTGGTGTCACTGACTTGGAATTCAGCACATAAAAATATCCTAATATAGAGCAAACATAATATACATTAGTCTACAAAATAAGGGCAACATGAACAAGCAAAGGGGCATATTGACTGGAGAGGTGGCAGAGTGTCGCATTGGCCTCCTCAACACCACGCTCAGCCAAATCGGGAACACAGGGCTGCATCTCATGGACAACAATATGATGCAAACCCGTGAACCACCCTGCTCTGGGGCAAATGTTAGCAGGCCACCACCAATGCCAGCACACATGCACCATTATGCAGGGGTGTCTGAGTTGAGTTGAAGATTGTACATGTGAATGAAGAGGGACCTTACAATCAATCAATCAATCACAGAATTTGTAAAGCACACTACTTACCCGCGAGGGTCTCAAGGCGCTGGAGGGAAAAAAAGGGGGGGTGCTGCTACTGGTCGAACAACCAGGTCTTGAGTAGCCTCCTGAAGGTCAGCAGGTCTTGGGTCTGTCGTAGGCTTAGTGGAAGGGTGTTCCAGGTCTTGGCGGCGAGGTGGGAGAAGGATCTGCCGCCGGTGGTGGTTCTTCGAATGCGAGGGACGGTGGCGAGGGAGAGGTCGGCGGAGCGGAGTTGGCGGTTGGGGACGTGGAAGAGGAGTCGCCTGTTGAGGTAGGCTGGGCCAGTCTTGTGGAGTGCCTCGTGTGCGTGAATGAGGAGTTTGAAGGAGATTCTCCTGTCGACGGGGAGCCAGTGCAGGTTCCTCAGGTGGGGGGTGATGTGGCTGTGGCGTGGTACATCGAGGATCAGGCGTGCGGAGGCGTTTTGTATGCGTTGCAGTCGCTTGATGAGCTTGGCCGGGGCTCCCGCGTAGAGGGCGTTCCCATAGTCAAGTCTGCTGCTGACGAGGGCCTGGGTGACTGTTCTTCTCGTGTCTGTCGGGATCCACCTGTAGATCTTGCGAAGCATGCGGAGGGTGTTGAAGCAGGAGGATGAGACTGCGTTGACTTGCTTGGCCATGGAAAGCGTTGAGTCGAGGATGACTCCCAGGTTTCGTGCGTGGTCGGTGGGTGTCGGGGCTGCTCCCAGCGTCGTTGGCCACCAGGAGTCGTCCCAGGCTGAGGGGTTGGAGCCGAGGATGAGGACCTCTGACTTCTCCGTGCTCAGTTTTAGTCGGCTGATCTTCATCCAATCGGCGACGGCCTTCATCCCGTCATGGAGGTTGGATTTGGCGGCGAGGGGGTCCTTGGTGAGGGAGAGGATCAGTTGAGTGTCGTCGGCGTAGGAGATTATGTTGAGGTCGTGCTGTATGGTGATGCGTGCGAGCGGGGCCATGTAGATGTTGAACAGTGTTGGGCTGAGGGACGATCCCTGGGGTACGCCGCAGATGATCTCGGAGGCTTCGGATCGGAATGGTGGGAGGCGGACTCTCTGGGTTCTGCCGGCGAGGAAGGAGGTGGCCCATTCCAGGGCCTTGTCTCGGATCCCTGCGTCGTGGAGGCGTGCGCGTAGAGTGCGGTGGCAGACAGTGTTGAAGGCGGCGGAGAGGTCCAGCAGGATGAGGGCTGCGGTCTCACCGTTGTCCAGCAGGATCCTGATGTCGTCGGTGGCGGCGATGAGGGCAGTCTCAGTGCTGTGGTTGCTGCGGAACCCCGATTGGGATGGGTCCAGGATGCTGTTTTCTTCGAGGTATCGGGTTAGCTGTTTGTTGACGATCTTCTCGATGACCTTGGCTGGGAACGGAAGCAGGGAGATGGGCCGGAAGTTCTTGAGGTCTCTCGGGTCCGCCTTGGGTTTTTTGAGTAGGGCGTTGATCTCTGCGTGTTTCCAGCTCTCTGGGAAGGTCGCGGTCTCGAAGGAGAGATTGATGATGTTGCACAGGTGGGGTGCGATGGAGCTGCTGGCTTTGTTGAAGATGTGGTGCGGGAAAGGGTCTGACGGGGAGCCGGAGTGTATTGTGCTCATGGTCTTGATGGTGTCCTCGATGTTCACGCTGGCCCAGGCTGGCAGGGGGTCGTGGTCGATGGTGTGCGGCGGGTCTGGTGCATCGATCTTAGTTGGGGCTGTCTGGGTGTTGAAGCTGTCGTGGATGTCGGCGATCTTGCGGTGGGAAGAAGGTGGCGAGGGAATCGCACAGGGGTTGCGACGGTGGGATGTCGTTGGTGTTGGAGCTGGGGTTGGAGAGTTCCTTCACAATGTTGAAAAGCTCCTTGCTGTTGTGTGCGTTGTTGTCGAGGCGGTCTTTGAAGGAGATTCTCTTGGCGGACTTGATGAGGTGGTGGTGGTTACGGATGGCATCTTTGTGGGCTGCGTGGCTGTCCGGTGTCTTATCACTGTGCCATTTCTTCTCTAGTTTCTGGCAGGTACGCTTGGAAGGTAGGAGTTCTGAGGTGAACCAGCTGGCTCTTTTGGTGGTGTCAGCGTAGGTGAGTTTTTTCAGCGGGGCGAGGGTGTTGGCACAGTCGTCCATCCATCTTCTGAGGTTGCAGGCAGCGTCGTCGGTGTTGGATGGGTCGGAGGGAGGGCTGAGAGCGAGGGTTGCCCGTAGTTGGTCTTCGGTGACTTTGCTCCAGCAGCGGCGTGGGATCTGATGGGTGCGGTGGTGTGTGGTGGCTTTCTGGAAGGTGAAATGGATGCAGCGGTGGTCGGTCCAGAGGAGTTTTGTGGTGTGGCTGAAGGAGACGTGGGAGCTTGAGGAGAAGATGGGGTCGAGCGTGTGGCCGGCGGAATGGGTCGGTGTTGTGACGAGCTGGCTCAGACCGAGGTTGGCGAGGTTGTCGATCAGGGTGGTGGAGTTGCTGTCGTTGTTGTTCTCCAGGTGAAAATTCAGGTCTCCGAGGAGGACTGCACATACACATTCTTCCACATCACATCAACCCTGATCTCAAATGCATGATTGCACTACTCATGCCACAATAACAATCATGTGGCATTGCCAACAGCAAGGTGTGGTGCCATGCAATCTACACCTCTAAAACTAGATAATCAGAAAAAATGTAAAGTTGAATGAGTAGGGTTGACTCAACCACAATGCAGTGTACAGACACATAAATCAGAGCAAATCCGCATTGACAAGAATGTGATACAACCTGCACCACTGTCACTACAGAACAGAGGACACAACTGGTGCAGCATGTGTGTAGAAATTGGCCCCTCACATTTGGAATACTGGAAAACTGTCAAAAATAATTTTACAACTCAAATGTCACATCAGTTTTGTTGTACGATGATTCACTATCCTGCATGTAATCGGTGTCGCTTTTTCAAAATAGGGATTGAACATTGTCATGCAGTCTGCTTGTAAACTGCTTAAATGAAATAGCATGCTTGAAACACACATACAACAGCATCTTCCCTTTACATTGCAGAGGGAGAAACATCACCTCCTGTACAGCAGCCTGTCCCACTCTTCAATGATGAAGATGAAGACATCTCAACCATCGACCAGCACACCCTCCAAGAGCTGTTTAACTCCATTGACAGCCCATCTCCGGAAGCAGGGACATTCAGCAGCATCGTGGAAGCTCCACCACCTGCACAAAACACCCAGCAGCAAGCACCTACCACCACAGCTGTCTCCCAGGACCTTGAGGACCCACTTCTTACATTTCAACGCTGTGCGGTAGAGGTCCAGCAGGAGATGGCTGGTCAGGTGCGGGTGGGGTTTGACAGCCTGGCGGCCAAACTAGATGGGGTCCGTGGGTGTCTCAGTCCCATTAGGGACCACCTAGAGTCCATCAGAGGCACCCACAGTCCGCTCCATGCTCTCCAGCATTCCATGGCTGACATCGCTGGAGTACTAACTCAGAGACAAGAACAACTGTCCAGTCAAAGTGGCTCCAGCAATGTCACCAAGGAGTTGCGTGAAATGAGAAAGATCATGGAGAACATGGAGCGGATGCAGGCTTCAAACTTGGCAGCCATGGCTGCATTCCACAGAGACATTGCTGGAGTCTTGCAGGCCCTGCAGCTTATCATCACTGAAGTGATGCCTTATCATTTGGCACAGATGAATGCTGCTGCAACTTCCACATCCACCTCTTACCCCCCTGATGTGTCACAGCCTCACAGTGCTCCAGCCAATACACCATCTGGCACACGGGAGGCACATGACACACCAGAGGAGGAAGATGTGGATGAATCCACATTCTTGCGAAAAATTCAGCGGTAGCATTCATCTGTGTCAAATGAACAGTTTCTGCTTGGACCTGTGCTTACCATTATGCCTCGGAACATCTGCTTCCACTGTCCTCTGAATCACTCTGCTACACTCACCTTGGTCTTTAATAAGGACTGCCAATTTTGCCACTGTTCCCAATGACACTGCAATCAGCTTGCTTACTGAACTCTGCCTCTTCCTCAATATGTCTCTGGACATGTTACCCCCAAAGGACTCTGTCTGGCCCTCCACTGGGCATTTACACAAAGGGGAGGTTGTTTTTCCAAGAACTGGGCCAGTCTTCTACCAATGTGAATGCACATGTAAATAAAATAACATAAGCTACACAGATGTGTGTTACCTATGACCATTCAAGTATAGACGTGTAAAAAAATGTATGATCAGTGTATCCATCAAAACGTACCCAGAGGGACATTTGATAAACAGTCATGTTGAGTGTGTGTCCCAGATAGGCAGTGAGATGACCGTGTATGTGTGAACTAGCCAATAATTCATAGCTCAAATACCACATTCTTGCAAGAAGTCATAATTTCCCTACATACATGATGGGGATAGGCACTTGCTGCAATTTTTCAAGTCAGTGTCATGCCGCAAGAAGTGTCTTCAGCTAGCATTGCTATCAAGTCTTACTTGGCAAATCTACTCATACTCAAAGGTGTGGACAAAGCTTGTTGTGATGTCACATCTCAAGATAGAGCCTACACCATATTTACAAAGATAAGGAAGCGTAATGGCAAATATTTACAAGCCTCTATTGGAACCACAATGTCACTCTCAGTGACATTGTGGTGGCAATAGGGTCTTCTCTTAATGTACAAGGCATCATTCAGCCACTTAATGTGGCTTAACAATACCTTGTAAATAAGGCACCCTTTTTTATGCTGTGCTCAGCTTGAAAGGGGAGAGCAATGTGTTTTGCGGTGTGTAGTGCCCTGCAACTAGCATAGATTCAGATGCTTTCCCACAATTTCAAGGGTGGCATCAATAGGAGGCAGTGCCAAAAGTAACACCTGGGAAAAGCGGGTATTACATGGGCACTACAGGGAGAAATGCATAATTTCTCCTCGTGTTTGCTGTTTCATTGTGTTCTGCCTTGTACAGCACACATCGGACCAGCAAACTGACAACATTGTGTATGTGCAGGAAGGTGAGCCTTCCTGCACATGAACATCCAATTTCACAAAAGCAGACACCCTTGCACTATGTAGCAAGGGTGCCTGTGTTTGTGCTTGGCAGCTGGACTCTGTGCCAGGCTCAGGGGAAATATAGGGGTGTGCAGCATTCTTGGGAACACGGCGCATACATGCATTTTCACGATGGATAAGCGTGGCAAATTCAATGTTTGCTTAAGCCTTTGTTTCTCTATTGTGTTGTAAATGTGAAACAATGTGGTGTACAACTCTGTGAGTTACTCATAAGATGATAAACATGTCAACAGAGTATCCCTATACAAGGGCATAACTCATAATTGCCATCCTGAAATTCATGCTTATTTCCTGAACACAAAACTACTGTATCATGACAGTAGCTGTTCACTAAGATATCATGTCATGACCACACTTACACAATTTAGTGATTGTTGTGTGATTGAATATGTTGTAAACAATGTCAAAAGCACCACTCCACCAAATCACTTCTGACATAAGTGCAACCACAATTCCAAAACAGTAACCATTTATTAAAATACTACAAAATTACCTACCTTAAACTAACACTAATCACTACATCTAACCTAACCTGAACTAACTGGTACTAACTTAATGTTACCCTAAGCTATCTACCTTAACTAATACTAAGCACGCAACAACATATCTGAGACATCAACCCCCCTCTCCCCCCTAAAAGCACATCATCAGACAAGACAAATGCATCTTAACTAGACATGAACTAACTATACATATATACTACACAAATATATATTTTTTTGTTTTTATACAAGAAAAATACATCAACCCCCCACCCAAAGGAAAAGGAAACTTAGCCCATAACACTACATTAAGAGAATAAAAAATCTAAAACCTTACCTACAAATTACACTAACTATGTCTACTCTACAACAACACTAAATAACACTCAAAAACTTACACTATTATAAAAACATTTGTATAAAAACAATCAGGGGACTGTAGAAAAGGGGGATGGCTCACAACCTGGCCTGCTCAAAATGGGAGCCCCAGGGCACACTTGATAACCTGGAGGAGGGTGTTCATGTCCGACACATCCCTTTCAACTTGTGCCAGTCGCACATTCATGTCCATCATGCACCGAAGGTCCCTGTTGGTGAACCCTACAGCATGTGTCCGTGCTGCAGTTGGCAATGTGTCAGTCCTTGTGTGCGTGGACATGAGGGGGCACCTGTTTGCGTGCCTGATCCATTTGCAGCAGGTTGGCTGCTGTTGTGTCTGAGTTTGAGTGGCATATCGGTGTTGATGTATGGACCCACGCGTGGCATTAGAAGGGCCTGGTATGGCCTATGTGTCCATTCTCAATGTTGCTGTGCAACTTCAGGCAGAGACTTCCATCTCCCAGCTGCCCGGTCGTCTCTGTACCTCTTTGCCATAGCACAATAGCCCTTGGTCACCCGGCGTATGTGCATTTATTGTTCCTTACGGATCTGGAATGCGTGTGCTTCCTCTGGCAGCATGTTGTCTGAAAAATAAGACAAATGACAATATGTGAGTCCTTATATTTATGTTAATGTTCTCCATTTAACTTTGAAACACAAGGGCATGAAAACTTGGACCCTACACTCTAACCAAAGATTTTGAAGTTCAAAAATGACCTGAACAATGCAATGTGGATTTAAGGATCAATTACAACCTGATGGTGTTACTGACCTGACAATGTATGGCATGGGACATGTCAAGGGCAGAGTAGAGTCACAACATTTTAAGGTTGTCAGAGTCAAATGATGGTGCTGCCACATACTCAGACTGAGTCTACCAGGGAAATGAGCCCAAGGAGACAGCTTGACGAGACCATTGCAGAGCCAGGTCATGCCATGCCAAAGAAATAAATAGGGCCATCTTCGCAAGGTGGTTGTGGAGCGTGCCATTGGTCTCCTTGGCTTAACGCTACGCCCTGCAACTTCAGGAATGCAGGTTTGCACCATACCTACAATAGTATGGTGCAGACCTGTGGCTGCCCCCGCGCTGCAGGAAAACATTTGCCTCCTTGCAACTACTCAGGCCCACTTGCACAATGGTGCAAGTGTCTGTGCATTGATGTGGAAGTTGATAATGTGCCAGAGGGTGCCCCTTCCTGCACATAACCATTCTTTAAATGATGTCCTGTCACTTCTATGTGTGCTGCATAATGCAGCACATATTGAAGTCACATGATGACATTTTCATCACAGATTGGTCATGTGATGTAAGGCGCACCTTCATGCACAAGAACAATCAATGGTGTCTTGCTGTTTCCATGGGTGCCGCACAACACAGCACATATTGGAACAGCAGGGATGGGAACTAATTAAACCATTCTCACCACAGTGCATATTCATATACAATGTGGCCAGGGTATCACACATTACAGACTCAAACATATTCAAGCTGGGCTTGGAGATAGGGTCCAGGCATCAAAAATGTTGGTTGTGCATGTATAAATTTCCCACCATTAGCACACAAGATATGATGTGAAAAGATGGTATTGAGCACTATTAGGCTTCATTCTCAGGCATCCAGCTTAACGCAGCATCGTGACATAGGCTAAGGCACTCTTGCTACCACAATGTTGTACCATGTAACGTTGATGAGTAAATGGTGTCCTTGTAATATGCACACACAAGGAGATGATGGACGGAGCGCTGAAACTTTTCAGACACTCACCCACAGTCACAGATCTGGGTTGAATCCATCATCGTTCTTTAGCTCACTTCGCCACCCCAGTTCAGACACAGCTATATGCAAATCAGTCTTGACCCTGTGCCTCATGGGAACAGTTCAGCCCGAACTGCCAAGCCATGTCTTCCCTGGACTGGAAACAAGCATCCTGGGACCGGTTTCGGGCTAACAGCCCTCATCAGCCAGGCTAGCTTGAATCCAGTGGCAAAGTGAGCAAGGGACCCATGTCTGGGCATACCCTGCCAACTTAGGGCGAACAAAGCAAACACAAGGAGATGATGGACGGAGTGCTGAAACTTTTCAGACACTCACCCCCAGTCACAGATCTGGGTTGAATCCATCATCGTTCTTTAGCTCACTTTGTCACCCCAGTTCAGACACAGCTATATGCAAATCAGTCTTGACCCTGTGCCTCATGGGAACAGTCCAGCCCGAACTGCCAAGCCATGTCTTCCCTGGACTGGAAACAAGCATCCTGGGACCGGTTTCGGGCTAACAGCTCTCATCAGCCACGCAAGCTTGAATCCAGTGGCAAAGTGAGCAAGGGACCCACGTCTGGGCATACCCTGCCAACTTAGGGTGAACAAAGCAAACACAAGGAGATGATGGACGGAGCGCTGAAACTTTTCAGACACTCACCCCCAGTCACAGATCTGGGTTGAATCCATCATCGTTCTTTAGCTCACTTCGCCACCCCAGTTCAGACACAGCTAAATGCAAATCAGTCTTGACCCTGTGCCTCATGGGAACAGTCCAGCCCGAACTGCCAAGCCATGTCTTCCCTGGACTGGAAACAAGCATCCTGGGACTGGTTTCAGGCTAAAAGCACCAACATGTCAAAAATCCAACACATCAGAGGAAAGACACTGACTATTGGCAGGAATCCAAGGTTGGGACATAACTGTCCATTACAGTGATGTCGACACATACAAAGGAGGCATGACTCTGGATCCTGCAGCACTAACTATTTAATCACATACACCAGCTTTCATATTGTGTATGTGACTGACTCTTTGTATTGGTACCTGAAACTGACACCTGGTGCACCAAAGAATTGATCCACATTGACAGTCATCTCAGTCAAGGCTGACACGCATTCCATGTCTGGTCATAGCCATCACCAACATCACTCACATTTCTCCTCTCCTGTCTGTACGCTGTGTAATGCACATCCATCGGTTGGAGTGACATAACCCTTTGGTATTTCTGGCCTAGGTATCACTGACTGGGGATGTGCAAAGTTACGTCAGGAAGACAAATGCTGTGCTCAATCTCAACTTACTAAATTGTGCATACTTCACACTTTTAATATCCATCATCACACTGGAGGCAAGGTACATGTGATACACACCCAGACTGTATACAACTTCATACAGGATTTTTCTCAAACATTTTTCCCATCTCACAATGCAAATATTTCATGAAGGCACTCACCAGTGGCGTGTTGGTCCACGAAGGCATCGATGTCACACTGAGTAATCAGTGGTCTTCCAGCTGTGAGACATTAAAAGAAACGTGGGTTGGTATCAGACGTGAATTCTCAGATGTGTCCTATTCATCATCAGATTCATCTACATCCAAAACAATGCCCTGTAACAGTTCTGTCTCTGCTCATGTTGCATACATGATTGTATCTGCTTTGCCTGTCGTACCCACAAAACATGACCAATGCATCCTTGTGCAACACAAGACAATCCTGCTAGCAAATGTGCTCATTTTGCACACACTACTTGCGTGACACTTTCCCAAGGCCACGTTTATAGCCACAACATCATGTTCTCCATTGTCTGTAGACAAGATTTTCTCTGCAGATCTCACAAGGATGTGTTAAGACAATTGATGTGGTCTGATCCTACATTGTGTATGTGGCAGACTGACATTCCAAAAAAGGCATATTTGTACAAATGCAAATGTTTCAATATCATCATATCTTACACAAAATCAGCCATGTCATAGAGCAAGTGTGATTTTAAAACAGTGTTGCAGTCATGTGGTCCTTCACATACATTGTGAAGTGCCAACATGTGATTAGACCCTTGCACAGTGGTTTCAGACATGTTTGTACATCAGGCAGTGTGTTTTGTCATGTATCCTGCATTGCGCAGCTCACATGGCCACTTCATTCACATTAAGGGTCCACACACACAAATCTCCTCATACACTATCTTAATAGGATGCACTGCGCAGCACACATTGAACCTTGAAACAGCACTTCATTTATTGTGATCAGGAGTGTACACATTCCTGCACATGGTCATACCTCATCAGAAACACTGTCTCACTTGCACAATGGTGCAAGTGTGATGTGTTGAAGCTGGCAGCTTGACTTAAGATAACTGACTGACATCATCCTGTAGTGTTTCTTACATTGTGTTCCTGACTAGATTTTTGAATTTGGTAAGAAAAAGGTGATTGATGAACTTTGGAGTTGTACCTACCACCTTGCCGGCCGACGATGACTCCCAGGTGGTCCAACATGTCACCTTCAGGGCCCACTAAATCCTGCCATTGGTGCTTCCATTGTCAGTCAGTCCTGTCCACCCCTTAGACCCTCATCATTTGACTGCAGACATGCTCCCACCTCACCTCACGTACGGCATATCCCTGCAGGATCCTTCCCCCACTCTCTACCATCAATGGCAGGTAGAATTTCATAAGCCGGAGGAAGCTCCCCAATGCCCCCTCTAACATCCTGCCCTCCCTACCCACACCCAACATCTCCCAAAACACCCCTAAACCCACTAACAAAAATTAAAAGCCCCCAAAAATCCCCCTGCAACAGTTAATATTGTCAAAGTCCCCATTGGACAGACACCCGACAAGATTTAGTACAAGATGCAAAATACATGTAAGGACAAGTACACAGGACTTCACAGAGACACTAGGGACAGTTCACAGGACACAACATCACTCTCTACTCCAAACAAACCAACACACAACTCAAACCACCTCCAACACTCTCCACAGACACTGACAGTGTGCTTAAAAGAGAAAGTGAAAGTGTTCAGTACTCCTCCATTACACAGGATGCATGCTGACATCACTTCCTGTGTGTTTGCGGCCCGGTTTTTTGACTCTGCGATAATAGTTTGCACGCTATTGGCTTTTGCAGTAATTTTTAGTGTTGTAACATGTATATTGCGATTATTTTCTATAGCGGTTCTGAAAAAAATATCGCTTTCGTGTTTAAGCGGCAAAATTTCTGACACGAAGTGCAAGTTGTTCATCAGATGTAGAATATTTCATGAAATAGCATGACTGCTGACACCATTTGCCTATGTGATGTGATCTGTGTTGTGTATGTGACTTCAGTCATTCTGATATGTCAAGATTACAGTTATACATAGTTGTCTACTTGCCCTTGGACCACACATTGCAGCCTAACCACATTGATTCATGTGTGATAAGACATGCATGCATCAGTGGTAGTCATTATGTTTGGCATAGCTTGTATGTGTGACAACATAAGTGACTGTCAAATTACACATTGCTGTGATGTCTGCAACTGTTTGACAGGCTTGCAACACACATGTAAATGCACTTCAGGCATCCAGTACTTGTAAAACATATTTCGGATGCTGCAAACAATGTGAAGGCTTGACCACAGATTCCTACTTGGTTATTCTTCAACCTAGATATGTAGATGTGCACAATTTATACGCGCAGCTGCAAAGTCAGTCATGTGCATGAATCAAGATGGTAGTGGGACACGAAAGGGATTTAAATAATCTGAAGTGAATGAATGAATGAATGAATATAAAACTTGTAAAGCGCGAACTAAGCCCAAGGGCGTCAAGGCGCTAGTTCATTTACCTGTGTGTTGCAAGCCTGTCAAACAGTTGCAGACACATGTACACATTGTTTTTGCATGTCACCTAATTGTGTACCATCACATGTGAGAGCAGGGGATCTGTCATGTTGTACATATGGCAGATGTGTTTATTTCAAGATGTATGTAGCACAGCAGAAGCATATGTTCTGTGCCATGTGCTGCATTGATTCATTTAAATTTTTGTCTGATGAGTTCAGCAATATCTATATTCCACGGGTGCCATACTGGTTTGTGTGAGATTTTGTAGTCTACTCCCTTGTTGGTCTGTATAACATCAGCATTGGGTGCTTGTGTATATTGTTTGGACCTATTCCAAGGTATGTCGTATTACATTGGCTACATGTGCATCCTCACATATTTGAGCTACATATTTGTGCACTTGAGGTCTGTGGTGTGTTCATTTTGTACTTACCAACAAGCAGTCCATTTCCATATGTGCCATTCTCAAACCACTGGTTGATGATCAATTGGCAAAAGATGTAGGAGTCATTCACACTCCCAGGAAACTTTGCGACAACATTGATGAACAGGCCCAGGTGGTCCACAATTGCCCGTACATTCATTGAGTGTGTGTGCTTCTTGTTCCTGTATATATGTGCAGTGTCCGCAGGAGGCACAAGTAGAACATGGGTGCAGTCAATTGCCCCCAACACATGCAGAAACCCAGCAATGTCATAGAAGCCTTGCTTGTTCTCAAGTTGTTCTTGCGCAGTGTTGGGGAAGCGTAGGTGCTGCAGCGTCAGGCTGATGATGGCATCCAAGACAGTTGTGAGGAACCTTGAGAAGGCTGACTGTGAAACTCCACCCACTCTGGCAGTGGTTGTTTGGAAGGTACCAGAGGCCAACATGTGCAGCATTGCAAGTAGCTTTGTCTGCGGAGGGATGTTCGTGCAGCACTGTGATGGTGCCTGCAGCCTTGGCACTATCTGGGTGAGTATGCGTAGGAGGGAGGTCCTTTTCAGCCTGTAGTGGGCTATCACATCCTCTGGCCGGAGGTCTATCAGGGTGATGCGTTGGCGGTAGACCCACTCTCTTCTTTGGTGCTGCCTCTGTGGGGGTACTGGTGGCTGTGGTGGTGGTGGTAGTGGTTGTGGTCTTCTTGGAGCTCCAAGCTGCAAGAATAGTACCTCCATGGCTTCATGAGGTAAGCAAATGAGGGTCTGTGTTAGTCTAACTTATGTACAGGTGTGTTTGCACCATTTTTTTAGACCAGCTTTTTGGGAATAATTGCCAGGCCGTAAATTCATTGTAAATATCATGAAGTGGGGTTAGCTGCAGTTTTTGCACGGGAATGCCCACCTTGCATCTCATTTTCGTTAAGTCCCGCTAACAGAAGTGGCGATCCAAACAAATCACGTTTACGCCAGAAAACTGCCGCTAACTGCGGTTAGCGGCAACTTGTACATATGGCGATAAAAAGAAAGCTGCTGTAACGTCAAAAAATTGGCGCAACGGTGCCGTTAACCCCTTGTACATATGCCCCAGAGTGTGAAATAGCGTGAGTGTGTAAGTATGTTTGTGTGAGTGAAAAGGTGAATGAGTGGGAGTGAGCACCCATGTCAAAATGCTAATGCTCTAATACGGGAGGTAATTCTTGACATAAGAGAGGGCACCTGTGGCAATGCATGACCTGTTAATAGAGGTAATTATTGGCATATGGGGCTACCCATTGCAAAATGCATGTGCTGGGATTTTGAAGGCAATTCTTAACCTAAGGCAGGCAACCATGATATATGAGGAAGTGGAAGCACCCATTAGGACATGCTTCCCTGACACAGTGGAAGTATTTTTTCACATGTGAATTGCCATGGTATATGGACAGCATCAATAGCAAATGTCTGGTGCTGGCATAGTGTATGTAACTCTTGGCAAAAGAGGGCACCCATAACATATGGGGGCAAACATTACAAAATGCAGGTAATGCCACACTGGAGGTCCTTCTTAACATATGGCGTGGGAGGACCATAGAAAATTTTGAAATGTGGGCACCTCCTAAGAAGTGGTGGCTTCATTGGCACACCATGAATGTATTCCAATATTCATGAGTGCCCTATAGGAGCCTACGGCTTTTAAAACAAAGTTATGTGAA
The DNA here is from genome assembly GCA_963921515.1 of Calotriton arnoldi. Taxonomy (NCBI): domain Eukaryota; kingdom Metazoa; phylum Chordata; class Amphibia; order Caudata; family Salamandridae; genus Calotriton; species Calotriton arnoldi. The sequence goes on from CAWUFW010014755.1 coordinate 57,048, forward strand.
CACTGTAAAACTTGTGCTCTTAAATACGCTGTTTGACCGCATTTTTATTCAAAATTTATTCATAGTGGAGCCCCATACCGAACCCTTTTACAAATACTCTGGTTCAGTGGCTTTACTCACCTGCTCACTCACTGGGATTTGGGGCAAGTATTACGCCCTACCACTTCAACAATCACCAGTGACATGTATAAGACATTGGGGCATATTATCAAGGGCATTATCGCCGCTTTAGCAGCACTTTTTGCCGCTAAAGCGGCGATATTCTAATCGCCCTATTAGGAAGGCGGCGCTAACATGCATTAGCGCATGTAAGCAGCCGAATTCCTAACGCCACGCATCTTAGCGACATACATCGCTAATGAGATGCAAGGTAGGCGTTCCCTCCTAGGACAACATGTGTAATGCTCGCTAAACCAACATCGCGCTATTACCAACGCTGCCCCTGAACAGCAAAGCGAAGAGAAAAGGCACACTAAGCCCCCATTATCGCAGGATCCTAACGCCTGAATAAAACCTGACTTGTCATTATTGTCAATGGGAGGTGGATTGTATGGTTAAGTCCACACTCCCCTATTACCAAGCTTTTCATTAGCGCTGTGAAATCATCGCTGGATTTCACACGCTAATGATCATTATCGCTGCCTATCGCTGGATTGTACTTCGCCTGTTAGCAAAGCGTTGCTAATACGCCGCTAACACGGCGATGTAATCCAGCGATAGCCGGCGATAATCAAAAAGGCGCTAAGCGCGCTTTGCGATAATTATCGCAATCTATAGATAATATGCCCCATTGTTTTTTTGGGGGGGGAATGTTGTGTGTAATAGATACTTAGACAAGAAAGCCAGCACACGGAGAGTTGACTCAGCATGCTGGTGCCTACATGAGGAGCAGTTTGCATGTGCTGTTTCCCATTTGTGCATTTTCTGAACATGAGCCTACCCCTGCCACCAGAGATTTGGCACGAGAACTGTAAATAATTTAACTGAACCTTGAGTAGTCATGCAATCTAAGAAAAGCCTTGAAAGCCTGCCACTGCCACCAGGGAACTGTGAAACACACCATATATGTTCAAATTAATCACAATGGGGAGGGGGGGCCTCCTTTACTAAATTAAAGCAGGTACATGATGCCCCTTTGGGCTATATGAGCGCTCAGTGGTGCGAGCTGTAGTGGAGACCATGACAGCTTTGTTGGATGGAGGGCATGAAATCGCCATACAAGATGACAGGCATGTACAAATGACGCAGGTTCCCATGAGCATTCCGAGGGATCATAACTCTTTCAATTTATGAGATAGTACAACCTGCCTTACAAACATTTGGAATCCACTATCCTTGTACCTCATATTCTTGTTGACCTTACACTATGGTAAGTGGAGGTGGTGAATCTTTTCGGGTCTTTGGGTGGCAAGGTTTGATAAGAGAGACATGAAGAACTGGGAAAATGTGTATTACATTACAGCAGGTAATTGCAATTTGTCAATGACAGAATTTTACACTTCAGCTATAGGGTAGGGTCTGATGAATCATGGTTGGCGTTTTCGTGGTCATGGCAGCCAAAACAACACTTGCATTGACAATCTACACTGTACTACTACAGAAGACATTTGCATAGCTATTCGGGCTATATTTCTACCAGCCATAAATTATGGGCACCTTGCATTCCCTGGAATGCTATAGACTGTCCTCAAGTACTGTCAATCATAAGTTTACAGGACATTTTTTGGTCTACCGAAGGACGCACCTTGCTGCGATTGGAAATTGTCCTGGTTCACCAAATAATTGAGTGCAAAACAGCCATTGTAAAATATTCCTTCCAGGTCGCCTCTGCCCTGGATGGCTTAATGAAATGCATACTACAGGCCTATTTTAAAGCAGAATCAAGTCTCTGGTCAAGTTATGGGGAGGAGTCTTTTAGCTCCCTGAACCTCAACTATGGTCACTCCATTCCCACCGTGGTAACTTACCAACAGCCTAAGTGCATCTTAAAAACTCATGGAAGGCAATTGTTTAAAGTGCTTGACCTGCAGGAAGCTTCAGACAGTCTAGGGGCCCCAGGCTTGCTCTAATCCCTCGAGGCTGCAGCACTTCAGCCCTACCTAAAGGCCCCTCTGGGCAGGCCCACTCTAAAAAACATACTCAATATCAGATTGTTGGCTCTACCATTATGGAAATTCTGAGTGCATTGGAAGTCCAAAAGCGGGGGCAGGAAAGTTGTCGTTTGTGTGTGCATGAAGCGGAGTCCCTGTGCCACCTATTATGCTGCTGCCCACCGTTAATAACCGACAGACGCATTCTGCTGAAGCCACTATTTTTGAAGCATGAGCTATGATGAGGGATGAGGTATTCTACGCTTACACATGTGATGTCCCAAAGGAACCAGCAAGAATGGCAAAATATGACTCAATTTTAGGGAATGGCTAAGGGCATGCAACACTTCTGTCAGTCACCGTAACACCTATTACTAGAACATTCTGGTTGGAACCAGCTACTGTACACCGTGGATTGAAATTGAAATGCTGTTATCCCTTCCACGGCCAGAACTTTGGGACAATTTTGAATAAGGCATTGTCCACGCTGGTCTTAATTGAAACGCCATTACATCACCTGCACTTTAGATTCAATCTTGCACCTTATTCCCTTTCCATGCCACATTAGCTGCTATGAAGCTGGAGGCAGATGTTAACATACAGCCATAATACTCGCACTTCAGAACTAACCTTGCACTTTATTTCCACCTCAGATATGTATAAAGTGGCACTGAATAGGTGGTTGTAGGACTGGTTGAAGTATCGTGCACTTGGCACGTGGCACCTTGGTTGGTTGAGCTTTTATATCCGAGGGACGTTGCACTTTGGCTTGATTTTGACACGTTGCAGAGTATATCTTCTCAACCAGAAGGTTAAATATGACATGCTGCTATAACACCGGTACATTACAGCTAGCTTTGCACCTTACCTCTTCTCCATCTTTTTCCACTATGTGAAAGCGAAAGCATAATATTTTAACCACATCGCAGTTTTAGGCTATTTATTATATTGTAATGTCTTCTTTTATATTTTATTATTGTGAATATTTTAATCATACAATAAAGCATTTATACTATAATTTTTTTTTGCAAATTTGATAAATGGGAAACCACATACTCATTTATTTACATGCTATTTAGTTATCTACACTGAAATTTATTTTGGTAGCGTTGAGATGACAGCCGTTTCATGATACGTTAGGCTGTGGTGAGCGTGGTAGTGCACTGTGGAGGGTGGCAATGCATTATGAGAAATGATGGTGCAGCGCTGTGAGGCTTGTTCATGTTTGGCCTGCTAATTATGTGAAAGTGGTTGGTCGTTCCTTGGTATGTCGAGAGGCAGTACAGTAGTGCTAACGTTGGTAGTTCAGTGCTTAATGTGCTGATTATACGTGACAGTTCACAGTCTCATAATGGTAGTGTGGTATGGAAGGGTTAAAAGTATCCAGATAGGTTGTACAAGCGTGGTCCTTCGAGATAGTGCAATGGTTTATGACTCTGGTAGATAATGCAGTGTTAGGCCATGGTTGTGCAGTGATTGTGAGTTTCAGTGAGGTTCTGTGTGTTTGTAGAGATATGTTGTAGTGGTGTTGTGGCACTGGCCGTAGCAGTGTGATGAAAGAAGAGAGTGCGAGTTCAGGTAAGGTGGTGGAGCAGAAGTGGAAGGAAGTGTCTGCGGACCTTCCCTCCATCAAACAATGGAGAAATTAGGATAAGGACATGAGTGGGGCAGAGAATTCCCTGCCACATTCTCTCACCCTCCTTGCTGTTTAATTTAATGTGGTACTAAGCACAAAGGGAACACAGTCACCCGTGCTCCAAGACCCAAGACCCAATACCTGCTTTGGGGTAGGGGGTAAACATAATTTGCACAAGGCCCACTCTGAACAAATCGGAGGTAATCTGTTAAAAAAGAGTCTCCAATGGTCCAAGAAAAGATCAACTCAGCCCGAAAGTGAGGGAAAGAGGGACCTGAAGAACTTCAGCATGGAACATGGTCATCTGGATGGCGCCTGTCTAGGCAGATCCATAGTGCAACACTCTCTATCTTAATTGCACTGGTAATTTACTTGATGTTCTGTTGTGACTCTCCTCTTCTATCTCTTCACGTTTCCACTCACCCACCCCTGCATATCCACAACTCTTCCTGAATTGTAGAGAAGATCAACTTTCAATGCTATGTTCAGCTATTAGAATGCAATGATTTCTTGCGTGTTACTAATTAAGAGTGCTTTTCCACTAACTAAAGATACTGAGTTGATTCTGTACAATTACTGACTGTCTTTAATCTCCTTGAAAAAGATGCAATTCTAGGGCTCCAGATACTACGGCAATCGTTTAGTTTTCCTTGTGCATCAGCTCAAATGTTATCCTGCTCTTTTCAAGTTGCCTCTTCCTACCAACAGCACATTTGCATTTTTTGCTGTGTTAGCATAAACTAATGACAATGATGAGTCTAACATTTGGAACCACCCCTCTCTTTCTCCCCTGTTGGCTTCATGTTATGTTGTTTATAACTTAAAGCCTAGTTCAGCTCGCACGCTCACCATAAGTATCATGACTTTCGGCCCCCTCTCTGCGTGGTGTACCTCTGCTCAACAGTCCTCAGGACATGATCTAGGAATGATCTCTTTCAGGTATCCTTCCTCAAGATCCTGACTTACAGCCAGCACAGGCAACCGTTCCCTATCCTTCGGGCTAAGTTGATTTTCCCACAATACATTGCAGTACAGCTACCAGAACTATTGGTTTCCTTGGTTTCGAAGCCTGTCATAGCTTCCACCTCCCATGCTACATCTTCCCATAAGTTTCCATTTTTTTTTTTTACCGAGTTTTATATAGCGCGAACTTGACCCGAAGGTATCGGGTATCAGAGTGCTTTAGACGAGCACCAGTTGCGATACATGAGGACACATTCATTTTTTTAGGCACGGGGAGATTAAGTGATTTGCCCAGAATCACAGGATGTTCAGGTCATTGCCGAGACTCGAACCCGGTTCCCCAGATTCGAGGTCGACCGCCCTAGCTTATTCACAGGCAGTGCCAAGCTGGGGGCATTAAGTTAGTTAGGGATTCACCACAGTTAATACAGTTAGTACAGGCGCCCCAAACGTAAGTATAATATATCCCTTAATAATGTTCCACGTTCCATCCCTTTGTTACTGTCCATTACCACTTTTACCTTGCACAGTCTGACAAAAAGTTTTAAATGTAGAATTTTGACATATGCATTCACAACTTCACAAACCTCTGCTGCGGACTCATCCAAAGCTTGAACATAAGCTCCAGTTGGAAACAATGGGCCTGATTTACAGTTCGTCGGATGGGATACTCTATCACAACCGTGACAGATATCACTTCTGCCGATACTTATATTACGGTGAACGGAATATCCATTGGGATTGTCATAGCAGAGGCCGCCCCCGAAGGGGGCCTCGCGGGCCGGCACCATAACGGCTGCTGGGGACCCAGAAAAAACGGTTTGGGCTGCTTCAGTGCGCCCAAAAACAGAGGGGGATTCTACCCCTCCCTGGGAAAGAGCGCGCGTCAAAGGTGGCGCGAAAAGACCTGGTCAATAGGTGGCCGGGTGATGTTTTGAATCCCCCCAATTGGGAGATGCCCCCGCATCCCAGGAGGGGAAAATGTGGAGCTATAAGCGCACCGCTATCCCAGCAGAGGTTACTTTTGGAAGCTGGGGGCAGTGGGCTGAACAACTTTCGAGGTGGGCCCGCCGAGGAAAAGCTCCAAGTCTGAGAGCACAGAGGGTCCTTTCCAGGTCTTTACTGGATGCAGACACGACACCCGAGGCTGACTAATGCAGAGACGACCCAGAATCTGCGGGCACCACCCGCTCTCACCCACCCCATGGCATAAACGGTATGCAGGGATGGGGAGAATGACCCATCTCCCTGCCCCACGGTATGTGCTTGGCGTGCGCTAAACATCTCCAAAAAATGTTAACGCAACTTTACACATCGCAGTCTATTGTGGGAAAATAACCCTGTGTTAACGTGGAATTCACAACACGGCGGTACCATGCGATAGTTTGCCGAAAACGCGGCCAATGTCCGCGATACAACCACCACGACGGAGATAAAAACACAAACCCCAACGCAAAAAAACGTGCGATGAGCCCATTCGCGATGAGGAAAGCAGCGATAAGCAGCGCCAAGCCCGTGACACACACACGGCAGGCGGGAATAAGCACAAAAAAAGCAGGAAAAAGGAAAACAAACCAAACAGAAAACAACAGCGAAGCACAATGGAGGCAGTCGGAGCTAGTACACAACCCCACAAGCCCCATTGGCAACAAAACATTGTACATGGCAGTCCATCGTGGACAAGGTGAATGCAGCCGGAGAGCGGAGGAGGACAATGGAAGAAAACCAGAACAGCTGGAATGATGCGAAACGCAAAAAAAAGCAGAAACACGCCAACAACCAGAAGGCAGCAATGCACACCTTGAGGTGGGAGTCCAGCGCCACACCAGGAGCTGGATGACATGGAGGAAATGGTGTCCACCACATCAGTCTGGAGATGGTGGCAGGAGTCGGGGACCGGAAACTGCTCAAAATCAACAGACACAACAGCAACAGGGAGAGGAACGACCAGGCACTGGGGGGGCGGGGCGAGATGGGCACAATGGCACACATGCACAATTAAGCACAGCACAACTGCAGACAAACCATGCCCAAGAGTAACAGCACCAACCAAGAGTCGCACAAGTCCACAATATCACACCACTGAACAAGCACAGAAGTGAAAACCACACTGCCTGAAAGGGAGAAGGGTGAGCCAAATCAGAGCTGAAGGGCCATCTCACACACAATGTAGCACACACACATAGGAAGCAGAGCACCACAACATCGAACACAAAGTGGTACAAACACCAACATTTGCACAATCGAACACAGGACACAAGTGCACCCGCTTGTGGCCGGTAAATGGCCATACGCATCTAGCAAAGCACGAAACAGGGACATGATAATGCACAAGTACCAACCCACAGCCCTGGTGGGGTAGCAATGCATGTATGGCAGGGACCCAGATAGGCCGTGACACACACATTTGCATACATATCAACACTCATCACAGTTGGAGACAAGTGAAGGTGCGGAAACTCCATCAACAATTGCGTGTCAGTACGGCCAAGAGAAGTGCCACAACATGCAGACCAATGCAGCAGCATGTCTGAATGAGGAACGTTGGAAAGACCCCATGTCCACCCCGGGGGAGTCCATCACCCACAAAAGTCAGTGCCAACGCGTGTTGGTTGTCCGCGCATGTATCCGGAGTCCAGGCCAATGCAGCCATGTCCACTGTTGTCTTGGGACATGTGACCAGATCCCCAACATGCAACCAGGCGCCGGGACACATGCAATGGGTTACATTCAGTTGTGGCTGCAGGTACGTTGTCACTCGTCCATGAACGCGAGTGCAGCAGCGTAAGCCAACATTTCCAACATGAGCTCGTTGTCGACTACATCTATCATGTCAGCGACGTAACCCATCAGCTGTCCCGGACAGATGTGCTGACTCCAACCCCTGGCCCCAATTGGCACTAAAGCCCAATAGGGGAGCGGCCCAATGTGGTCACTGCACACTACGACTCGTGCAATCTCCCAGGTCCAGTTGCCAGCATGCATGCCAATCATCCAGGCATGCCATAAACGGGCATCAAGGTGACACTCCTGGTCGTGGGCCAACAGGGGGTGCACACACACGTCGAAATCCAGGTCAGCTACCGTTACGTTGGAGAGGCAGACATCCATGGTCCACTCGAATATGCACGAGCGACAATGCAACACAGGCTGAACGCAGGTGACGTTGGGAAGGCGGAAGCTTAGCCGGTAACTGATCTGCAGCACTGCCAATGGCAGTGCCCCCAGTACATGCGGCAGACGTGCACGGTAAAGGTCCACGTGACTGGAGTTGTGCATGTGTCCGGGATGGTCTGCCATTGCGTCAGTGGCTCTGCTTGAAGCGGCACTGTGCTGACCCGCGCCAGTCTTTTGGATGAAATGCCACAGCTCGGATCAATGAGCAGTGTCTGTGTGCAACGGGTGCAGGCCTGGGGTGGGGTGGGAGTACGTGTGAAGGCCATTTCACGCACGCTAACTACGACCAAGGACTTCTGTGTGTGGGATGTGTACACGCTGGTCTCACGTCGGGCAGTGTGTAGTGTGGGAGTCGACAGCAAATGCTATTGTATCTGTCAGGGGGTGCTGGGCACATGCAAGTCCCAGCTCGGAGCTGCAGATGTGCTTCCGCCTGATAGTTCAGACAAAGGACCTTTCATCCCTACTGTAACTCTACCATCTGCTTGCATACAGGAGATGTACAGAGGCCTGTCGTGGGTGGGGTGGGATGTCTGCGACCCAGGGAATCATGGATGATATGCCGAGCACGTGGAACATGAGCGGCCTCACTGTGTGTTACGTTGCCTCACAGCTGCTCCTCCCTCCCACGAGCCCCCACACTTGTGTGCGCTGCGCGGTTGTATCACCTGCACTCCTACGGCACACCATTGTCATGCCTGTCTGCGCATGTCCAACGGCATGCCAACAACACTGTGAAGCTGGCCGTTGAGGGTGTGCGGCCACGTGAGTGTAGGCCAATGGTCTGGACAGGGCGGACACAGGTGTACAGTCCATGGCTGGCTGTGATTGCTCTGCGATTGAGGCTAGGCATCTGACTTATGCAGCCGCAGGACTGATACACATAACACTTGGCATGTATGAGCCAAGACCCCGAGCGGTCTTGCGCTCCTACATTTCCCCGTACGTGCGGGCCCGCCCTCCGGGTGCATGCTACATTGCAACATCGACTACTGTGGCCCTGGTGGCGACAACACTTCAACACAGAGACACACTTACCGCACTTCCTGCTCAAGGCCAGACCAGAGCCATGCCCTGATCCCCCTGCCGAATCAGCACACCCCGGCGCTGACCTGACGTACGCCGGACCAGCACACGCTGCTTGTGCATGCAGGGGGGGGCGGGCGAAGCTACATGTCCAAGGTCTTAGCCACTGCTGAGGTGACATGGTATCGTCCGCTGAAGACAGCACACTGTGATGTTGCAGGGCTCGGGCCCATCATGCTGACATAATGACCACACGGACACACTTGCTTAGATGGTGTGAATGGCTACGGGCACGTACGCCCGGCCACTTTTATTAGCAGGCTCACATGTCGAGTGACACCTGTGTTGGATGTGTGCGGGGTGTGTGTACACCAGCCGTCATGGAGTGCCTGGTGCAGTCAAAAAATGACAACAGTGTCCATCGTTAAGGACACAACCATTCAACCATAAAGGCTCCATGACTTGAGCTGCACAGAGTTAGTGGCCCCGGATGCACAGCGTCCTGCACGGGCCTACCGCCATGGGCGGCTGACTTGCGGTGCACTGGGGCAGGGTCACGAGAGCAAAGCAGGTTCTCGTTGATGACAAAGGGGGTTGTCGCGGAGTGTCTCGGTGGACAGTGGAAGGTGTACCCCCAGGGCATGATGCAGAGGGCAGAACCATGCAGAAACAGTCACTATGGTGGAGATGAATGGAACAGACACATGTCGAACACCAAGTCCGTCCCAGCCAGATGATGATGCAGACAACCCCCAGGCCATGGACTCAGACGCCACCAAAGTCCAACCAGAAAGTGCCCATGACTCATTGCGCACAGAGTTAGTGGCACCAGTGCTGATAGGGGATGCCGCCTGCAATGAGGCGTGTCCAATGGTGTGGACTCCTCCATATCTTACCCAAGACACAGTTCCACATGTGTGACCTACCGGACCGCAGTGTAGGCCTGAGGCAGCGGTCAGCAGGGGCCGTCATCCAAGTGTCGCTGGCTTACGTTGGATGGTCCCACCGGCCTACGTAGTTCAGGTTCAGTGGCACCACGGGACGCGGACTTGCGGTGAACAGGGTTAGTGGCACCAGGTCAGTTGTTAGTGTTCGGTCACCTCCGTGACAAGGATCCGGCTTTCATCCGGACTGAGCCGCATCTTCCACTTACTCCTCTCCGTGCTTTCACTGGTATGGACTCTGCCATTCATGAATCACGACTAAGTGCTGGATGTGGGACCTACTGGACCGCAGTGTAGGCCGGGGGCAGCGGTCAGCACGGGCCCACAGACACGTGTCTTGTGCTTGCGATGCAGGGTTTGGGACACTGATCGAAGGGAGTTCAGTGATATAAACTCTGCAATAAACATCTGGTCACTGCCGTTCTGTACTCAAGACACAGTTCCACATGTGGGACCTACTGGACCGCAGTGTAGGCCTGAGCCCTCATCCAAGTGTTGCCGGCTTGCTTTGAACAGGGTTAGTGGCACCACGTGTCGCAGGCTTGCGTTGAACAAGGTTAGTGGCGCCACGTGTCGCAGGCTTGCGATGCAGACTTTGGCTTCACTGATCGGAGGGAGTTTAGTGATGTGGACGCTGCCACAGACTTGGGGTCACTGCCATTCAAAACTCACGACTCAGTACAACATGTGCCAATAACTGGGCCGAAGAGTACGCCGGTGGGGTATGTCAGCAAAAAAGGAGTACTGTGGGCCAGCGTCGTGGAGGCCAGCGATGGTCTGCGGAGGCTGCAAAGGTCGCGGGACTGGGGCTTGGAGCTTGCACCAGCACGTGGTGGGCCCTCTTTGACACACGCCGGTGTCGGCAGGTGAGAGGAGCCTCCTTGGTGCGCTGGGGCAGGCATGACGGGTCTGGGGACCAGCGGCCCGCGGTGCAGCAGGCGTACAGGGACGCAGGCCCCGCCTCACACGGCGCTGGCCTCGTGGTGGGCTGAGAGGTGCCGCCCTGGCAGACACGTTGGTCATTCCGAATGAGAACCACGCCCAGTGCGACGGGCTTTTTATTCACACCCCTATGCAGGCCTAGCGTACGCAGGGCCAACCCACTTCGCCTGCGCATACAGGGGGGGATGTAACGAGCGACATTTCTGCGTTCTGCCCCACAGCCTGTGGGGACATGGTAGCGTCCACTGGCCTCTACACTCCATGCACCAGCAGTTAATGTCCACATGGCCATTTCCGTGGTTTGCACACTGAAGTCTGTCCAGCACATCCACGCCACACCTGGCATTGGATAGGTTCTCATTCATTAGTCACTTGCCGCTCTCGCACATGCCTGCTCCAAGCCTCTACTCACATTCTGCTATTGTGTGGCTGTGGTGCCATGCCATGGCTGGGTTGTGGCCATGGCAAGCCCAGGTTCCCAATGGAGTCATGTTGTCGTGTCTGGTCGGTTGGCATGTTGTGTGGCATGTTGCATGTAGTTTTGTGCATGCCCATTGCCCGTGTTGTGAGTTGCATGACTGTGGAGTGGAGGTGTGTGGTGTGTTCATTTGGTACTTGCCAACGAGCAATGCATTTCCATAGGTGCCATCCTGGGAGCACTGGTTGATGATGGACTGTCGGGAGATGTATGAATCATGCACACTGCCTGGGGAGTTGGCCACAACATTGTTGAGGAGTCCCCAGTGGTCCACTATTGCCTGCACATTGATGGAATGCGTGTGCTTTCTGTTGCGGTAGTTGTGTGCAGTGTCGGCAGGGGGCACGAGGGGTACATGTGTGCAGTCGATTGCCCCCAACACGTGAGGGAGTCCAGCTATGGCGTAGAAGCCTTGCTTGGTCTCCAGCTGCTCCGGCGCAGCGTGGGTGACGTGGAGGTGCTGGGGTACCAGGCTGATGATGGCATCCAGGACAGGTGTGATGAACTTGGATAGGGCTGGCTGTGAGACTCCTCCGACTCTGGCAGTTGTTGGTTGGGAGGTACCAGAGGCCAACATGTGCAGCACAGCCAGCAGCTTTGTCTGCGGCAGGATGTTGGTTGTCCGCTGTGTTGGTACCGTCAGCCGGTGGGCGATGTGGGTCAGGATGCGGGGGATGCTTGTCCTTTTGGGCCTGTAGTGGGTAATGTCCTCCTCTGGCGTTAGGTCTGTGCGGCTGGTGCGTTTACGGTGGGTCCGCTGTCTTTGTGTACGCTGCCTCTGTGGTGGTCCGGGGGGGGTTGGCGGGGCGGGTCCTGGGGGTGATGGCGGGCCTGGGAGTGGTGGCGGTGGGTGTTGTGGCCCTCATGGGTCTCCGAGCTGCATGATCATTGGCTCCATGGCATCTGTGGGTCTTCAGATGTGGCTCTGGGCTGGGCTCCCTTTCATGCTGCAGGTAGTCGTCCTGCTTAACACCAGCAAAAGGCAGGTGTTAATTCCCTGCTGCTACCGCGGCTTATCGCTTGTTTTTGGTTTGCATCGCAGATCTGGCAGTTCGTTGGGAAAGTGGTGTTGTGGTGTTTTCGTGAGTGTTTGCACGGGAACGCCTACTCTGCATCTCATTAGGGTTAGTTGGTGGTGTCACCCGTGGAGATAAATTTTGCGGCAGTTATCGCGGAAATACTGGCGATGTCTGCAGTTTGCACCCGCTTGAGAATGGGGCGTTAAATCTATCTCCACTTTTGATGCGTTAAGGTGGCGATATCTCGGCGATAAGTCCTTGTGAATATGCCCCAGTGTGTGTCAGCAAAGTGGTTTGGTCTTTCGAAGTCGTGTAACTAATTTGCCACACAGTGAATACATGATCAGGGCTCACTTCGGTAGTGTGTGGGTCAGGCCTACGCTGACAGACTAACCCACAATGCCTTGCTCGTGGCTGGCCCGCAAATGCTCCCAGTTTATATTTCACCACTAGTTCCGAACGCCCCGGTGAACATGTCCGGGGCTACGGGTGTGTGTCCTTCGTCTCCCCTCCCACACAGCATGAGAGCTCCCAGGCTCAGACGGACGTCTGCTGGCTTAGTCGTGTGCGTGGGAGAGAGCAACAGCCACATGTGATTTTTACCATTTGCCAGCAATTTGTTTATCGTATAAATTAACATTAAAGGAACCATTTCCCAGTTATTGTTTAAAACTAGCCGCTCTGATTCTCCGAGTTAAAAGAAAAAAAAAAGAGGTGCTCGGGGTAAGCCGGCTCATTATGTTAACAAGCAGCACAAGTTTTTCATTAGCCGGAGTGGAACTGCAATATTTGGCTGTGCAAAAAATGTCACAAAAGAAACCCATAAAGGCGCATTTCTAAATTGGCTCCACACACATTTGTACAGTAGGGTGGTCAGTTATTCTGATTCGAGCAGTGTTATCTCAGCTATTCATCTTGCTGAGGCCAATAGAGTTCCAGGAAATAGGAGGATAGTATGAGCGTTGGTGAAGTCTGGCTACAGATTCAATGAATGGTAGCCCGGGCAAAAGTAAAAAAGAAATAAGTGGCCAATTTATACATCTGCACGGAAAGGGACAAGTTCATGATCGCATAACGGGCCGCAATTTTTCAATGGTCTCACAATCCCCTTTCACTGAACTGGGTTCCGGGGCTGGAATGCATGCAACGGTAATTATGTTTTTTTAAAACTCAGGGCCTGGATTGTTATTGTGCCATTTCTGGTTAGTAGAGGAGTGTCACTGAGTGGAGTTGCATTCTTATCCATGAGAAGACAGCCGGGGGCCATGAAGCATGGCTGGGGCCTAATTGAGGGACTGTAGACTGAAGGAAGTTTGTTTGCAGGGGACGATTGTGACTTTGATTTAATAACAATACAAGGTTGCAGCCTGTGACTGAGAACACTGCCAGAAGCACATTAATGGAAAATGGCATGCTATACAGTGTAAGCTAGACTGGCAGAAAATGTGCAGATAAGTCATGTTCATGCCATGGGTTGTGCGGTAGGTTCAGGGCACCTCGATCATTTATTGCTCAAGGTGGGATTTCTGATTGCTATTGAGAGAGTGTCACACACTTGACACTTGAATGCTACCCTTGAGTGAACTGAAATTTGGTAAATGCCACACATAAGTAATCTGCTAACCTGGAAGCTATGCACGTGGAGAGACCGGGCAAACTAGGTGTCATGATGGTTAGTCCCTTCTTTGCTGGTGCTTTTCCTGCAGCTCAAATGGGCGTATTTTATGATATTCATGTTCCCAGCGTATACATTGCTTAATTTTCTTGCAAAAGTGTCGCTGATAGTCGTTGAAGGTCACCCATGATCACACTGATATTTGAGAAATGCCACACATGAGCAATGTGTAACCTGGGAAGCTATGCGTTTAGTATACACAAAAAAAAAAGGGAAACACTACTACCTTATAGGTTCTTTGTACAAAGATGGAGGGTGCAGACACATGCCGCTGGGTACGTCTACATGGTTACTCAAGAGACTGTGGGGCATATTCTCAAGGACCCATCACCTAGTTAGCGGCACTTTATCGCAGCCAAAGTGGCGATAAATTTAACGTACCATTCACAAGCTGGTGTTAACAGCCCGTAACACCAGTTTACCCGCGATAGCAGCCGCAAAATACATCACCACAGATGACCCCCGCAACTATCGCTAATGAGATGCAGAGTAGGCGTTCCCGAGCAAAAATCCGCGACAACACCACACCTCAACATTCTCAACGGCAAGCCTGATCAGCGATAAGACCACAAAACAGGCGATAAGGCGCGTTAGCAGCAGAAATCTAACACCTGCTCTGACCTGGTGTAAAGTCAGACAACAACCTGCACCATCAAAGGGAGCCCAGCACACAGCCAGACATGAAGAACAACAGATGCCATGGAGCTACTCACCATGCATCCCGGAGCCCGAGATGGCAACAACACCCTCCGCCACCACCCCCAGGGCCCAAGCACCCCCCCGCCCCTCCCCCCAGACCACCACAGAGGCAGCGCAGACAAAGACAGCGGACCTTCAGGAAACGCACCAGCCCCACAAACCTAACACCAGACAATGTCAATGCCCACTACAGGCTCAAAAGGACAACCATCCACCGCAACCGGACCATCATTGCCCACAGGCTGACGGTACGAACACAGCGGCCAACCAACATCCCTCCGCAGACAATGCTGCTGGCTGTGCTGCACATGTTGGCCTCCCGTACCCCCCAAACAACATCCGCCAGTGTCGGAGGAGACACACAGCCAGCCCCATCCAAGTTCCCCACACCTGTTCTGGATGCCATCATCAGCCAGGTACCCCAGTAACTAAACATCCCCCACAATGTGCAGGAACAGCTGGAGACCAAGCAAGGACTACACGCCATAGCAGGGGTCCCGCACCTGTTGGGGGCAATCTACTGCACCCATGTCCAACTTGTGCCCCCTGCCGAAAAAACACACAATTACCACAACAGAAAGCACACGCATCCCATCAATGTGCAGGCAATAGTGGACCAGCGGGGACCCTACACCAATGTTGCAGCCAACTACCCAGGCAGTGTGCATGATTCCATCATCCCCCGACAGTCCATCATCAACCAGCGTTACCAGGATGGCACCCATGGAAATGCACTGCATGTAGGTAAGTACCAAATGAACACACCACACACCTCAACTCCACAATCATGCAACTCACAACACTGGCAATGCGCACATCACAAAATCACATACAACATGCCAGACAACATGCCCACCCACCAGACATGACAGCACAACTTACTGTGGCAACCTTGCTCAGCCATGTACATGAACCATCAACGGCATGGCACCGCAGCCACACAATAACGGAATGTGGGGAGAGGTGGGAACCAGGTATGTGCGAAGGAGGCAAGTGACCCATGAATGAAAATGTACACAATGCCAACTGTGGCGGAGATGTCCTGGACAGATTGCAGTATGCAGACCACAGACATATCCATGCCCACATGCACTGCTGATGTGTGGAGTGTAGTGGACAGTGGATGCAACCATGTCACCACAGCCAGTGGGGAAGAACGCAGAAATGTAGCTTGTGATGTCCCCCCCTGCAAGCGTGTGCGGAGTGGCCTGGCCCAGAGGTACGCAAGGCCAGCGTAGGGGTGTGAATAAAAAGCACGTAGCCCTGGGCGTGGTCCTCTTCCGGAATGGCAAACGTGCCTGCCAGTGCGGCGCCTCCTACCCCGCCACGAGGCCAATGCCCTCGCCGTGAGCGCTGTGGCCTGCGAACCTATGCGCCTGCTGCACCACGGGCCACTGGACTCCCAACCTGTCATGCCCACCCCTGCGTATCCAGGCCTCACAGCTCACCTGCCGACACCGGCGTGTGTCAAAGAGGGCCCACCACGTGCCGGCGCAAACTCCAAGCCCAAACCCCGCGTCCTTGGCTGCCTCTTCACACCATCACGGCCTCCGCGACACAGGCCCGCTTTACCCCTTTTTCGTTTACGTACTCCACCGCTGCCTCCGGCCTACACTACGCTCAAGTACGTCACACATGTGGAACTGAGTCGTGATATCTGCATGGCGGAGTCCATATCATTGTACGCAAGGAGACGAGTAAGAGGAAGACGCGGTTCAGTCGGGAGAAGAAAAGGACCATCTTTACGGAGGTGTCCGGACACTGCCGACAACTGCCCTGGTGTCACTAACTCTGTGCATCGCGGGCCAACAACACGTGGATGTGTGCCCCTACTGACCGCTGCCCCAGGCCTACACTGCGGTCAAGTAGGTCACACATTTGGGACTGAGTCTTGATTTGGCAATGGCCGAGTACACACGCAAATGCAGAGGTTTAACTCACTATACTCCCTTCGATGTGGTGACACAAAGTATGTGCATGGCATCCCAGCCACACGTGTCTGTGGGCCCTTGAAGACTACACCTTCGGACTACACTGTGGGCCTGTAGGACTCACACAAATCCAATCCAGTCCGTACCAGGCAGGACACGGCATCGTCGCTGGCTAAACACCCGCTCAGCTCTGTGGCAACTGCCTCGGTCAACCACGAGTCATCACCACATGCCATTTTAACGCCGTGTGTTAGTGTTCCAGGAGGAGCTTGCTGAACAGTGGTTGGCCCGTGCTGCCCGCTGCCTCCGGACCACACAGCGGTCGAGTAGTTCACACATTGGGAACTCAGTCATGAATCACTTTTGGCCGAGCTGATAACATTGTACTGGCCACGTCGCAGACTGCATCTCCTTACAGCTCCGGTGCCACTAAGTCTGTTCCCCGACATCCATGGACACTTACTTCTTGAGATTTGTTGGAGACTGAGTCCATGGCTTGGGGGTTGTCTGCATCATCTTGTCGGTGATACTGACTATGTTGCCAAGACGAGGCTGTAGCATTCCACTCCTCCATTTGCCGCTTCCGTCCGGCTTCTGCCCTCTGCATCATGCCCAGGAGGAGCCCTTCCACTGTCCCCCACAAACCTCCGCGACATTCACCTTCGACATCGACGAGGACCCGCTCACCTAGCGTGGCACTATCTCACTGCACTGCAAGTCACCGTCCCATGGCGGTGTGCCTGTGCCGGCTGCAGTGCATCCGGGGCCACTAACTCTGTGCAGCTCAAATCATGGCCCCAACCTGAGGGCATGTCGGATGGCCTCTATTCCGATGGCCTGGGGGGCATCAACGCCATGTCTCTGTGGCCCTGCGCTGTCCACTGCCTCCGGCCTCAGGTGCGGTCCACCTGGGCTCACACATCAAATCGAGTCCTGGCCTGCCCGGACGTCGCATCACCGCAGGATGCACACGCCACCACTGCCAGGACCAACTCCAAACGACAGGTGCCAGAGTCGTAAGTGTCTAACTGCCAGACTGTCAGAGTTGCTCACACCTGTCGTGGGTGCCATCATCAGTTTGATACCCTGCTCAGCCCTTCAGGTGCCACTTTCTCAGTGCACAACGAATCAAGGAGCATTCTGCTTGCATGTTGGGTGAACACTGTACTCTCTCCGGCTACCACCATGATGCTTCACAGTTGTTTCTGTTATGCTGGTGTTTTATGTTTCTGCTTCAATTGTGATCACTGTTCAAGTTGTTTCCAGCACCAACGACTCCCTGAGGGCTGGCTGACACTCATCCCACACACATCCAGCACATGCGTCACTGTACATGTGACCATGCCAATAAAGGTGTCGGGCGCACGTGCCCGTGGCCAGTTCAAGAGCTCTATGAGTGTGTCCGTGTGCTCATGATGTATGCATTCGGGCCACGGCCCCACAACATCACATTGTGCCGTGTGCAGAGGACGCAGCCATGTCACCGCAGGCAGAGTGTGGGACATTGCACATGTAGCTTTGTCGTCCCCCACTCAATACATAAGAGGAGTGGACTGGGCCGGCGTGTGCCAGTCCAGCGTGGGGGTGTGGATGGTTATCCCGTGGCTCTGGGTGTGGTCAGTCCTGGAAATGTGCAAATGCGGGTGTCTCTGTCGCAGTGTGGGTCTCCTTTGGGGAGTGTAGGTGGTCCCTGATGGGACTTAGACACCCACGTATGTGATCTAGTTCGGCTTCCATGAGGTGGGATCCCACCCGCACCTGTTCAGACACCCCCTTCTGGCAGTCTGACACCTGGCCTTGGAATGCGATGTGTGCTTCGGTGTGCTGCTGGGAGCCAGCCGTGGTGGTGCGTGCGTCCAGCTGTGTTGTCTGTGCATGGCGTGGGGAATCCTCGATGCAGCTGGGCTGCCCTGCTCCTGGGGGTTGATTGCCCGAAGATGTCCATGAACTGTTGTAGGGCGTCGGTGTCGGAAGTGTGGAGGTCCTCTTCAGAATCACTGTGGAGTTGTCTGGTCTGCTCTGCTGGAGGTGTTGTTTGTCCCTCTGCAATGTGAAGGGGAGATGCTTGTTGACATTGTGTTGGCATGTATGTTTACGCATTATTCAGGTTTACATACAGACTGCATGACAATGTACATTGTGACTGTTTGGGAGGAGCGGACTATTTGATGCAGGACAGTGGATATTTGGACTACATGATGTAGGTGAGGTTGTGCACGTACATTTTCATCTCACAGTTCCCTGCTATGTCAGATGTGATTGGCCATTTTCTACGCACAGGCGGACCCAGTTGTGTCCTCTGTTCTACAGTGTATGTGTTGCACTGTGTACCACATTGTCGTCCATGTGGATGTGCTGGCATTGCTATGTGTGTGTGCTGCATTGTGGGAGGGTCGCACCTGCAGCTGTGATTTTGCTGCCCCTTATCCCTTGGCGGCGGTGTGCCTTAGACTTTTGTGCTTTTAAGGTGCTGTGATGTTGGTGACTTGGGTCATTTGTGCTCTTGGACGGTTTTTGTACCCTTGTCTGCAGATGTATTGTTGACATCAGTGGTTGTTTGTGCACGTGGATGTGTCAGAGTGTGACCTGCTCCTTTCTGGATGTGGTCCACACTCAGCCACCTCAGTCTTGTGGCGTGCACAATGTCATGGTGATTGTACTCCAGCCATGCTGCTGGTCATGTGGTGTCACTTGCATTGTCAGTGTGGCTCTCACATACGCATCTTTGCTGTGTTTCGCACAGGTGCATGTGTGTGTCATGGACTTGGTGATGTGTGGGGTGTGACCCCTTTGGGCACATGGTGGACGGGGGCCTACTTGATGTTTGTATGTGTGCTGCAGTGTGCCACGGGGATCAGGGACATGACCCAGGGTCGTTGTGGGTGTGCGGTGTGCTACACGTCGTTGTGCATGTGTGCCATTGTGCCCGTCCCCCCCGTTCCCCCAGTCCCTGTTCGTTACTCACCCTGTTGATGTTGTGTCAGGTCATGTCGAGCTGTATCAGGACTCTCGACTCCTTGCACCGTCTCCGCACTGATGACTGTGGCTGCCATTTGCTCCAGCTCCTCATGTGGCGCTGGACTCCCACCTCCATACGCCGTTGCTGCCTTCCTGTTGGCAGCGGGTTTCTGCTTGGTTTGGCTTTTCACATTGTGCCAGCGCATCTTGGCCTCATCGACACTCCGACTGCATTCACAATGGAATGCCATTTTTCCGTCTGTGTTGCCAATGACACGGTGGAGGTGACGGACAGTTGTTGTTAGTGCTCTGTCACCTCCGTGAGGACGATCCGGTTGTCATGCGGACTGTACCCCGTCTTCCTCTTCCTCTTCTCCTTGGCCTTCCCTGACCCCGAGGTTCCTTGCTGGTGGTCTGTGGGGCTTGTGGGGTTCGCGTTGACCTGGGCACTGGTTCTGGGTGCATCCATGTTGCTACGCAGTTTATTTTGTTTTTGTTGTTTTTTTGTTGTTGTTCTGCTTTTATTGTGCATTTTCCCTCATGACGCGTGGGAATTGCAGGCCTGTCGCTGGTTATCGCTGATTTTTGTATCGCGGTTGGCCTTATCACGACTTTATTTGCGTTAGTGTTTCACAATTTTGCGGCATCGCATTGATTTTAACGCGGACATTTGACGCGTTATCGTGGGACTATCGCATGGTGCCGCCAGGTTGAGAATACTACGCTAACACGGCGTTGTTTTCCCGCGATGGACTGCGATATGCAAAGTTGCGTTAAGCTAAATTTGCGGTGGTTATCACACGTTCTTGAGAATATGCCCCTGTGCGTGGAAGTATAAAGTGGGTTCTTGAGTGTGCCTCCCTGGGCATGGGGGCACACCTGTAGAGACAGGCGAGGTATGCTCCAGCAGGAATGTTTTATTTCATGTTATAAAGTTCGGCTTCTCTGGGGTAAGTGGAAGATGGCATCAGGACATTAGGTTCAAGCAGTACGATTCACCGATTGCCATCTTTGAGCAGGGCCATCTGCAAGCTAAGTGGTTCCCACGGTTGTCTGACACGCTGCGCAGAGGGCGCACATCATACTGCGATAGTGGGGCCCAAAGCAAAAAAAAACCTAAGGATATATAAGCACCTGGGCATGTTTGAGCGGTAATGAGACATAGGACACCACCCCTGCCATATTATGGCAGTAGCCCAACTGGTATGTCCATGTTTGGGGGCAGTGGCCATACATTTTCAAGCAAAGCTAAAGAAACACGCACCTGTCTTAAGCTAGGACGGTAGCTTCATGCGATGCATTTCTACTGTAAAACAAAATACCTTGCAGCATAAATGACACATGGTTTGAAGCATGGTACAAACAGGCAAATGTGTTCTTACGGGTAAGTTCACGTGACACCAGCCTACTAAATGGGATACTGATAGTGGCAGCCTAAAGAATAGTCTGAATTTAATAATGCTGGCTGTACTCAATGATAAGCCTGCGGAGACGTTAGCTCACTGTTACAAGTCTTCACACTTGCACAAGAAAACAGCTGCAGACAGAGAACTGGGGCTCTTGGTGGATGTGTGGTGTAGTGCCTTCAGGTCAAGGCTTAACAGAACTAGGTTAGCCCCACATGTTACATGGTGTTTCTGGGTAATCCTATGTAGATCTAAGAGCATTAAATTAGGCGACGTTACCATTGGGGTTCAGCCTGGGGGTCAAGAAGCAGGGCTTAGGCCTAAGCGCTGGGCGGTGGACCAAAAGAAATAGGTAAAGTATGCCCACACTTCAGCCAGCAGGCTTTCCAACCACTGAAGCACAGAGCAACCGTGGCAAAAAAGGTTCGGAGCTTAGAAACAAACAAAGTGTATCCTTGCTCACTGAAACCCTAACTCTCACGGTTACATGTTCATTTCTTGTTTCATGTGTCTGCGTGCCCAGTTGCAATGGTTGTTTCTTAAGGTGATGAATGAAGAGGGTCCTCTCTGTCCCCCTTGAAAGCAGTCCATGCTATGGGTGTCCAACAAAGCCATTTAATGGTGTTAGTCAAGCAAATCAGTTTGTTGAGGGACTGTGTGCCACATCACTCCCTCCCAAAAAAAAAAGAAATTGAAAAAATCTTTGGTACCCACCGACCACGCACGCAACCTAGGGGTCATCCTCGACCCCACCCTCTCCATGACTAAGCAGGTCAACGCCGTTTCCTCATCCTGCTTCAACACCCTCCGAATGCTCCGCAGGATCTTCAAGTGGATCCCCACCGAAACAAGAAAAACAGTCACCCAGGCCCTCGTCACCAGCAGGCTGGACTACGGAAACGCCCTCTACGCAGGAACGACGGCTAAGCTCCTGAGACGGCTGCAACGCATCCAGAACGCCTCTGCACGTCTTATCCTCGACATCCCCCGACGCAGCCACATCACACCCCACCTGAGAGACCTGCACTGGCTCCCTGTCAACAAGAGGATAACCTTCAAGCTCCTCACCCACGCACACAAAGCACTCCACAACTCCGGACCAGCCTACCTCAACAGACGACTCAGCTTCTACACCCCCACCCGCCAGCTCCGCTCCACCAGCCTCGCCCTCGCCACAGTCCCCCGCATCCGGAAAACGACCGCCGGCGGCAGATCCTTCTCCCACCTCGCCGCCAAGACCTGGAACACCCTCCCCACCAACCTTCGGCAGACCCAAGACCTACTGGCCTTCAGAAGACTCCTCAAGACCTGGCTCTTCGATCAGTAGCAGCACCACCCCCATCTTCCCCCAGCGCCTTGAGACCCTCGCGGGTATGTAGTGCGCTTTATAAGTGACATGATTGATTGATTGATTGGTATATGACTGTATTTTCCTTCATTTATGACATCTGTGAGTGGAGATGACACACTGGGTGGTTGAAGAGTATCCAACCGTGCCCGCAAACGACTGCAAGAAATGGAATCAGCTTTCAGCGATCCTAAGGGGATTACAGGCTGCGTCCGTATTCCACCCCAAGATTTGGTGATCCAAATGGGAGGTAGCGACCCCGTGCAGCTCGGGAGGAGGGACCTCCTCCACGTCATCCAAACAGGCTTGGCGGAGACGGCCAAGCTGTGTGGCAGCATCACCATCACATGGTACCAAATAATTTTCAGGCTGGCATGGTGAGGCGCGCTGTCAAAACTAAGCAAGCTAGCATATGTCGCAACACCAATGCCCGGGAGAATATTTGGCACGGCCTGATCAGCCCAGGGCGCCCGGAGCTTTACTCCCAGATTGGGGTGCATCTTACAGAAGAAGGGATTAAAGTGTTATGGGCCAAATGATGGGCAGCCATGGCACTGGTAGGCTGCACCTTAAAAAAAAAAAAAGAACAAGAAGAAAGCGGAATCGACAAAGAGGGTGGGGGAGCCGCAGGGACATGGAAGCCTCCCTTGCGGTGTGGCGGCTAAGAAGGGGTACATTTGTTGGTAAGGAGGCACACTGGCAGGGTGGGGTGCAGGAGGAAGGTCACTCACCTTGGGATGCCTTACGGCAGGGTGAGTAGGCCGGAAGGGTGAAGCAAGCGGAGACGGCACTCGCAGCCCAGACCAGCCAAATGGCAGGGCACAAAAATGGATAAACAAGGTAGCGAGTCGGGGACTGACTCCAGGGAGAGGCTACCCCCCCCAATAATAAGCGTGAAAACCAACATGGAACTTTAAGACCCCATAAAAAGGCATGTATGATGGCCTGAACAAGCTATGAGGTGTCACAAGTATGGGAGACAGATAACAGAACGTGATTGTGATACGTCAGAAATGATTTATGACGTGTCAACTGCTGTGAGTTATGATCTGTCACTTGATTTACGAGTCCTTCAAAATGATTTATGACTGCTAAATGGGTGGATTAGTGAACTGGCATGTCTATGATTTATGAGCTTTTCAAAATGATTTATGACACCCTGTGACGTTGGTTCATGGCCTGATCAAATCGGGTTATGACCACGGTACTGTAACGCAAAAAGTAATTCGTACATGTTATGCAAAATTAATTGCGGCCAACATATACCACAAGAAACAAGACACACACGTGTTGGCAAACTTTATTGGAAAATATATGTGAAGAATGACATGCATGGCAGTTTGGGAGTGGGCCCAGTGCGGAGGTTAAAGGGTATCCGATCCGCCAAACTTTCAGGCCTAAAATCAAGTTCATGTCACAATTAGATGTTTGCTACGTAAGCCCTGTATGTAAAACTTTGTTAAGGAGGTGAAGTCCTGGAGAAGGTAACAGAAGCAGACATGTTCTTTTCTCTACATCAATAAGTTTCCATAGCAGTCTTTCGTTCGAAAACCTGTCAGACTGTTTCCCGTTACTGAAACATATTTTTTTAGTCAGCCTAGGCTTCAGGTACACTTTTGCGATATTCTTGCTTCATGTTTGCATTTCAAGTCTGTCTAGAAAAACATATGTTTGCCTGACCTGAAGCTACTAATCAGCAGCGCAGTATCACACTGCAGTTGAATGAGCAGAGCAACAGACACGGTATGCAATCAAGACAGTTTAAATGAGTGAATCTCTTTAGCAGCAGCACCATCATTTGTATTCAGTTGCCTCCAGAACTCTCTGATTCACACAATTTGGATATATTTGACTTGAATAAAGGTGATTTCTGTAGAGATATCAGAGTTTGCAGCGTATAGGCAGCACCAATACAAAAAGTTTCAAATACTGTCACGAAAAATTAAAGGCTTCATGAAATATTTTGAAAACACTAAAGTAAGGGGAATAAGCAGTTGTCTTTCTACAAAAAATCAGTTTTTTTTAATATTCTGCCCATTTATGCGGTTATTCCTCTCTGTGGCAATAGAACATAATGACCTTCTTGGTCGACCCAGTAGTTGAATTTTGAAATTAGGGCACACTCATTTACTTATCAGTCATTTACCGGCCTACTCTATGAGGGCGTCATTTTTGGGGAATTAGCGAAGGGCAGTGCCGCAAGTCTGCTCTGTCGTACGCCAATGTGAAAGGGCCGGAATGCACCGTATTTATGAAATACAGTGAATTCCTGCACAAAAACAATGCAGAGAGGTGTGTTCCTCTTTCGAATGCAGCACACATGGAAAGAGAAAAAAGCAGGGAGAAATAAAATGTTCTCCTCATTACACCTGCTCTGGGGAGGCGTAAGATTTTTGCATTGTCCCAGGTTTACATGATTAAGTAAATCTGGGGCAGCGTCAAAATCTATGGCTGTTGCGTGGGAAATCCCATGGCAACACCCATGGAACGCCTCCCTGGCACAGAGTAAGGCAATGCTGCGACTTGCGCCGCCTTCTCATACTCCAAATCTATGACGCTATGCAAAGGCATGCAAAGTGGCTTTACGTGGCCTCATAGATATGGTTGAGAGGTTTGTGCTGCCGGGCCGTCATAAAAAGAGATGCTTCGGCGGAGCAAGCCTCTCATAAATAAGCCCCTTAGGGCCTAATTTAGGTGGAATTGGCATACAGCAGTGCTGCAAGTCTTTTTGATGCACTGCCCTACGCCAATGTGATAGAGCATTAATGCACGGTATTTATGAAATGCGTTGCATTCCTGTCCTTTCCCCAATGCTTGTGCACAATTTGCTAACTAGCGCCAACGCAGGCACCCTTGCACCATGGTGCAATGATGTCTGCGTTGCATGCAGGATTGTTTGTATGAAGGAAGGGCCACCTTCCTGCACAAAAACAATCCTGAGAGGCTTTTTCCTCTTTCTATGTGTGCTGCAGATTGCAGCACACATGGAAAGAGGAAAAAACAAGAAGAAATACAAATATTTCTCCTCATTCGCCTAATCAGGAGAGGCACAAGGTTTTGGCTCTGCCCTAGGTTAACATGATTTAGTAAATCTGGGGCAGCATCAAAATCCATGGGTGTAGTGTGTGAAAACCCACCGCAAGGCTCATGGAATGACTCCCTGGCACACAGTAAGGCATGCAGCAACTTTCTCTGTTTTGTCTTACTTCATATCTATGAGGCCATTCAAAGCCACATAGCCTCATAGATATGGTTGAGAGGTTTGCACCACTGGAGAGTCAGAAAAAGGCTCTCATAAATAAGGCCCTTAGTAACCATGGGTTAGATGTATGAACAATAGTAACAACGGTTACCAAATAGTGATGTTTTCCAAATTACTCTATAGTACAAAGGAGTTATTTAGCCCCTATTCCCTAAATAGCCAGTTATAGTGGGTTGAAAATCGACTTACCTCATGGTTATTAATGAAGTAAGTCACAATTTGTGACCCACTAGGATTTGCTGCCATCACAGGGATGGTGGCCTGCTGGAGTCATCAGACCACAATGTCTGTTATTGCTTTTGAATAAAGCAATCATGATTTTTTAATGCAGCCAGTTTTCCTTCACGGAAAACTGGATGATTTTAAAAATTAAAAATTAAGTTTCATTTTTATTTTTTAAGAGTAAACAGTTCTCAAAGGAGAAGAGGTACCAAAAGGACCCCTTCCTATTTGGGAATGGGTTACCACCAACTTTGAGTTGGCAGTAAAGCGAGAATGTTTTGCGACTGCATTTCGGTCCTAAACCATATATAGATACCAATGCAAATTGGTATTTAGAAAGGACACCCCCAAAATGCCCCTTCCAAATACAGATTCACAAACCCAAATTGCGATTCGGTTACAGTCTAACAAATCGTAATTTTGGCATTGTACATCAGAAAGGCATTTTCGAATTTGCAAACGCCCAGATGTAAAAAGGGCTGTTTGCGAATGCAAAAATGTTTTGTACATCTAGTCCCATGTTCCTTGAGTACAGAACTTGGTTCCAAACAAATGGGATAGAGTGTTACATAACATAGCTCAACATCACAGAAATCTATGTAATCACAGGTTTACAGCTCCTAGGTATGACATGGGAGGTTGATCTAAAATGCTCCTGAGAAGACATGTTCATCACTGTGGAACATAATTTAAATTTGTTCAGCTAAGCTTCTATCGATAAATGCGTGTCAAGCGGTGACTGGAGGACATTACATTTTCATTTGATTCAAGCTCCACAAGAAGTGTCACAGAGACAGTGCACTGCGTGTTATATGCCAGTGTCTGCCTCATAACAAACCATGGGAACAAAAAACAAGGGAACCCTACTCACGGGGAGCCTGGGTAAGTAAGTTAATGGGGAAACAATGGCTCCTGTGGAATAATAATACAGTATTTCTGATGCAATTCTGCACAATGGCAATATACAGGGTTAGTAGGATGTCAAAAAGAAAGCTGGCCACTGACACTGAGGGAATAGTCAATGTGAATTTTTTTCGTTTATATAATAAATAAATGAAATAAACAATGTATACATAGGGCTTGAGAATCACAATATGATTATACAACAAACAATGATTACAAATAGTGAACGGTGTCCCAGTGAAAAAAACATTGGAACCTAAACTAATAGTGACATAATACGTGACATATGTACAAGGTTTCACTTGAAAACATTTTGGCGACCATTAAATAATTCAAAATCAATTGGACAACACTTTATACAATCATAAGTGTTTGATAATAGTTCGCCTTTGTTAATTGTCGACGACGTTTCGACCCTATCTGAAGTACAGGGTCTCTTCAGGACCTAAAGGATGTAGGGACACCTGAGGGGAGGCCTGCACTGCCTAATGTGAAAAGCAGTGTCACCGTGAAATAAGTGAAGAAAAAACTCACAGGGACCCGGCCGGGCACCCTTGTACCTTGTGAATATCAAGTGCCCCGAGTAACGCTGAGATATCCAGGCCCTGCCATCCTTTCTGCCTAACACTACCCTCACAAGGGTGCCTGGCCGGGTCCCTGTGAGTTTTTCTTCACTTATTTCATGGTGACACTGCTTTTCACATTAGGCAGTGCAGGCCTCCCTCAGGTGTCCCTACATCCTTTAGGTCCTGAAGAGACCCTGTACTTCAGATAGGGTCGAAACGTCGTCGACAATTAACAAAGGCGAACTATTATCAAACACTTATGATTGTATAAAGTGTTGTCCAATTGATTTTGAATTATTTAATGGTCGCCAAAATGTTTTCAAGTGAAACCTTGTACATATGTCACGTATTATGTCACTATTAGTTTAGGTTCCAATGTTTTTGTCACTGGGACACCGTTCACTATTTGTAATCATTGTTTGTTGTATAATCATATTGTGATTCTCAAGCCCTATGTATATATTGTTTATTTCATTTATTTATTATATAAACGAAAAAAAATTCACATTGACTATTCCCTCAGTGTCAGTGGCCAGCTTTCTTTTTGACATCCTACTAACCCTGTATATTGCCATTGTGCAGAATTGCATCAGAAATACTGTATTATTATTCCACAGGAGCCATTGTTTCCCCATTATCATAACAAACCATGGCTGAGCAGAGATCACAGATTCAAAAGCAATTGCCAGTGCTTAATTTGAGCTGTATTTTGCCAGAGGGGGCACCGGTGCTCATGTTTGGGGCCCTTCACTTAATTTTCCTCATTAGACATTTCCTGAGAGCAAGAGAGGCAAAACAAGCAAAGGGTAAAGAAGAAGGAAGAACAAAACGAAAAAAAAGTCTCAAAAGGAGAAAGCAGGAAACTGCAAGAGTGAGATAAAGGGGCAGGGAGTGTCAGGAAATGGAATAGAGTGGCACAAGGTAATTTGGTGCCCTTACATTTAATTGTACGGGTACTCATTGTTTTATAAATTAAGACTGGAAATTGCCTCATTATTGGCTGATCAACAACTTCATTTGTTTAGGTAGGGTTCTCGCTGTGGGCAGTTAGTTGGTGTCATCTCACAAGCTGCCAAAAGATATATTGAGACATTCTTTTTTCACTTTCTTTTGCTCTGTATGTATATAAGTAATGCAGGTCTATGAATATGTATATCTTTGTATGTGAACTATTTATGTAGCACATTAGGCAAACTGAATTTTTCAGTACTCAATAAAATATGTTCATTACTACTGATTAGAGCCCGTTTAATCAATCTTAGAATTGTGAAATACTGAGTTCAATCTTGTGAGATTTCAGACTTATGCTTTTTATCTTAAATAGAGCTGCTTGGCACATGCACATTACTCACTGACCAATTTTACCAGGATTCTAACGCGAGACCTGCCAGTAACAAGGATCTCCTCATCAAATTCAGAAATCTTACATATAAAGCAAATCTCTGAATTATTTGTTACACACGACTCTGCAGAAGTTACATTATTATAGTATTATTATTATTAGTTTGATAAATTATTTATTAGGCTTGACGTACACTCAAGTGGAGCATCTTTGCTCTGAGCAGCTACCTATTTTAGCCTAATTCAGTTATACACATCTGTGGACTTGGCAAAAAATGATTATGAACTAAACAACCAAGACTTTAACTTCTTTTTGAAAGTCATTAACGTGTGGGCAGTCTTAATCTCCTGGGAATGTTGATTTATAGTTAAGCTGCTGCCGGTTTTAGTATCAACCACAAAAATATCTAAGCATCAAAATCTCGAGGCAAAAAATATCTACAGCCAAAATATTGACTTCCTATATATTTAATGTAAATATAAAATAATCTACTACAAAAATATGAGCCCTTAAATTGTAGCAAGCATAAACGTTAAATATTCCTACTACAAAAATATTGACTAAAACAATAGAGCAAAATAAACATTAGATTTAACAAAAATATCAAACAGAAAAATATAGCCATTTAAAAGTTTATAAAATCATATACATGTCTAATTAATACTGTTTTAACTGATTAATATATTGTAATTATATTTAATATTGGTCTATATAAGATATTTGAAAATACTTATCTAGCCACACATTGAAAAGTATAAGGTTTTACGTTTTTAGAGTTCGTTAAAAATGTACTATAAATGTTTCTTATTTAAAAAAAAATAAAAAATAATCTACATGTATACAAACTGTACATTTATTTTTCAACAAATATCTTTGATCTAGCAGTATAAATATTAGTAAATAAAGAAATTAAAAATTAATTATATTTAATTAATTTCTTTTAAGAAAATCACCAATAACATGGAAATATTTATATGTTCATAAATATAACATTTAAACATAAACATACATTTCTCAAAACACATACTCAATATTCATTCGACCATTGTAAATAAGAAAAATCATAAATGATTGATTATCAACCATTTTTTACATTCTTTATTAAATAACATATGCATAAAACATAAGACATTTCTAAGTACAACCCCTTCCCCACAAAATACAGTTAAATACATATCTGAAAAATAAACCAAAACAATACAATACTACGAACATGAAACATATATACTTTGATGTGGGATGTCATTTGCTATTCTAACTCTAAATGAACAAACTCTAGGGAAAGTGCATATATGTAGGTAGGTCATATTCTAACTCCAGTCTCATAAACATTGGAAAAAGTCCATACATTTGGTAGAGTTATCTTTATTACTTGAATTCCAGTCCCACAACACTGGGGAAACAGCAAATATTGAGGCAGGTCATTTTTGTTATTCCAACTCCAGTCCAACAAACACTGAGTGACATGCATACATTTGGGGCCCACATAAAATATTCTAACTCTAGTTTCACAAATATTGAGGAGCGTGCATATATTTTGGCAGATTAGATTTACTCTCCTAACATCAGTCCAATAAAAATGTGTTTACATATAATTTTTAATTAATAATTTATATATTATTTTCATGCATTTCAAAATGTATTTTAATAGGTCACTATAATCACCGAACAATTTTGAAGATTAATAATTTAAAAAAACACCCACTCAATTTCACAAAGATATGCACAAATTAATTTTTACATTATCGAAAATGAAGACATTGCATATTAATGTACCCCACACATTTTTTATTTGTTTCTAAGCAATTCAGGTAACTATCACTAGTGTAAAACAATAATGTAATTATAACCAATACACCACACACTCAAACAAGAAAAACGCAAGCACATTTATGACATAAGTCAAAAATAGTTAAACATATATGTAAAATAGAAACAATTAAAATAATTAATATTCAATAAAAATAATAATTACATATTAGGTGATCTAGTTTTCATTAAAACACCACCCACCCAGTAATCCAATAAACTTAAAGACTCAAAACAAATATATGAAAAAATAGAATATAATTTATGGGATAAAGTACCCCGTGCCATACATTAGAATATTGCAAGTCACCGAGAAGTTCCAAGATGATATAGATGGACCATGCATAATGCCAAGTTCCTTTATTCAGTTATGGGAGTCCCAGGTGATTCATAATACATGTCACAAAAAGACCCTTTCCTCAAACCACTTAAATCCTCAGATTTGTTCTCTTTCATATGAAAGAGATAGTATTGCTTCAGACAAAGAATAAAATTAGAACCAGTAGTGCAAAATTAAACACACATAAAAGCAGTTAATAATTTATTGCAAAGAGATATTAGGATCAGCTTCACACAAGTCAGATTAAAACAATAATGTAGACACATGGAGATTCTATATTTCCTTTAATGGCCTAGTATGTAAAACATAAAACTGTTTCCACCTGCAACCTCAATAATGCTCTGTGATATGTCTTTCACTTTGGATGCTGGCAGCAGGCATTATGACTCACAACTCAATATTATAGTTGAGCAACTATGCAGTGCCATTATTACAGGTGACTAGAAATGCCACAATTCAACTACTATAATAAGGGAATCAGAGCTGAGCGTTTATACAGGGATTGCAGGATCTTATGTATTATAAAACCAATATTTTAAGTTACATTTCTCAATAAAAATGTAACAAAAATATAAAGAAAATACAATAATGTATATGAAATACCTTAATATTTAAGAAAGATATATTAAAAATGTCTATATTAATGTCAATTTTGTTTTAAAATAATACATACCATTGATATTTTCCCTTGATATTTTTGTAATTACAATATTTTGATCACATTTTCCTGATCAAATTATATTTTGGTGTCGATATTCAGCAGCTACACCAGGGCAATAATATCAACTAGCACACATTTCGACTCCAAAGTATGGACAACCACAAGATCATCAAGATAAGGACATATAGGGAAATGTAAATGTGCTAATGTTTCATCTACTTACTTTGACTACAATAGGGATAGTTTATACCAAGGAGTCAATATAATTACAGGTAAATATAACAACTTCTATATTGTGACTCATCAACCCCTGCGCTTGAAAACCCTTATTTAATACAACATTTTGACTTTTTGAAAAATGTAAGTCCTCTATCTGCACTTTCCAGATTTATTGAACAAACATGGCAACCAAAATAGTTTAAGGCAAATAAACTTCCAAGAACTGTAGTCACATGCATATACATCCACAACTTCCTTCTTTCAACTCAACCTACAGAATCCAATTTTTTGAAAACCAACAACATATGGAATCTCAATGTAATTCTTGGCATTTTACAGTTTCTCAAGATTTCCTAACACATTGACAACACTTTGCCTATCCTTTGATCAGGCAGTACTTCCCTGGACAAAGCCATTTTCATTTCACTCAGAACACCGGTCCAATTGCATCTCTACTTAGTGAATACAATGTCTATTTCAGATTGCTCTAATGTCAGGCTGATGACAACTCATGATCATCTAGAATAATTATATAGAAAGCTGTTCAAATCTATGTTTTAAAAAATACTTTGAAAATAAAATTCCATGATCCTACAGTGTTAGTTTGGAAAAATACATGGTAGTTAATCACACCCTCTTCTGCAGTGGAAGAAGCTCTTTGCACTCCATAGTATGACAACCCCTACTTCATGTTACTTTTGACCTTTTCAGAAACCTTCAAAACCATCTGCCATTGGATTCTAATGGTAAATCACAAGTGATGATAAATTGTGGAGGAAGTGTTGCAAAGGAGTTCTGGTTCATTTCATGCTGGATGATCCTAATTTTACTACATGTATTCTTGGAAATATTCTTGATGCATCTCACTTGTTTCATTCATGAAGTTTCCTTTGCCTCACATATGCCATTTAACAATCTCATAAGACTGATGGTGGTTTAAGCATCAGGACTGGAAGTCTCCTTTCAGCAACATGCAAATGATACTCAGGTCCTTCTCCAGCAATGAAAAGGACACCCTAAAACAAACCACTCTTTAATCCAATACAAAATGTCTTCAGCTGTCTAATAAGGGTAAATGTCTTCTTTCTAATCCTCATGTTACCATAGAGAGCTGACTTTGCACTTCATTTCGACCCTAGCAGGCATTCCACTATCCTATCATGTCAGTGGAGGCCCTGGCTTCCACCCCCAGACAGAGGACAATCCACCACATTTTGTGATCTTTGCAAGGATGATTTCACTGGCTACAGTGTATCTGCAGGTGCTACAGACAAATTGTAAGCAGAGCAGATTTCTCAATGAGCGCTGTGTTCTTTTCAGACTGACTAGCAAGTTTTTTTGTTTTACCAAAACAAACTCCCAAATCATGAGTTTATTACATTTGAACACATGATGAACTGGGCATTTCCTACTTGGAGACAGGGTCTTTGTTTGAATACTCCACATCCCATGCCTCACATAGTTACCCCAATCAAGGAAATCTGGCGAAGTCTCCAAGCCTTAAATAAGGTAGTGTGACTGTTACTGCGACCCAGGGGTTCTTTGGATGACAGACCATAGGGTGAACGGTTTCCACCAAATGAACATACTGAGGCTCTTCCACCGCAGTGGGGGATCTGAGAGGTTAAACTAAACAAAACCCACCATTTTTGACTAATGCCTCACATTCAGCAGCTTCTAAAGGCCTTAGTTAGTCAACCTCACTTTGATCTGAACCTCTTTTGGCCACCCATGCTACCTCACCACACTTCACCTTGCACTCTAATCTACCTCTGCAAAAATATCTTTATGATATTGCCAAATCAGCATTGGTCCAAAAACATCTTTTTTGTAAAGTTAAACCTTTGATCTCAACTAAGGATTTCAGAAATTCAATCACTAGTATTATCTAACCTAAGCATAGGAAATGAACTGTTCTCCTGTCTTCCTATCTAAATATCAATCAATCAGGGATTTGTAAAGCGCACTACTCACCCATAAGGATCTGGGGGGAGAGGTTTCGGGCAGCTCCAGTCATCCGAAGAGCCAGGTCTTGAGGATCTTCCTGAATGCTTGCATTGTGGGGCTTCGTCTGATGCTGAGGGGGAGTTTGTTCCAGGTCTTGGCCGCGATGTAGAGGAAGGATCTGCCTCCCGTTCTGGCTCTGTGGATGGGGGGGATTTCGGCTAAGGCTAGGTCAGCGGAGCGGAGGTTTTTCTTGGGGCCATAGAAGGAGATTCTTTTGTTGAGGTATTGGAGTCCTGTGTTGTGGAGGGCTTTGTAGGCGTGTGTGAGCAGCTTGAAGGTCACTCTTTTTTTGACGGGGAGCCAGTGGAGGTCTAGGAGGTGCTGGGTGATGTGGTCTTGTCGTGGGATGCTGAGGACAAGTCTGGCTGCGGCGTTCTGGACGGTCTGGAGTTTCTGAAGTACAGATTTGTTGATTCCGGCGTAGAGAGTGTTCCCGTAGTCCATCCTGCTGGTGGTGAGTGTGTAGGTGATGGTCTTCCTGGATTCGGGGGGATCCATTTGAAGGTCTTGCGGAGTATGTGGAGGGTGTTGAAGCATGTGGAGGATACAGCGTTGATCTTTCGGTTCATGGTGAGGGAGGAGTTGAGTATGATGCCGAGGTTGGGGGTGTGGTCCGTGGGAGGGTTTCCAAGGGCGGGGGGTCACCAGGTGTTGTCCCAGGCGGAGGGGGTGGATCCGATGATGAGGACTTCTGTTTTCTCTGAGTTGAGCTTCAGGCAGCTGATGCTCATCCAGGATGCGACGTCCTTCATTCCTACCTGGAAATTGTGCCTGGTGACGTTCGGTTCCTTGGTGAGGGAGAGGATGAGTTGGGTGTCGTTGGCATAGGATACTATGCTGAGTCTGTGTTTTCTCATGATGGTTGCGAGGGGGGCCGTGTAGATGTTGAAGAGTGTGGGCCTGAGAGAGGATCCTTGGGGTATCCGCATCTTATCTCTGTGGGTTCCAAGAGGAAGGGCAGGAGTCTTATTCTTTGAGTTCAACCGGTGAGGAAGGAGCGGATCCAGTCTAAGGCAGTTCCCTGTATGCCAGTGTTGTGGAGTCTGGCGGCTAGTGTGCGGTTGGAGGCGGTGTTGACGGCTGCTGAGAGGTCTAGTAGGATGAAGGCTGCAGTGTGGCTTTGATTGAGGAGAGTGCAGATGTTTTCCGTGGCAGCTAGGAGGGCTGTCTCGGTGCTGTGGTTGCTGCTGAAACGGGATTGAGAAGTGTTGAGGATGTCGTTGGATTCTATGAAGTTCGTTACCTGGATGTTGACGATCTTCTCAGTGACTTTGGCGGTGAAGAGGAGGAGAGAGATGGGCCTGTAGTTCTTGAGGTCCGTCGGGTCTGCTGAGGGCTTCTTGAGGAGGGGTTTGACTTCTGCGCGTTTCCAGCCGTCGGGGAACGTGCCTGTTTTGAGCATGCAGTTGATTGTCCATCGCAGTTCTGGTGCGATGGCGGAGGCAGCCCTGTGGACAATGTGCGGCGGGCAGGGGTCAGTGGGTGCTCCGGAGTGGATGCTCCTCATGGTCTTTGCTGTGTCTTCTGTGGTGACAGGGGTCCAGGCGAGGATGGTCAGCTGAGTGGTGTTGCTGGTGGAAGGTGTTGGGTTGATGCCTTGGTCATGTTCGTCGAAGTTGTCGTAGAGTGTCCTGATCTTGTGGTGGAAGAAGGAGCTGAGTTTGTTGCAGAGGTCCTGGGAGGGAGGGGCATTGGAGGTTTCGCTGAGGGGTCTGGTGAATTGCTGTATGATGTTGAAGAGTTCCTTGGAGTTGCAGGAGTTGGAGAGGATTCTGACCTGGATGAAGTTCCTCTTTATAGATCTGATGAGTTGGTGGTGTGCTGTTGTGGCGATCCTGTAGGCGGTACGTGCTACTTGGGTTTTGCTGTTCCTCCATGCTTTCCCAAGTCGTCGGCACGAGCGCTTGGATTCTTGGAGGTTTGTGGTGAACCAGGTGGCTTTCGTAGTGTGTTGTCTGTCAGAGTTCTGGAGGGGTGCAAGTGTGTTGGCGCAGTTGGCAATCCATTTGAGGAGTTTGTTGGCTGCAGAGTTGGTGGGGGAGGAGTGTGACTGAGGGTGGAGGTGAGGTACTCTTTGGTGATCCTGCTCCAGTTTCTGCGTGGGGGCATGGCATTGGCTTGTGTGTGGTGGGTTTCGAGAAGCGAAGTGGACGCAGTGGTGGTCCTTCCAGAGGGGTTGCCTGGTGTGACTGGCAAAGTTGGAGTCGAGGGTGTGTCCCGCCTTGTGGGTGGGGGTGGGGGTGCTAACGAGTTACTTCAGTCCAATGTTGGTGAGGTTGTCTAGGAGGGCTGTGGAGTTGGGGTTGCTGAGGTTGTCAAGGTGGATATTCAGGTTTTCGAGCAGTACTTAGTCTGTGGAGACGAGGGCGTGGGGCGGGATGTGGTCTGCGATGGTGTTAGTGAACAGGGCGTGGGGTCCTGGAGGTCTGTAGGCAAGAGTTCCGCGTAGAGTCGTTGTGTGGTTGACCTGGATCTGGAAGTGGATGTGTTCCATATGGGGAGAGGAGTCGTTCGGGATGGAGGATGTCAGTCAGAGGGATCTTTTGTGGACGATGCGAAGCCTCTTCCAGGGTGGTTGGGGTGGTCTTTTCTATGGATCTTGTACCCGTCAGGGGTGGCGGTTGCGATGTCGGGTGCGGAGCTGGAGTTGGTCCAGGTCTCTGTGAGGAAGGCGACGTTGGGCGAGAGGGTGTTGAGGAGGTCCCAGATTTCTACTGCATGTCTGTGCAGGAAGCGTACCTTGAGGAGGATGTAGCTCAGGGGTTTGGGTGGACTGGCGTCCGGTGGGTTGGTGGTAGCTGTCAGGGCCTGGAGGTGGGTGAAGGTGCGGCAGCATTGTCGGCAGGTGAACGGGCCTTGGGTGATGCTCGGCGTCGAGAGCTGGCAGTCGTTGTTGCATCCAGGGTTGAGTGCATGGAGGGTTCCTGAGTCATAGCAGTGGGAGGTCAGAGGTCCAGAGTCCCTGGTGCTGGTCGCTGTCGGGTCACGGATGGGCACAGACGGGCATGCCTTTGGCGCACCTTTGGCGCACCAGTGGCATGCCTGCCACGCAGCGGGCTCCATTAAGTAGGGGTCGTGGGGAGGGAGAGCAGCTGGGAGGTGGGAGCGGGTACAGGGTGGGGGAGGGGATGCGGGGCAGCAGCGGCGGAAAAAAGGCCGAAACCAGGCACAGGAATGGGCTGAAACCGGGCACAGAAAATAAGCAACTGAACAGCAAAAGCAAAAAACAGACAAAAAACAGAACAGCAGAAAAAATAGAAAAAAATGAAAAACAACAGAAAAACAGAACAACAGAAAAACTGAAAAAGACAGAAAAGGCAGACTGAGCGGACCAGCAGAAGAGCAAGGCTCTCCCACTGGACCACCAGGGATGAGGCGCAGGCAGGAGCCTGTGGGTGGAGGAGGGCCTCGAACACCTACCTTGAGACGAGAAGGAACTGGGGGCAGTGCCTTAGGGGCAGAACTGTGCGAGGGGAGAGCGGTTACCCTGACCAGGAGGTCAGAGGTCTTGCTCCTCAATGAAAGGCCTTGACCTGCAGGATGCAGAAGAGATGTGTACTGAAATGGAACACAGTGTTTGCCACAGGAGAATGGGAAATAAGAGTAGACTGAGAGACATCCTGGTGAAATGGTCCTCATTTCTACAAAAGGAGGAGATTCAGAGGAAAGCAAGGAAAGCTTCATGTATGATCTTTAATAACAACTGTATTATCGTTTTACAAGAGCCGGTGAAAAGTACACTGATGAGAAGGAACAACCTGAGGACTTTGACAGAAATTGTGAATATAAGTGAAATATTCTCTAAATTGATGTATTGTAAGCTCAAGTTCTAACCTGTTACCACTGAATCCTTTGGAAATAATCAGGATACAGGAGATGCAGGCTCGGAACTCCCTCCCCAGTCTACCAGCACTGCTTTCTAACAGAACTAGCAAGCACAGCAGCTTGGAAGGGGAAATGGGAATGGGGGCAAGAAGAAAGAGAGGGTGGTTCAGTTGAAGACTCTTCGTTTTTTCTCTGTGGGTCCTCAATTTACTGGGTGTCAAAATGGGGTGCTTCTCCTCACTCCATTGCAAAAAAATGTAAACACAAGAGTACACTTGTTGTTTCTGAATTGTTACTCTCTTTTTATCTAATTTCCATCGAAAAACTGGTTAATTTGCAAATCCCTCCTTCCCCCGCACTAAAATATGTCTCTGAAATCTACTTTCTTCAGTGGATATGAAATCTGAAAGTGTACTTCTAAGACTTTGTTACATTGAACATGTACTGTCACCATTAGCTTATTAATGCTTTTTGCAACATAGCAGTTTTAATGTAAGCACACATACCATAAATCTCTTCAGGACGTTGTGACTTCTATTTTTTTCTAAAATAACAGGTTATCGCAATTCTGCTTCAAAACAAAATGTCAAATGCTACAGTACAATTGTTACATGATTTAATAACTCACTGTAAGTGTGCTAGGGTTCATGCCAGAAAATAGACTCAATTAAAATGTCTTTTTTTCTTTTCAAGTTTCTGACTTCTTATACTTGAGCGCCACCTGGATACTACCAAGGTAAAAGCCAGTGCATGGGCCGGTTACCTTAATTTATGGAGCATTCAGATTTTTTGTCTTGTCTTTTTGGCGTCTTGTTATCGGGAATCACCAACCCAGGTCTTCACAGAAGCTATTGGACTGCAGAGTCACCCTAAGATTTCCAGTTACTGCAACTGCGATACTCTGGAACACAGGTAAGGATCTTCCTCCTTCACAAAGCCTCCTACCAACAAGCGAAAGGCCTTGCGCAAGTGTGGCATAATACTCGGGTGCTTTACAGATCCTGCCACTCCTGTGAGGTTTCTAAGTCTTGTGGGATTGATTTCAAGTACGTTCTTTGCACCAGAAGGTTCAAAGTCATGCCACGCACATGGAATTCAAATCCCAGTATGTACCCAAGGTCTCCAAGAACTTTAAGTGTGTCACCAAGTTACTGGCCAGACTGGACAGGCATTCTTGCTGGGGAAGCAGAACAGGATGCTCTCCTGAGGGATTCAGCTCCAGTTAAGTCAAACTAGACAATAGAACTCAGTACTATGAAATACACCTGCAAACAACTGGAGAGAAGACGGTGCACTAGCAGAGATGCTACAGACTGAGCCACCTTCAAGACAGCACTCATCGAATACCACCAACGACTCAAAGATGCAAAAAAATACACCCTTGCACACCACACTGAGGCAAGTGCCGACCACACCAAGGAACTCTTCACCATTGTCAGAGAGTTCTCCTGCCCAACATCCACGAGAACACAATCACTCCTTCACAAGAACTCTGCGATGCTCTAGCGAATCATTTCCACAACAATATATCCACCCTCTACAGGAACTTTGAGCCTCAACCCACAGATCTCCTCAGCCTCATCACTCCAACGGAAGCCTCCCCGACCAGCATCTCACTGCATGAGAACAACTCACCACACTGAACACCACAGCCATCAATAATTGCATCCACTTGGGAGCACACACAGACCCCTGATCCCACCGCCTCTTCAACCTATGAAGTAGCCACCAACTCTCCACCATCCTCAAAACATCCTTTGCCACACCCACCTTTCCAGAAACATGCAGAAGTCAGACTGCTCCTCAAGAATTCCTCAGCTGACCTGAGAAAACTACAGAACTTCCACCCCATTTTGCTGCTCCCGTTCCCCGACAAAGTCCTGGAGCTCACCAAACACCTTGCGAGAAAGAACCTGCTAGGCGTCTCCTAATCCGGTTTCCATGCCAACCACAGCACCGAGACTACCATGATCGCCCCCACGGACGATATCCGCACCCTACTCTACAGGAGAGAATCAGCAGCCCTGATCCTCCTCGACCTCTCTGCAGCATTCAACACCATATCCTACCATGCAGTCATCAATAAACTGCACGAGATCTGGATCAAGGGTGACGCACTCAGATGGATTGCATCATTCCTCATGGATCAAACGCAGAAAATCCGACTACCTCTCTTCACATCGGAACCTAAGAGCACCATCTGCGATGTCCCTCAAGGTTCACCCCTCAGCCCCACCATCTTCAACATCTACATGACACCTCTAGCTGACATCCTCGGAACCCATCTTCCCAACATCATATCCTACGCCGATGATACCCAGCTCATCCTCTCACTCCCAGCAGACCCCACCACCACTAAGATCAACTTCCACAACTGAATGAAGAACGTCGCAGTTGGATAAAGGACAGCTGTCTGAAGCTCAACACTGACAAGGCCAAAGTGCTTATCTTTGGCAACCACACCTCCCCCTGGAAAGACACCTGGTGGCCTGCCAAACTCAGACCCACCCCCACACTGAAATGCCACGCCTGCAACCATGGCATCATCCTGGTCAGCAAATTCACCATGAAATGACAGATCAATGCAGTCTCTTCCACCTGCTTCCACACTCTCTGCATGCTTCGAAAAATATTCAAATGGCTCCCCATCAGCACAAGAAAAACAGCCATGCAAGCCTTAATCACCAGATCATGCTTCGATGTGGGGTGCCGCAGGGCTCCTTATTGAGCCCCACTTAATTCAACATGTATGTGACCCCCTTGGTTGATATAATTAGGCAGTTTGGCTTCTCTGTGATTTCCTACGCGGACGATACTCAGTTAGTGGTGTCCATCTCCAGTAATTTGGAGGAAACAGCGGACCGCTTTAACCACTGAATGTCCTGTGTGAACCAGTGGATGAGCGCGAACTGCCTAAAGCTGAACGGAGGTAAAACGGAGGTACTCCTGCTGGGCTCCGACACATGCTTTTGGTCGCAGAGTTGGTGGCCAGCTGGCCTGGGAGATTTATCCAGTCCCAGTCAAGAAGGTGAAGAATTTGGGCATCATCTTTGATGATAAACTGACTTTTCAACACCAGATTAATAAGGTCTCACCTTTGGTCTTCCTGACTCTAAAGACAATCAGGAAAGTTCGATCTTTTATCCCTCCAAAGGCAGTAAAAACACTTGTGACCGTTCTAGCCTTGGCTAGACTCGATTACGTTAATGCCCTATATTTGGGTCTTCAAAAACCGCATTTGCTCAAACTACAGCGGGTGCAGAACGCAGCCGCCAGATTGCTGTTGGACATTCCTAAATTTCAGTCAATCTCCCAAGGATTAAGAAAGCTTCGGAAAAAAAGGATAGACTTTAAATCCCTATGCTTAGCTTACAAGGCTTTGCACGGGAACGGTCCTCAGTCTCTGAAACAACACCTCTCCTGGTACCTTCCTGCTAGAAACTTAGGATCAGCGCAGAGCAGACTCCTCCAAATCCCCAGATTCAACAAGGCACGTTGGGAAGGAGGAAGCTTTGTTCTAGGCACAGTGAAATTGTGGAACTCACTCCCGACTGATATCAAGAACAGCCCTACGTTGCTTTCCTTCAGAAAAGCACTAAAAACCTGGTTGTTCTCTAAGTAAGCTTCTCCTCTCTGTTATTTCCGGCATTCTACCGCACAGCGCCTAGACGCCTTTGGGCATTCGTGCGCTATATACATTTTCAAATCAAATCAATCAAAATCAGATGGCTGGACCACGGCAACACACTGCACTCAGGAACAACCACTGAACTCATGAGAAGGCTCCAGATGATAAACAACTGTGCGGTCAGACTGATCCTCAACCTGCCCAAAGAGACCCACATCACCCCACACCTGGGGAACCTCAACTGGCTCCCCATCTAGAAAAGATGCCAATTCAAGATACTAACACATGCCTACAAAGATGTCCACAATCAAAGACTAGCATGCATGAACCACCACATGAACCATCCAGAAAAATTCACTCCGCCGCTGTCACACAGACATCACGCATCCGCTCTAGCCACAGCAGAGGCCACTCTTTCTCCCACCTCGCCACCAAGTCCTGGAATGCTCTCCCCCTCCGCCTTTGAACATCACCTTCGCTGACAGACTTCAGGAAGAGACTCAAGACCTGGCTCTTCGACTAAGCCCAACAATCCCAGCACCTGGATACCCTCACGGGTGATATGCAGTGCCCTACAAGTACTGATTGATTGATTGATTGATTGATTGATTGATTGACTGGTGGAATAGGATCGGTATAGAGGTGGAACGGGACAAGCATCCCAACAGTGATGGAATAGGTTCTTCATTGTAGACCAGGGAGCTTAATTAGAGTTCTGTTATAAAGTTTTTTTATTTTTGAATGTTTTACCTTAATTGAGTTTTTTCGAGAGAGACATTTGACATGTGGAGTACATGACAACTAGACAACAATTACTACAGTCTTGTGCAACATCTGGACATCAATTGAATCAGGTATATATTGCCAGCCTATTTCACACCCCCGGCACCCGTGAAAGCAATACATAGTTATTTAAAGGTCAAAGCATTTGAGGGTAAATGTGGAACAAAACAGCAATTTTCAATTGATAATAGACCAGGTGATGCGACTTGAGGACACACCTTAGGTACAGTTCTACGTGACTATGGTAAGTCTCCACTAGGGCATTGTCCATGTAACACAATGAAATGTATGTCATGTCCCAAGCTATGAATTCATTTTTGATAATAGGTTAGGGCGATCCCCCAGGAAGCGTGTGTGGAAATGCTTCATCTGCAGAGTCAGGTGTTAGGGTTAGCAGGTAAGTTTGTCCTGCAAGAGAACAAACAAGGTGCGCAGATTGTGTGATGTGGCTCGCCCAGGGATGAAGCCCAACTGGTCTGGTCTAACCAGAAATGTCATTAAGAGGCTAAGGCAATTGGCTAGAACTTTTCCAAGAATTTTGGCAACACAGTTGATAAGGGACAGGGGTTGTAAGATTCGCAATTATACGTAGATTAGATTAATCTGGTTTGAGAAGTATGTTCCGGACGTGCCCCCTCGCCATATTCCCGCGGACTAGCATATTTGCCACGGTACAAGCATTCCCATTGGCTGTCTCCTGAAAATCAGTCAAAGCTATTCTGATCCTCCTAGACACCTCAGGGTCTTCATAACTGCCCAGACGATCCTCCAAGGATTTATTGCCTCTCTCCAACCCTCTCAAATGATCTCTGATAGATTGTAAGGGCTCCCTACTTTTGGCCAGGCATATGCCACGAACAGTGACTTTAAAGGCCTCCCAGATAGTGCCCATATCCAGGACCGAGTTCTTGTTCCTGTCAAAGAAGTCAACAATCTCCTGTCTCAGATCCTAACGGAAAGGAGCATCGAGCTGTAACATGTGAGAAAGTCTCCATGACATATGTGGGAATGAGGCTGCCAGGGGACACAGCTCAAGCAGGACTGAGGAAGGGTCTGAATAAGTGCATGTAAAATGTGTTACACCGTTCATCCATGCACCTAGGCCTCTAGATATGAGCCAGTAGTCTAGCCTTGACAAGCTGTTATGTACCTGAGAGTAGAGCGTGCCCTCCTTCACTAACAGATAGAGTGCCCTACAAGCTTTGAGTAACTCATGTTCATCCATTATGTGACGGATGTGTTATGCTACAGAACTTTGATACATGCTTAGTGTGCGGGATCTGTCCAGAGACGAATTCAGTTCAACATTAGAATCACCTCCCCAAATAATGCGGGTGGAGCCGATGTCCACAATCTGCCCCCAAAGCCTATTGAAAAAGGCAGCGTAATCAGTGCTTGGTCCATAACAATGAACTATGATGACAGACACAGAGGACAGCCTACCCCACATCAAAGTATAGAGCCCTTGGGGATCGTTCAGAGATTCTTGTAAAACATGCTGTGTGTCTTTGTGGATAAGGGGAGTGGTGCCCTGTGCATAGGAACAATATATAGAGAATTGCCTATGGGAGGCCCAACGGGTAGCAAAGGTGGTGTGTGTGGAATCCACTTAGTGTAATTCCTGCAAGAGGGCAATATGGATGTTATGCTTTACCGGATGTGCTAATATGTGTTGACGCTTTTGTGGGTTGCCCAGTCCTCTAATTTTCCACATTACACAATTATATCTAACCCTTGTGGCCCTATCC
Source organism: Calotriton arnoldi (assembly GCA_963921515.1). Taxonomy (NCBI): domain Eukaryota; kingdom Metazoa; phylum Chordata; class Amphibia; order Caudata; family Salamandridae; genus Calotriton; species Calotriton arnoldi. The sequence goes on from CAWUFW010014755.1 coordinate 100,655, forward strand.
CGTACCGGATCGGGGTTGGTCATCCCAAGGTAAATATCTAGGTGCAGGTGCATCAATACAAGTAGAGAAACACAAGTACAGCTGGGTCAACAAGCACGGCATTAGCAATACAGGTAGATGTGCACAAAAAACACACAAAACATTTCTCAGTCAACCCTCCTCCCACACTGGCAGCCCAATCCCGCCAGGGATGTATCACCCTCCCAATCAACCAAAGCCAACTGAGAAAAAGCAATACCAACCATTGTACCAATATGATGGATATATCGCTAAAATGTCAGTATGAACTAACATTGGTTAGAAAGTGAGAGAATAGAAAGAGAGTAGAGGAGGGGACATAGGGTCACAGAGGAGTGAAAGAAAAGATGGTTAAAAGTGCAGCACAGTGAAGCGGGGAGTAGCCCGAGAGGGACGGATCAGAAAGTGTGAAAGGTAAATCAATATGCAACCAGATAGATGAGTTAGGGGTATGCTAAAGGAGGTCAGCCAAAGTGCCAGGCAGGGTCCTCCTTGAGTAAATAAGGGTATCCAGGGAGGAGATTAGATGCTCAAGTACCCCATCACAGATAGATTGGAGATTGCGAGGTAAGGCATGTGTGTGTACATAGTCAAAGTTCTGGACTCAAAGTTATTGGTTAAGTGCTGTCACCAAGCAGTGGATTGGGGATGTCTTCCGAACGTGGCATCATCAGGCAAAGCAAGCACCATGCATCAAGCTGAGAGTTTTATACCGAGGCTCAGGCATCAGCTCAGCCAACCTCTGCGGGGCAGATCTAACCGGTTCCAACAGCATCGAAGAGGGCCTGGATGGTGTAAATGTGCAGCTTGTTGGGGATGTGCGTGCAGAACTTTGACGCATGAATTCACCAGCCTGTTGTGAAGTAGTGAAGATGTGGTCTTTGACCAGATGTGTAAACAGCCAAGCAGCCCTCCTGCATGATCGCCATCACAACCCTGAGGCCACACATCAGAGGAAAAGATGGTTTGCTGCCTCACTGGTGGCTGCACAGATTTGTACTCTTAGGTTTTGGAGGACCAACCACATGCTTAACATACTGGATGTTAGAGATTCATACAATGGCAACATACAAACAGATGATTTACTGCAAAAAAAGTTCAGATAGATACGGTTGACATTGTATGGGGGATTCTACTGGCTCCTAATGTAAAGTAAATACATTCTTTGAGTTTACTGCAATACTGATATATCTGCTCCCCACCAAATTACAGAGATTATGTAAAGACAATTAAGTTACACAAAGTAGATATCCCCTCAATTGACAGTGGAAAGTAACTACATGAAAACTGCACCACCCTTCCATGAGAAAGACAACACTGCAGCAAGCTTTAAGGGGGACTGGAATCCGTTCAAAGGTGAAAAGCTGCAATCTGCTTAGGATCACACTTGGACTTCACTTCCTCAGAGTGGTCTATTGTTTATATTTAGGATTTAGAATATCATAATGCTAGGCTTCATACCAGGCTCGATAGTAACAATTCTAAGATTTGTATCATGTTTAAAGAATACAGGGTTTGAGATGGGAATCAGGCATGGGTGGAGTTGACCACTGTTGCTGTAATCTTTATTGATTTTTATGAAAATATCCCAAATATCCCTAGAGCTAGGGTGCAGCAACTCAGCATAGGTGGCCAGGTCATGTTTGCAAGAAGTTAAGTCCTGCAGCCCTTCCTTAAAATTCGGTGCTCACCCCTTCCCCATTTTTACGCAACCCTACGCTTAGACAACAGGAGACCGAGTTCCACATATTTCCTAAACTAGCCTCAACCATTGTTGTACAAGCAACCGTTGAGACTAATGAGGCAACAGAGGTTGACCGTGAACCTAGGTAAGTGAACGGGGGCACGACAGTCATATATCCCTGTTCTACGGCTAAATGTGGCAAAAAAGAGGTAGGCCTATACCAATGAGTAGCATAGTGTGCTGGGTGCATAAATAATAGAATTCCATGTCTGGTTCCCTTAAAGCCCCCTCATAGAAAGGCTGTGGGAATACATCCAATTGAAGATGCTGTTGCTTCCCTGTCAAGCCCAGCCGAAACAACTGTGATTTTAGCGTTTTAAAGAAGTGCCACCCTTGCGGCTAAGGAATATTGAGGAATAAATACAGAAATGTTGGCAATATGACCATCTTCATGAGAGAGACACACCCCGTCAGGGAGAGGGGCAACGAGAACCATTGAGTGATGCTATTTGTTATAATGGAGAAAGCAGTGCCATAATTCACTCAGATCAGCTTGTCCCTATCCCTAGAAACCACTATCCCCAAATACCAAAGCCCAGAGTTGCACCATTTTAATGGAAAATCAAAGTGGAATCGCCATGTGACAGGGGTGATAGGAAATAAATTAGATTTCTCCCAGTTAATTTGAATGCCTGACATTCCTCCAAAATGAACACTTTCAAATAGTACCCCATTCAAGCTTTCTTAAGGATCTCTATGATATAACCTGATATAATCTGCATATAATGATACTATTAAATGTCTAGTGGGATATCTGAGTGCGTAGTCACAGTGATGTTGTCGAAGTTTGGCACCCAGTGGCTCCACCGCTAAAGCAAAAAGCGAAGGTGAGAGGGGACACTCCTACCTAGTGCCCTTAGTGATGGAGAATGGGGCGGAGCTAGTACCAACGATCCTTACCCTGGCAGCTCGGTGGGGATAGAGGAGAGCTATCCATGATAAAAAGGAGGGACAGAAGCCCATGCGCCGAAGTACAACCATCAAGTAATCCCACTTCAGCGAGTCGAAAGCCCTAGTGGCATTGAGAAATACCACCACTGCAGCAATATCTGGATCTATGACCTGCAAGAGAACAAACAAGGTGCGCAGATTGTGTGATGCGGCTCGCCCAGGGATGAAGCCTAACTGGTCCGGTCTAACCAGAAATACCATTAAGAGGCTAAGGCGATTGGCTAGAACTTTTACAAGAATTTTGGCATCACAATTGATAAGGGACAGGGGTTGTAAGATTCGCAATTATCCATAGATTAGATTTATATGGTTTGAGAAGTATGTTCTGGACGTGCCTCCTCGCCATATTCCCGTGCACTAGCATATTTGCGTTCCCATTTGGCTGTCTCCTGAAAATCAGTCAAAGCTATTCTGATCCTCCTAGACACCTCAGGGTCTTCAAAACTGCCCAGACGATCCTCCAAGGATTTATTGTCTCTCTCCAACCCTCTCAAATGATCTCTGATAGATTGTAAGGGCTCCCTACTTTTGGCCAGGAATATACCACGAACAGTGACTTTAAAGGCTTCCCAGATAGTGCCCATATCCAGGACCGAGTTCTTGTTCCTGTCAAAGAAGTCAACAATCTCCTGTCTCAGTTCCTCACGGAAAGGAGCATAGAGCTGTAACATGTTAGAAAGTCTCCATGAGATATGTGGGAATGAGGCTGCCAGGGGACACAGCTCAAGCAGGACTGAGGAATGGTCCGAATGAGTGCATGTAAAATGTGTTACACCGTTTATCCATGCACCTAGGCCTCTAGATATGAGCCAGTAGTCTAGCCTTGACCAGCTGTAATGTACCCGAGAGTAGAACGTGCCCTCCTTCACTAACAGATAGAGTGCCCTACATGTGACGAGTAACTCATGTTCATCCATTATGTGACGGATGTGTTGTACTACAGAACTTTGCTACATAGTTAGGGTATGGGATCTGTCCAGAGACGAATTCAGTTAAACATTAGAATCACCTCCCCAAAGAATGCGGGTGGAGCTGAGGTCCACAATCTGCCCCCCAAAGCCTATTGAAAAAGGCAGTGTCATCAGTGCTTGGTCTATAACAAAGAACTATGATGACAGTCACAGACGACAGCCTACCCCACATCAAAGTATGGAGCTCTTGGGGATCGTTCAGAGACTCTTGTGAAACATACGGTGTGTCTTTGTGGATAAGAGTAGTGGTGCCCTGTGCATAGGAAGAATATGTAGAGAATTGCCTATGGGAGGCCCAACGGGTAGCAAAGGTGGTGTGTGTGGAATCCACTTAGTGTAATTCCTGCAAGAGGGCAATATGGATGTTATGCCTAACCAGATGTGCTAATATGTGTTGACTCTTTCGTGGGTTGCCCAGTCCTCTAACATTCCACATTAGGCAATTATATCTAACCCTTGTGGCACTATCCCGTACCAGATCAGGGTTGGCCATCCCAAGGTAAATGTCTAGGTGCAGGTGCATCAATGCAAGTAGAGATACACAAATACAGCAGGGTCAACAAGCATGGCATTAGCAATACAGGTAGATGTGCACAAAAAAACACACAAAACGTTTCTCAGTCTACCCTCCTCCCACACTGGCAGCCCAATCCCGCCAGGGATGTATCACCCTCCCAATCAACCAAAGCCAATTGAGAAAACGCAGAACCAACCATTGTACCAATATGATGGATATATTGTTAAAATGTCAGTATGAACTAACATTGGTTAGAAAGTGAGAGAATAGAAAGAGAGTGTCACAGAGGAGTGAAAGAAAAGAGAGTTAAAAGATCAGCACAGTGAAGCGGGGAGATCAGATCAGAAAGTGTGAAAGGTAAGTCAATATGCAACCAGATAGATGAGTTAGGGGTATCCTATAGGAGATCAGCCAAAGAGCCAGGCAGGGTCCTCCTTGAGTAAATAAGGGTGTCCAGGGGGAAGATTATATGCCCAAGTACCCCATCACAGATAGATCGGAGATTGCGAGGTGAGGCATGTGTGTGTACATAGTCAAAGTTCTGGACTCAAAGGTATTGGTTAAGTGCCATCACCAAGCTGTGGATTGGAGATGTCTTCCGCACATGGCATCACCAGGCAAAGCAAGCACCATGCATCAAGCCGAGAGTTTGATAACGAGGCTCAGGCAACAGCTCAGCCAACCTCTGTGGGGCAGATCTCACCTTTTCCGACAGCAGCGAAGAGGGCCTGGATGGTGTAGATGTGCGGCTTGTTGGGGATGTGCCTGCAGAGTTTTGACGCATGAATTCACCAGCCTGTTGTGAAGTAGTGAAGATGTGGTCTTTGATCAGATGTGTAATCAGTCAAGGCTCAGGCATCAGCTCAGCCAACCTCTGCGGGGCAGATCTAACTGGTTCCGACAGCATCGAAGAGGGCCTGGATGGTGTAAATGTGCAGCTTGTTGGGGATGTGCGTGCAGAACTTTGACGCATGAATTCACCAGCCTGTTGTGAAGTAGTGAAGATGTGGTCTTTGACCAGATGTGTAATCAGCCAAGCAGCCCTCCTGCATGATCGCCATCACAACCCTGAGGTCACACATCAGAGGACAAGATGGTTTGCTGCTGCACTGGTGGCTGCACAAATTTGTATTCTTAGGTTATGGAGGACCAACCACATGCTTAACATAGAATCCTGGATTTTAGAGATTCATACAATGGCAACATACAAATAGATGATTTACTGCCTAAAAGTTCAGATAGATACGTTTGACATTGTATGGGGGATTCTACTGGCTCCTAATGTAAAGTAAATACATTCTTTGAGTTTACTACAATACTGATATATCTGCTCCCCACCAAATTACAGAGTTTATGTATACACAATTAAGTCACACAAAGTAGATATCCCCTCGATTGACAGTGGAAAGTAACTACATGAAAAACTGCACCACCCTCCCATGAGAAAGACAACACTGCAGCAAGCTTTAAGGGAGACTAGAATCCGTTCAAAGGTGAAAAGCTGCAATCTGCTTGGGATCACACTTGGACTTCACTTCCTCAGAGTGGTCTATTGTTTATATTTAGGATTTACAATATCATAATGCTAGGCTTCATACCAGACTCGATAGTAACAATTATAGGGGTTGAGATGGGAATCAGGTATGGGTGGAGTTAACCACTATTGCTGTAATCTTCATTGCTTTTTATGAAAATGTAAAGAAAAACACCAATGCATGATGCAAATAATGAATCGTTAAGACTGTATTTGCAAGTATGATATTTGTACCTTGATTTACACTACACCACATCCATTAAGTTAGGGACTGATTGGTTGTTCACTTCCACCCAGAATGTCAAGAAGGCTTAGGAGGCTTAGTTCCATCACATACTGAGTACCTAGAGTCCTGGGGGAATATGTGCAAGAAATTGGCGGAGAGAGGTGTTAGCCTTCCTGGCTTAACGCCTCTCTCCGTCACTTCTGAAAAGTAAGGCTGCACCATATTTACAAGAATGTGGTGCAGCCTTCCGTTTCCCCCTGCGATGGCGCTAAGTTTAGCAACTTAGCGCCAACGCAGGCACCCTTGCACCATAATGCAAGGGTGTCTGTGTGCAGGGGAGGATTGTTTATGTGTAGGAAGGAGTCCCTTCCTGCACATAAACAATCCTAAAATGCCATTCTATCACTGTCATGTGTGACATCTTCCTGTACATAAACATTCCATGGCATTTTGCTTTTTCCATGTGTGCTGCACAAGGCAGCACACATGGAAAAAGCAAAAACGAGGAGAAATAATGCATTTCTCCTCATTCGCCAACTTAAGACCAGGTTTTACCTGGTCTTAATTTTGGCGCTGCCTCCTATGTACGCCACCCTTGTACATAGGGGGCAGCGTCAAAATGAATGGATGCTGCGGTGAAACGCCCACTGCAACACCCACTGCCCACCCCTTTCACGCTAACCATAGCGTGAAAGGGGGCCTTATTTACAAGGCAGCGTTAAGCCACATTATGTGGCTTAACGCTGCCTTGTAAATAAGGCACAGCCCCTATTGCCACCACAACGTAGATATAAGTGATGTTGTGGTGGCGATAGGGGCTTGTACATATGCCCCCTAGTCAGCAGAGAACAACAATACTTTCACTTTTGAGAATACTTGGCCATACTAATGACTGAACAGACCATGGAAAAAGCATGGTCTTTTGCATAGCTGCAGGTCTTAAAGTAATTACTGGATGTCTCTCTCAAGTTAAAAACAACAGCTTGAAATGTACAACAAGGCTGCAGTCTTTTAAGACTTTACTAGATATTTCTCTTGAGCCAGACGCAAATGCTTACAGGTCTACCACAAAGCTGCAGTACCTCAGGTTGTTCCTAGATGTCCCACTCGAGTCAGGTCCAAGCACTTGAAGTCTTCATAAAGCTGTAGTACCTAAAGGTGTTACTAGGTGTTCTCCTGAGTAAGATGCAAGTGGTTGAAATGGCCTTCACCAAGCTGAGGGGGTATGGCTTCAAAATATAAATGTGCATATGCACTTTTGCTATTTTAATAATGTGTGCCTCTTTTTACAGGGCAAACACATATACCAAAGCTGGTATATAATAATGTGTCAATATTGCAGATCTCAACAAAATGTCTTGTTTATTTTTAGTAAGCAATGGAACCACTCACAGGAACTTGTATGCACTGGTAAATACATGTGCCTCTAAATATATAATTTGAGGATGAGAGTATGGTTGAGGGCGAAGGGCTCTATGTTTTGTGAGGGATGTATACATGTATAAAATTAAAATGCAGGCACTCAAAGTTAACATCTATTGCTAGAAGTGGGCTGACCCATTGCCCTATTTTGTGTGTTGTGGTGGGTGGAAGCATAATTTTAGTGGCAATTGAGTAGCCCAATGAATACACATGGTTGACTAAAAGCCCTTCACATGTATATATTTTTATTATGATGTTTTGGGGGGAAAATATGAGGCTGCCAACTCAATATATGTCTTGACTACTTTGGACCACTTGTGAGAACATCCTAGTTTACATACGTTATAGCAGTCACTTGTAAATCCAAGGACCTTGAACATTATTCTTAGTAAACTGTTTTTGATTGGCGCTGTACATGTGTGCCAATATTCATAGTGGTTTATGTTAAATCCCACTGTCATATGCCATGTTCTGTGGAAGCAAGAAGCAAAATGTCAATATCAGTGGAACAAAGTAATAGATAAAAATGTTTGGTGATGAAAAGCATAAATAGATAGATAGACAGACAGACAGACAGACAGACAGCTAGATAGATAGATAGATAGATAGATAGATAGATAGATAGATAGATAGTCCCTCGAGAGTCAGATGCAACATCCTCAAAAGTGTTTCACATAGCTGCAGTACTTCATGTGGCTATTAGCTGTAACTCTCAAGTCAGATTAAACTGAAGTCTACACAAACATACAAAGCCTCAAATCACTGCTAATGATCCCCTTTAGTTAGATAACAAAGCTGCAAATTTTTTCATGAAGTGCTTCAAATGACTTTCACAAAGCTGTGGGGGTGTGTCTTCAACATATAACTTACTCTATACGCTTTTGCTGTTTTAATGATTTGTTCTAGTATTTCAAGGATAAATAAATATGCAAGAGTAGTTTATGAAAATGAGTCAGCATTGCAGATTTTAAAAAATTCTTCATTTGTATTGAATCAAGTGATGACACTAAACTATACATAGGTAGTAGCGGTTGCTGGTTAATACAAATTCCCTCAAATGTCTAACATTGGGGGGATATATTTTTGTTATTGTATACATAGGTACATGCAAAATGCAGTCATTCAAAGTGAATGTATCAAATATGTGAAGTGGACTGACCCAGTGTCTTGTAGAGTGTGCTGTGGTGGAAGAGAGCATAATTTAAGGGACTTTTGCAGAGATCAATAGGTACAGAGGGTTGATTAAATGAACTCTTTATGCATTTATTTTAATATGCTTTTTTAGGGAAACATAAGGCTTAGAAGACAGTTTAAGTTCTAGGCTCAACCTACTAATGAACAATTGACTACGCGGGGACCAGATTATCTGCTCTTCGGTCATCCATTCTAATTGCAGATGGTGAGGGCACATTGTCTAATAAGGAATGAGATAAAGCTCATAATAACAATTTTAAAGCACTGAAAGGTGGCACTTGTTAGGAAAATGTTCAGAAGTAGCTCGCTAGTGACATTAGGTGGTATTACACACTTTTATCTTCACAATGCAGAACACCTAAAAAGCAGCAAAGGCACTTAAATCAAATTTTTTACAGCTTATGCCCCGCATTACGTTCAAGAGCCAGTCAATATTTCAGTCTCATCTAAGTTCATCCAAGACCCGATTGGTCTTCATTCCTTTTTGTCTGGCTTAAATGTAGCGCTGAAGATCTCTATGTAAACGATTTATTTCCATAACGCTTTCCATTGAAGAATGAGAGCAGATTTTTTTAATGAACAGCTGATTCATATTTTGCAGATGGGGCGTGCACAATGAACAAATGTGGTAGCGTCACCAGATAATAATCTGCCACTATAGCTGAAGTAGGAACATCATACTAAAAAAGCCACCCATTCATGCATTCAAATTAAGTGGTTACTATTAAAAAAACATGGTATGCATTATTTTTTTACAATGAGAGCCATGAACATAACCATCAATCACCTTTTGATTTGCAAAAATGTGTTAAGGCTCAGCTTTTAAAAAGCCTCATTCGATCTCTATGTATTTATCATTATTGAGTGTCAAACAGGTGCAGGAATTGTCTTTTCAATAGCAGGAACTAGTTAAAGGAATTGTTTTCATGATCTGTGTCACCGCAGATAAGGCAAAAAGCATATTTTACACATGTGGCAATTTCCCAAACATGCATGGACACAGTTGGCCCGATCACAAAGTACATTTTGTAATACGTAAGGTGGTACAACAATGGTACTACTGGTTTACTACAACATGCAGTTCACACACCTATGAGTAAAAATATCCACCTCTCCTATCTTTTCTATACTGATATTCTCACACGTGCGTTTACTACTTAGGGCCTCATTACGAGTTCAAGATCAAATTCCAATGTGTTTACACAGGGTTCAGAATCACAAGTTGTGTGATAAGTATCTCACCCCAAAGTTTTCCCCTCATTATTCCTAGCAGGTCAAATCTGCAAAATGTATCAGTAGAAAAGGCCCGGAAGAAAGGAAAAACATGCAGAACATGGTGTGTTAAAAATGGATTCTACGTTATGTCTTGTTTTCCTGTTCAAAACTCTAAATAGGAGGTATTTACCACACATGGTAAATACCTCATCCTAGGGTAATGGTATTTACCACGTGTGGCAAATACCTAACGCTATTCTGAAAAACCACTGAATTACCCTGCCTTGGAAAAAAATGGAGGTAGTGATTTAAAATAGAACCCATGGGAAATAATGTGAAAATAACGTAATTTATCATGATTTAAAAAAAAATATTTTTTTATTTAATGTTAAAAAATAACTATAATTTTATGAAAAAATATTTTATTCACTTATTTAATTAAATTTATTTGAGAACTAAAAGAATTTAAATTAATTCTTTACCTAACATTTTGTAATTTTAATACATAATAAAAGATAAACATTATAAGTCAGGTGGGATTTTGTTTAATAAATCTTTACAAAATATTTTTTAATTTAGTACAGTTAAATTAATCAAATATTTCATTCAAAATTAAGTAAATGGTGTAAAGTTACTAATACTAAGTTTTCATTTGTAGGCGGAGTTCATGCACTCAGGAATTCAAAGTTTTGTGGTAATTCTGGTGACATATCAAACTGCTAAAAGCAAGTGGATACGTGCCTGGTAAATACCATGACAATACAGATTCCTTCATGTTATTCTTCATTCCATACAGGCCTGAAAGGGCATAACTCATAATCCTCTAGTACTATCGGATACTGCTAATATCAAAACCCCTGGCATGAGTATTTTGAAGTCCATATTATCACACAGACTTAAAGGCCAACTTGAAAAGAGGATCCAAACATGGCTATCTCATTTCATACAATGCCCTTGTCTCTGCTTCCTTCATAAAAATATCTCTTCATGAGCAGCTTCTACTACCCCAAGCCCATGCTGTTCATGCTCAAAGGTTAAGCAAGCCAAGCCTATTCCTCTTTGAGTCCATCTGAATCGCTTGGTCCAAGGTCCACTGTTACACTGATTTTTCCAAATCTCTTCAGTACTATGAAATGGCTACTTGCTATCTTCAACTCTTTTCCATTTATACAGTTTAGCCTGCTTTACCCTCTTCCTCAGATAATCACCACTGATGGATTTGTTTGTGCTTGTATGTGGCATTTCTAATATAGCACCACAACCGCAAAGCACTGTAAGGGTGTTATTACTTCCCAATCAGTTGTAATAATAATTTGCCATATTTCCGTTGACAGCTCTTGTTTTTTTCATGCACAAGAAGAGGAGCCATCCCCATCCCCTTCCTCTGCTAGTTTATTTTGAAGGCAACCCCCTTGCATCCACAATGCACAGCCACCAACCAGGTGACCTATAATACCAGCATGTTAGTCCTACCAAAAAGAGTGCAAAGATGGCTGGGTCTAAACTGGGGTGGCATGGTGAGCAAATGAACGATGGATTTAACCCAGATCTATTGACTGGGGGTGATTGTTTGATTTGCTCTGCATTCTGTCCATCATCTGTGTGTCTTTTGCTTTCTCTCCCTAAGTGCACCGGGTATGCTTAGACATGGGTCCCGGGCTCACTGTGCCACTGGATTTAAGCTAGTCTGGCTTACGAGGGGTAATGCCCCGAAACCGGTCCCAGGCTGCTTGTTTCCGGTCCAGGAAGGAACTGGCCTGGTAGTTCGGTCTGAACTGTTCCCATGAGGCACAGGGTCAAGACTGATTTTCATCTGGCTGGGTCTAAACTGGGGTGGCATGGTGAGCAAAAGAACGATGGATTTAACCCAGATCTATTGACTGGGGGTGAATGTTTGATTTGCTCTGCATTCCGTGCATCATCTGAACGTCTTTTGCTTTCGTGCCCTAAGTGCACCGGGTATGCACAGGCATGGGTCCCGGGCTCACTGTGCCACTGGATTCAAGCTAGCCTGGACGATGAGGGGTGATGCCCCTAAACCGGTCCCAGGATGCTTTATTCCGGTCCAGGGAGGACCTGACTTGGCAGTTCGGTCTGGACTGTTCCCATGAGGCACAGGGTCAAGACTGATTTGCATATGGCTGGGTCTAAACTGGGGTGGCATGGTGAGCAAAAGAACAATGGATTTAACCCAGATCTATTGACAGGGGGGTGAATGTTGGTTTGCTCTGCATTCTGTCCATCATCTGTGTATCTTTTGCTTTCTTGTCCTAAGTGCGCTGGGTATGCCCAGACGTGGGTCCCGGGCTCACTGTGCCACTGGATTGAAGCTAGCCTGGCTGATGAGGGGTGATGCCCCGAAACCAGTCCCAGGATGCTTGTTTCAGGTCCAGGGAGGACCTGGCTTGGCAGTTAAGTCTGGACTGTTCCCATTAGGCACAAGGTCAAGACTGATTTGCATATGGCTGGGTCTAAACTGGGGTGGCATGATGAGCAAAAGAGCAATGGATTTAACCCAGATCTATTGACTGGGGGTGAATGTTTGAATTGCTCTGCATTCCGTCCATCATCTGTGTGTCTTTTCCTACCAAAAAGAGTGGCACATCCAGCAGCATCAGTGCAGAGTAGATGTTTAATAGTTTTAAATGTTATGAAAAGAGCGTCTTTGTCCAATCCAGCAATAAAGACCATTTCAGTGAAACAGAGTAGACACCTATTTTGTTATTAATGCTTTGCTTGTTTATGAATGCATGATCAGTCGGAGCAGGCTTTGACAGTGGCAGCAATCACTGTCCAACAGCAGGTGATGGTAAAGTGGCTGTGCAGATGCAACAGAGGGAGAAAGGCACAAAGGTCTGTGAAGAGCAGTAGATGGAAGATTGCTATTAGCAACAGCCAGTGCCACCAAAGCCAGCAGTGATGGTAGTCTATGGTTTCTACCAATTACTGAAAACCAAGCTGATGAAAACATCTGCTGAGGCTGGTGTGTGTACACTGCCTAGAGATCATGCTGGATTGTGAGATAGTGATCGTGGACTAGTGGAGCAGGCATTGTATTCTACCAAGGAATCAGGGGTGGATTGACCATTCACTCAATCAGGCTAATGCTGGATGAGTTGGCTACAATAAAGGCTTTGGTACCTATTACTTCTTGATTTAAGACTATTTCATGTACCTAATTAGCATCTCATATGGTAAATGTGTGTTCCTAAGGCTGTATTTTGCAGAGCCCATTTAGTATGGCAGCTTTTTCATCTCTAGCCTTTTTATAAACAATTGTTGGTTCCTCACATGCAGGTCAGCAGATCTCTTTCATAGTACACATGTCTGATTGAAAGACATACTGCTTAGTTGTTTAAGGCATCTCCATTGGCCATTCAAGACTTTACTGTTCACTCCAACCTAGAAGCCAAACTTCTTCAGCGAAGGAACGTATGCTGCTGGCTCAGGAAGCTGATAACATATCCACCCCTCATCACTTGGACATGGTGGTGGAACAGTCATGTAAGGATAGGAGCCTAATGCAGGTGACATCTCCAAAAAGACTTACATTGTAGATATAAAAAAATACAAAGGCACAAATAACAATACCTTATTTTTATGTAGTGCCCAATACCACAGTGTTTCCTGTTTCTAGGGCTAATATATAGACCTAGATGGAGCTAGTGATGAGGCCTTAATACTGTGACCATTCCATCATCATGATAGAGCGCTCGACGCTCTTAAAATTGTAAGGGCGCATTATATTCATGTACAAGCTGCACTCGCATATATTCTGTTGTTTTGATGTAATTCGTGTTATTAGAATGAAGCTTATATTTTCATATTAAGACAGTAGGAAGAAATTGTACTGTTATGTTATGTTATGTTAAATGACTATTTATAGAGCGCGCACCTACTCAATTGAGTGTCCCGGCGCTGAAGCAGGATGAGGCCTAGCTAAGGAGTGAGATCACCGCATTAGATGTTAAAGCTGAAAGAGCCAAGTTTTTAATGATTTCCGAAATGCAAGGAGATCCTGAGTCAACCTTAAATCCACCGGTACTGTTATTTGCAAGAATGATTAGGATTTCACACTTGTTTAGAGAAATCATGTGATCATGTATGTGCATTATGAATATTAGGCAATATAAATGTATTCACTGTGTATAAATGATTCGTATAGAGGCTTGTGTAACAGGTGCACATTAAAGAACATTTTTAGGTTAGCCAATCTTGTAGACTTAACTTTTGTTTTCCTTAAGTTTCGTTTCTCCTCATTTGCTCTTAAGTTAGGAGTTAATTAGAATTTATGTGTGTGTAGAAAGTTTCCTTTCGCCCCTACTGCAGGTGCAGGAATTCTACCTCGTTATTTTAGATTTAAGAAGATACATGGGAGGCGAGGAATGTCTTTGAAGAACTTAAACAGAGAGAAGAGAGGACACCTTTCATGCCTGGTGAAACCTGGGAACCAAGGTCACCGGAGAAGAACTCAAGTTAATTGGAATCTGTGGAAAGTTACTCAGAGAAGGTGTTCACGGAATAACTTACCATGTGACTTGTTAGTGGTGTAACTTTGTCTTTTTGTACTAGGCACAGGGACAGATTTGCGGGACTTCTGCTTTGGACTGAGTAAAGGGAGCATCTTAGAAAGAGCTCCGTGGCTTTACGCTACTTGACCCATTTGACGTGAGTGTACTTCTTAGGGAATCAACAGGTGCTGACACCTTTGAGGGGAATTCAACTGGGAATCTATGTAGGGATGTCACTCTAGAGGAAGAGTAAGGACAGACTATTCTTTTAATTCCTGAAGTACAAATGAAAAGGGATTTGGACACAGCGTCTATACTTAGTTGTGTTCTGATTTTGGAGTTCATTGTGTTATGCTTATTGTGCCGAATGAACTATATTCGTAGGCTTGGCTCTGTATTCGTATTCATGTATCTTTATACTCTGATATTGATGTGTGTTTATATCCTGTTATTTTTGGCTTTGTAATAAATTAACAAAACCTGAATCCAGAGTCAGTGGTCCTTTAACCAGAAAGAGAGAGAAAAAGTATAATTGGTAATTTTATTTTGCTTCCTTCTACACTTTTTTAGCAGGCAATAAAGACCATCGGCCAGGGGTTCCTAAGTAAATCTAGGAAGTGGAATCTGGCCCCATCAATCACCTTACCTTGGCCATTGGTGATATTTTTCTTTTAATTATTAGGGCCAGAAAATGGCTGAAGGATGGCAGGGCAGTGATTAACATCAGCCGGTATAAAGCTCCTTCATCAAGGTTCAGGTCTCTTTTCCCTCAGTTGCCCTGAGGAACCTGGGGTCTGGGAAAGCTCATGAATTTCCCTGCCACAAACAAGACTGTGGTCCACAAGAGAACTCCCAGGAATCCCTTGGAGCATACTTATCATGCAGCACACTGGTAACACCAAGGATTACCTTCCATGGTGTTTGGACAGAATCCCAAAAGACTTGAAATCTGTTGTTTCTGTTGCTGTCTCTGTGCACATGCGCAGTGTAAAAGAGAATTACAAGTATGTCTCCTGGACTGAGGAAATATACAAGATGTCCACTGGCTCACTATGTGTGTACAGCAAGCCAATTGGAGAATCCACAAGGAGTTCCTGAGTGTGAGAAGGAGAGATGTGGGGGTTTTATACTAATTATGACCTGAAGGGTCCCACAGCCACGTTATCACCGTCCTTCTGCCATGCCACGCCATTTAAGTATCTGGTGGTAAATGCTGCCACCAAATCCTAGTATATCAGGAATTTGTTAGGTCGGTAGTGGGTGCTGGGAAACAGCATCTGATTGGCAATAGTCCAGCCTATTCCACTGCCTTGAAATTGAAGACATGTGGAGGTGGTCTTGCAGAGAGAGACATAAATAACAGATGCTACCTTTACTCAACGTAATTTTGAGAATTTTGACATCCTCATAACGGTGATGGGCTGAGCTAACCTTTCAGAGACTGGAGCATGTGATCTCAAGATAAAGCAGTCAGAAATGAACGCACTGACTAATCTTGCAGACCAAGCATGGAATATAAATATTGAATCTGAACAGTAAACATGATAATTAAAAACATGAATAGCAGTGACAGCGTGACTCGCAGCAAACACATGCAATCAATAAAACCAAGTATAGTTGGAAAATATTAGCAAGTAAGCATTACTCCCTATCACCAATATAACATTATTGCACGAGACCCCAGAAAACCTCTAATTCCAGCCTTTAAAATACCATAGGAAGTAATAGGAGACTTTGCTGTCTGTTTCAATGTCAAGTAATATATAAAGTCCTTCTTTTTCTGGCATTAGAGTCCTGTACACTAGACAACTTGTATTTCTCAAAAGGCTGCGAGGAGAGCAATGCCTGTGTACTATGCAGCTGATTTATAGTTTGGTAGGCGGACTATAGTCCATCAGAGTGGCACAGGACATCACCTCCGACGCCAAATTTAGAGAGGACAGACCACCCAGTCGCCATCTCTGTACATTGAAAGGAACCACCATCAAAAAGGTTCCTTTTAATGTACTAAATGTTTGGGGTATAGCCACAGTCAGTTTTGATGGCCACCCACCAAACTTTGGATTTTTCCTAAAGTGGGAGTTTGTTCTTGAAATCCAAAAAAACTAGTGATCCTCATGCCCTGCGAGGTTTCTCCCAGGGCTGTGGGGTCATAATAGTTTTTTACTGTTGATGACAGGAAAAAAAGACATTACACCACCCTCTTTAAATTGTGTGGTTGGAGTAATGGTCCCTACTCTGTTGTGCGATTGGAGGAGGTATTTCCTAAACGGAGTGAATGGGGGCTTCATCGACGGAATACCTGATGTCCGCCCATTTCACATTGAGGCGGGCAGTACCCTGTCTGCCAAATTCTAAATCTAACCCTACATATGTTAAAGGAGACCTGGTTCACTTGAGGGCTGATGCTGAATTAATAGGCCTCTCCCTTTCTCCAGGACACCATATGACAAATCAAAAGCTCTCTATTCACCACAGAGGGTATCAATTTTAGAACACGAAAATATTTGGGCCCATATTTATCATGGGTTTGTGTTGCCCTTGCGCCGCAAAAGTGGACGGAAAGATGGCGCAAAAACTTGAATGATATTCACCAAGCGACGCAAGGCCACCTTGCATGGCTTGGTAAATGTGGAGTAATGCAAGGCAGCGCAAGTCGCTGCCTTGCATTACTCTGCCCCAGGGAAGCCTTACATGGGTGGAGCATGGGTTTCCCACGCATCTACCCATGTATTTTGGTGCATACCCAGATTTACCATTAGTGGTAGACCTGGGAATCCGTCAAAATGTTTTGCTTCCCCAGGGAGGTATAACCAGTAGAATTTTTTTTATTTCTCTTTGTTTTTCCTCTTTCCACGTGTGCTTCATTCTGCAGCACACATAGAAAGAGGAAAATGCCTCTGATGATTGTTTTTGTGGGGGAAGTTGTCCCTTCCTACACAAAAACAATCCTGCCTACAAAGCAGGCACACTTGCACCATGGTGCAAGGGTGCCTGTGTTGGTGCTAGGCAGCACATTGTGCGCTAGTGCAGGCAGAGAGCAGGTATGCACCATATAGTGTTAAATACTGTGCATTCCTGCCCTCGCCCTTTCACGCATCACAGCAAGGTAGCTTGCTGCATTGCGTTGGGTGAAAATTTGATAAATGTACCCCTTGTTGGTAAGCCTCCCAGAAATGCAAACCATTACACCCCTGATTGTTGCAATGGTGTACCCCATGTTAAAATGGGTACAAGCGTTCAAGATATGTTACAGTAACACGTGCCTCCCTACCATGCCTGCCTCCAACCCAGTATGTAAATTAATACACCCCTATCTCCTCCAGTTCAAAAAGCAAGGACACTGAGTCTAGAACTTAGGTGACTGGTTATATGCTTGAAACACCGATCTGGGATGTTAGACCCTATATATGTTAAAATGGTTCTCTTCACATAAAAATGTATTAATTTGTTGGGCATCAAAGAAATAAATCCAAAACAGCTCGCAAGGTGGGAGCTGAATTAGCAACACAAGAGATTAGTTATATAGCAGTTCAGTTAGATTTTATAAATGATTCTTAAAAAACATTAAAAATATTCAATTCCAAAACCATAGCACTGCAAAAGGAAAAAAACATTTGCAGTTGCTTTTCTTGATAAAAACTAAGGGCCTGATTGAGAGTTTGGTGAATGGGTACTCCAATATAATGCATTTGCAATAAGGCGGACAGAATATCTGTCACAGTTGGGACCTTGCAATACGGAAACTAAAATATGCTAAACACTCAGGCCCTTATTTACTAGTTTTTGGTGTAGGGCAGCCTCCCTGTAGCGCTGCCCTACATCAAAAGAAAAGGGATATGCTGTATCTATGAGATACAGCGCATTCCTGTCCTCTTCTACTGTGATGGCGCAAATGCCTAGCACCAACGCAGGCACCCTTGCACCATGGTGTCTGTGTTGAAATCAGGTTGTTTTTGTGGGGGACTGGACACCTTCCTTCACAAAAACAACCCTTACGCCACCACTGGGGAGCCGTAGACTTTTGACGCATTCCCAGGTTTACAGCATGTTGTAAATCTGGGAATGTGTCAAAAGCCATGGGTGTTACCTGGGAACACCCACCATAATTCCCATGGCACGCCTCCCCATCGCAGTGTGAGGCAATGCAGCAACTTGCGCAGCATTGCCTCACACCATATCTACGAGACCATGAAAAGCAATGCGTTGTGGCTTTATTTGGCTCCATAGATATAGCTCTGCAGTGTGCGCCACCGGAGCATCATTTAAAGGGATGTTCCGGCGGCACACGGGGCTCGTAAATGAGCCCCTCAATATTTTGCCACTACCATGATGTCAGACACAATAAAATTAGTATTACACAATACTTGGCTTCCCCAGAGCAAGAAGGACAAACTGCATAAAAGTGCTTAAAAGTGATTGTGTATGAAGGGCTGTGTGAGTCATAAAGTTGAGACCGTACTTTTCTAAGACAAGCAGTCATACAAAGGTCCTTTCCATATCAAGCTAAAGTTCCAGCTTCCCTGCAAGTGTGACGGCTGTGCTAAAGCATCACGTATTTAAGCCAATGCCTACATTGAGCGAGCAGGGCAGCATAAAGACAAGTTTGAGCCAAATTTACCAATATTTTTCACCAGTGTAAAGTCACGAAAAGTGGCATAAACTGATCTAAACTGTTGATTTGGGATTTTCTTTCCTGTGCATAACTTGTTTTTCACTCAAAAGTAGCCCAAAATTAAGACAAAGTAGCAGTCTGCACTCCTATATACTACGTTCTACCAATGTGACATCCCA
Organism: Calotriton arnoldi; assembly: GCA_963921515.1. Taxonomy (NCBI): domain Eukaryota; kingdom Metazoa; phylum Chordata; class Amphibia; order Caudata; family Salamandridae; genus Calotriton; species Calotriton arnoldi. The sequence continues at coordinate 119,752 of CAWUFW010014755.1, forward strand.
TGAATTGTACATGGGCATTCCCCTGCAACCACCCATGTGTTTTTTTCACACAAAGCCCTATCTATTATCATTTGTAGACTGAGCTTTCCGTATGAAATGTACACCTCCTTGATGCAGACACAAAGAAGGAGAAAAGTTTGATTTTCAACTTTGCATGTGTGCTGCACTGCGGGAAAGTTTTTAAGTTAGCCTAATCATAGTATTTGTACTGAGAGGGTACCATTCCAGTACAAAACCTATGCTAGACTCATACAGATACCTTTGTGCTATAGTGCAAAGGTGTGTGCATAATGCTAGGCAGACAGAAAGTGCACCAGTGCTACAAAAGCGGGCAGCGGATCTATCTCTTGATAGATTGATGCTGTCCTGCTCTCAACCTTTCATACAGCACAGCGTAGCAGCTATTATTGGTGACTTGTATGATAAAATAGTTGCCCCAAAATGTATAATATTCTCTTTGAAAGTTGCACTTGGTCAGCAAAGCCATTAGAGGTTTTGTAAAAGTATCCTGATCTCTTAACCACAAATCTAGGTAATTTTCAAAAACTTAGGTCTAATGTCCTTTGACAGAGACTGTGCCAAACAAGATTACATCCTTCCCAGAGAGTTACTGTCCTAGATATACATTGCTGTCTACTTGTCTTTAAATTCCTCAAAGTCCTGTTGGCAAAGCAGGGGCCTAAATGTGTGCTTTGCATAGTTTGTTTAATCACCCATTTACCTCCCATGCTTCTACGAGGTTGGTGACTGATTGGGCAAAAGAGGGGAAAATAAGTGGGCCCCCACTTCACAGGTGACACCTCAAGAAAGTGAGATAAATCACCACCTGATTTTGTGACCCAAACAGGGTGCAGAATTTTTTGTACTGTAATTTCTCCTGATTGTGAAACAAGAGTACCCCTTCCCTCACATGTAGGTCAGGCTTTGGTACCCACGGAGGTGTACCCATGGAGATGCTATGAGATTGACCTTTGCCTTGTTCTCTATGGGCTAAATGTGCCAAGCTTTCTTAAAGCTCGTAAACAAGGCTGTTTGTGACCTGAAAAAAGCATTTTTAAATGTACAAAGCCACATTTGCGATTCGGTAAGCTATTACCGAATCGTAAATTGGGTTCGCGGGTTGCTATTAGGAAGGGGCATTCCTAGGGCGTCCCTTCCTACTAACGAGTCGCACGAGCATGTATCAATGTTTTGCGGCCAGAATGCGATCACAAAACATTCATACTTTACCAACTCCGTGAATGAGGTGGTAACCCATTCGCAGACATGAAGGGGTCCCCAAGGGGCCCCTTCCCCTTTGTGAATGTATGCGAAAAGGTTTTTTAAAAGCAGGCAGTGTCATAGGACCACTGCCTACTGTTAAAAAATGAAAAGGAAACTTAACATTTTTCTTTTTAAGGAAAACGGGCTGCATTACAAAATAAAATACTGCTTTATTTAAAAAGCAGTCACAGACATGGTGGTCTGTTGACCCCAGCAGGACACCATCCCTGTGAGTGCTTGCCATTTCCAGTGGGTCGCAAATTGTGACCCTCCTCATGAATATTAATGAGGCAGGTCCCTTGCGACCCACTGGGAATCACAAACAGTGTAAAACACACTGTTGTACATAGCTGTTTGTGATTTCCAAATAGTGAATCACAAAAACTCTCTATTAGGAAATCGCAAACGGAATTCTATGCACATCTGGCCCTATATTTTGAAGAATTACACCTAAATCTATACATTTGTACTGTGTTTTATAATTACAGTCGTATACCCCAAAAGAAGTCCCTTCATGTTGAAACATTTTGAAGAAACTTGTATTTCTGGACCTGACAACAAATTACAATTGAAAAGCCAAGTTTTTGCCATTTTAATAAACTTAGAATGTTCTCTTTCACTGATAAAGGAAGTTTATTCACAAAATAGCTCAGAGGTCACTGAAAGATTTCTTCCGATAGGAGACACACTCAGCCTAGGAAACACCAAGAATCTGTAGGGAGCTGATTGTAGTTTCAGGGCGGGTTTATGGGGGGTAAAATTCATAGCCAGATAACTGGATTAGTTGTTTTTAAAAATGTATGTAAAAGCAATTCTCTACACAATCGACAGTCAATGCAACAGATCATCTAGTGGTAAACAATTACAATTTGGCCATATCGTGTGTACCTCCTGTATTGAAAATAACGGTATTCAAACAGAATATCTGCAACAAAAATATCATGGGACAAAATATTGTGTGAAGAATATCATGGACAAAAATATTGTGAAGGTAAGTTTCTATAGGTAAGCACAGTTTTACTACATATAACTACACATATATGTACCTTGACGATATATATATCTTCAAGGTACATAGATGTGAAGGTAAGTATAGGAAGTCTATACTTACCTATTTGCACTTATCTTCTCGATATTTTGGTCCATGATATTTTTGGCACAATTTTCTGTTCACACGATATTTTTGTTCCCGATATTGTGTCAGTGATCGAAGTATTTCTTCTAAACTCTTATACAAAAACATGGATGAATCAACAGGACCAGTAGAACCTTCATTTATAGTTATATTGAAAGCTACAATGCAGTCTGGGCCATTATTCCTCCTTGCGAATAGACTAATATTCTCTAAAACAGACTGTTTGGATGATTTGAAATGGTTGTACTCCAGTGTTTAGAAGCGTTTTTCCCTTTGTATGCATCACAGTAAACACAAGGAGATGATGGACGGAGTGCTGAAACTTTTCAGACACTCACCCCCAGTCACAGATCTGGGTTGAATACATCATCGTTCTTTAGCTCACTTTGTCACCCCAGTTCGGACACAGCTATATGCATATCAGTCTTGACCATGTGCCTCATGGGAACAGTCCAGCCCGAACTGCCAAGCCATGTCTTCCCTGGACCAGAAACAAGCATCCTGGGACCGGTTTTGGGCTAACAGCCCTCATCAGCCAGGCTAGCTTGAATCCAGTGGTAAAGTGAGCAAGGGACCCACGTCTGGGCATACCCTGCCAACTTAGGGCGAACAAAGCAAACACAAGGAGATGATGGACGGAGTGCTGAAACTTTTCAGACACTCACCCCCAGTCACAGATCTGGGTTAAATCCATCGCCGTTCTTTAGCTCATTTTGCCACCCCAGTTCAGACACAGCTATATGCTAATCAGTCTTGACCCTGTGCCTCATGGGAACAGTCCAGCCCGAACTGCCAAGCCATGCTTTCCCTGGACCGGAAACAAGCATCCTGGGACCAGTTTCGGGCTAACAGCCCTCATCAGCCAGGCTAGCTTGAATCCAGTGGCAAAGTGAGCATGGGACCCATGTCTGGGCATACCCTGCCAACTTAGGGCGAACAAAGCAAACACAAGGATATGATGGACGGAGTGCTGAAACTTTTCAGACACTCACCCCCAGTCACAGATCTGGGTTGAATCCATTATCGTTCTTTAGCTCACTTTGCCACCCCAGTTCAGACACAGCTATATGCAAATCAGTCTTGACCCTGTGCCTCATGGGAACAGTCCAGCCCGAACTGCCAAGCCATGTCTTCCCTGGACCGGAAACAAGCATCCTGGGACCGGTTTTGGGCTAACAGCCCTCATCAGCCAGGCTAGCTTGAATCCAGTGGCAAAGTGAGCAAGGGTCCCACGTCTGGGCATACCCTGCCAACTTAGGGCAAACAAAGCAAACACAAGGAGATGATGGACGGAGTGCTGAAACTTTTCAGACACTCATCCCCAGTCACAGATCTGGGTTGAATCCATCATCGTTCTTTAGCTCACTTTGCCACCCCAGTTCAGACACAGCTATATGCAAATCAGTCTTGACCCTGTGCCTAATGGGCACAGTTTAGCCCGAACTGCCAAGCCATGTCTTCCCTGGACCAGAAACAAGCATCCTGGAACCGGTTTCGGGCTAACAGCCCTCATCAGCCAGGCTAGCTTGAATCCAGTGGAAAAGTGAGCAAGGGACCCACGTCTGGGCATACCCTGCCAACTTAGGGCGAACAAAGCAAACACAAGGAGTTCAATAGAGAAAGTGCAACTGTACTTCAGCAACTGTTTCTGGGATTCCACAATGGTCTGACTGCCAATGATTTAATAAATTACCAACATCTAATCATAAAGTGAGTGACCCAAAGCTTCTCCTCTCTCTGGTATTCTTCACTTCCCAACATTGCCATCAAAGTGAGGATAGGCTTGTGAGTTAGACACATTTATCCTAACAAGTGACCGGTGGGCAGCAGAGAAAGTACAACAGAGCTCTGATGTTTCTGATCTGCTAATGCTTGGTCCAAAAAAGGAACAAAATGATGAAGAACAATTTCACTGGTGCAAAGTTGGGTTTTCCATATTTTCACCTGACAGTAATGATGCAATCATTCTGCCCAGTGGCCATAATCAATTCTAAATCCACACCTGCACAACATCGACCACACTCAGATGCAGAATTATTAGTGCACCATCTTCTGGATATGGAGAGGAGGCATTTTGAGGGTCTAAGTTCCCCTCTTTAAATGCTGCAGGGTAAACTGTAGGGAGTAGTACTGTGGGTGGAATAGTATTGGTGTAATTACTCTTTCACTTCATGAATAACAATTTTCCCCTGGTTAGGAGTGACAAACCTCAATTTTCAGAGTAACAATGCATCCAGTTGAAGAAAGGAGTCTTTCTCTCTAGACACCGAGGGACATTAAAAACCCTGGCGGATAGTCAGGCTATCTGCCGGGGGGGGGGGGGCATGGCCACTGGTACCCTGGAGGAGGATAGTCCATCCTATTTAGAGATGCCCAGATGCATGGTGGTGATCTCTGAGCTGTGAAGGTAACCACTGCTGCCGTAGCGACACTGTTAAATGCACAGAAGGTTTGCTGTTTGGACGCACTTGGCAAACGTTTAAGTATTGCGAACATATACTACCAAATGTATTAAACAGTACAAAAATATAGACTCTTCTTCCTGTATGAATAAGGAATATTTCCAACCAATCAAAATTCTGGAAAGCTGTAAAAACCTTACACTTCCCACCAATTGATCCATCAGGAAGAGATTACATCTGGAATGCAATCCATATACAAAGGGGCAAATGTACGAGAAGTGGCGGAGTGAGGCGTTAGCTTAACGCCTCACTCCGCCACTTGAGAAACGCAGGGCTGCACCATATTTACAAGGATATGGTGCAGCCTTGCGTTTCCCCTGCGCTGGCGCTACACTTAGCAGTGTAGTGCCAACGCAGGCACCCTTGCACCATAGTGCAAGGGTGTCGGCGTGCAGGGGAGGATTGTTTATGTGTAGGAAGGTGTCCCTTCCTGCACATAAACCATCCTAAAATGCCATTTTGTCACTTTTATGTGTGCTGCTTCATGCAGCACACATGAAAGTCACAAAATTGCATTTTTTTTAAAAAGATTGTTTCTGTACAGGAAGCAACAATCCATGGCAGTTTGCTATTTCCATGTGTGCTGCACAAGGCAGTACACATGGAAAAAGCAAAAACGAGGAGAAATAATGCATTTCTCCTCGTTTTGCAAAGTTAAGACCAGTTTTTCCCTGGTCATAATTTTGTCGCTGCCTCCTATGTATGCTGCCCTTGTACATAGGGGGCAGCGTCAAAATCAATAGCATAGCATAGCATACCATAGCATGAAAGGGGGCCTTATTTACAAGACAGCGGTAAGCCAGGTTAAGTGGCTAAGCCCGTATCGCCACCACAACGTCAGAAAAAGTGACGCTGTGGTGGTGATAGGGGCTTGTACATATGCCCCAAAGTGTGACACTATCTCTTCCTAACTTCCCACTATCTTCAGGCACTATCCCTGCTGGAAGCCAATTCCGAGCACACCTCTAAGCCCCCCATATGATCCCCATATGACCCCCAACATTCTATACAAAGGCTATTCTTCACAGCCCACACTACCAACTAAGCAAACCCAACTGAGTTTCAACATTCTCCATCATCCAGTGGAGCTCACTGTGCGGTGAAAGGTGTAATACAAATGTTACAATACAATACATTCAATCACAGTAAAAACTATGCAAGTTCTTCAAAGACGAGGCGTGGCTGCACTCGGACAAGACAGAGTAAAATTTCACCACAATCAGCTGTAGTTTCCTAGAAAGACTTTGGGCCAGATGTACGACCTGCCAAATAGCGCCTCTCAAATTGCGTCGCATTCGCGACTCGCAATTTGCGAGGCGCTATTTGGCATGTACAACAGTGTGTTTAACACTGTTTGCGATTCCCAATGGGGTCGCAAATTGCGAGGCTCATGAATATTAATGAGCCTCTCGCAATTTGCGAGCCCATTGGGAATGACAGGCCCTCCCAGGGATGGTGGCCTGCTGTGCTCAGCAGACCACCATGTCTAGGACTGCTTTTAAATAAAGCAGCTTTTTTTTTTAAATGCAGCCCCTTTTCCTTAAAGGAAAACGGGATGCATTTAAAAAAAAAAAACTAAACGTTTTCGTTTCATTTTTTAAGGGCAGGCAGTGGTCCCTGGGACCACTGCCTGCCCTTAAAAAATAATATTGCATGCATTTGCAAAGGGGAAGGGGTCCCCTGGGGACCCCTTCCCATTTGCGAATGCATTACCACCTACTTGAAGTAGGTGGCAATTTGCGAGTCGCAAAACATTGTACATTGCTTTGCGGTCGCTATTAGGAAGGGAACGCCCCTTCCAAATAGCGAGTCGCAAAACAGTATTTTGCGAGTCGCAATTTATTTGCGACTCGCAAAATATTGTTTGTACATGGGCCCATGCTTGTTAGCGTGCGCAAACGGGTCTAAGACCCGTTTGTGCACGCTAAAAAGCGTCGCACATCTGGCCCCAAATGTTTTCTGAAATTTGCAGTCTTATACATCATTAGCTTTCATATTCTGTCCTTGAAGTCACTGCTCCATTCTTTGCATACATTTCAAGGTCATTTGCGGTCTTCACATGAGCCCACCTTTACTTCCTTTCAACAGCTTGCTCTACCTGGAATGCTTCATCTAGTAGTGGTCAAATATTTTCACCGAGAAGCAAGGATGCTCTCTAGTCGAACAGGAAGGTCTTTTGAATGATCTGTTTTAAAACCTCAGTGACCTTCCATTTCAGCGTCCCTTTGGTACAGGGAACCCATTCCTGATTCCGCAAAGGACTGTGGGTGTAATGCTCCCCCTCGGCTGCAGCCCTGTCAGAGTACTCACGCCGGCAAGTTTACTTCCACACTCCAGTCCCTTATATTGTCCCGGGCAACATCAGGGGCGTAGCTACCGCCAGGGCATCAGGTGCAGTGGCACTGGGACCCAGAGCGCTCAGGGCCCATTGAACCATGTACTTACCACCCAACAGCAGTCAAGGGGGCAATCTTACTGTCATATCCGGGCCCATGGCATCCTTGCTACGCTACAAGGCAAGATGTCACAAACATATTTGGAGAAAAGAAGTTATTCCTCTCAATAACTACTTTGAATTGAAGGGAACAATATTGTTTATACGCAATACTGACTTTAAATCCGAGAATATGAAGTATTGTGATGTGAAAGGATGCAATTTGCTGAATACAGTAGGGTCTCACTGAGAAGTAGCTGCATCAGTGTGGGAACACCTCCATTAGAAGCATGGGATTTGTTGATCCATATTTTTCGGGGTTGACTAAAAAAGTAATTATTTGTAAGAACGTGTAGGGTTTTAATAAAATATAGCATAATGTAACAACGCCCTTGCCTTATGTTTCGACAGATTTCACCAAGGTATGTGGTTTTTGAATCCTTGATAGTAAAGTATCGCCCCCTTTATTATCACGCATGTTTACTCTTTCGAAAATTCTTGAACTGTTGTGTGCGCTTGGAAGCCTGAACACAGGCATTCTTATTCCTTTACAAAGTACAGAGATAGACAAAAGCGCTTTTAATTTGTAAGTATTTATCTTGCTTGCTGTCTGAAGGTCAGGGAAGTAGGAATGCAGATCTCATTGGCGCTGTTGCTCAGTACATTGTGTGCATTGAAGTCTTAATCGCTGAACACGTGTATAGCATAAAACAATGTCAGCTTGAAAAAAATGGAATCATGTAAGCGAGATTTTCTGAATGCAGTGCGAAATTTCTACAGTGAAGGGCTCTTGCAAAGCATGTTATTCAGTGAGGTGCATTGAAATAAATGTTTTAAGTGACGACGCCTGTTCCACACTTGCACATGCTTATGACGTGAGGCCTGTACACAAGCTGGCAGGCTGAAGCAATCATGAGATGTGCATGAGTGCCCGAGAGCACAATTTGTTTTAATAGAGAAATGTGATTTTATGGGGGTTTGGTGAGAGAAATGTGCCTCTAAAATGTCACTGGTCAGTTTTCACAATAAGAGGACGGATTGTGGACATCGACACAGTCACAAGCAAATGAGAAATTTCTCCCGAGCGAGCCGAACTGAGCAAAGTTTGAATTCCTGAATTACTGTGCTTGTTATGGATGGCAGAAACTCTTGAATTTTCGGGCATGCCATAGATGTTTTTGAGGGTGTAAAAGGACTAAATCAGCTCTAACTCCTCATCAGCCTCAAACACACATTAGGGGACAGTGCACATATGATATTCAGATGACCCAGAGGTAGAGTAAGTCTTAAGGTATGGCATCAGGAAGTATAGGGCGGGAAGAAAGAGTCAAAGGGTGGAATGAAAATGAGACAAATATGGTATTTGTAATTACCAACATTCGGATGCGCCACCGGTAGGTTCCTAAAATAAGAATTTGGTCCCGTGCACTTATTTATTTTTTTGTACAAGAGAAGCATTTTATAGGCTCTAATAGTATGCAATAAGAACAGAGACCAATGCAAAGAGTGCTCTTAAATAGAGAACTCTGTTCTCCAAATAACCAGGCGTGGTTTGTGATGTGCTGGATAAAGTGAAGGAGTCATTTAGATCACAAATTTAATTAGCATTTTTACTAAGAGCACATTGCACAGACAGCTAGGATTATGTGGTGGACACAAACGAGAAAGACAGTTCCAATACATATTTTCCTACATTAAAGAATACGAAAGAAACACTTGTCCTGGAGGATGGCTAAAGTTATATAAGATGACATTTAATTAGAGCCGGGGGCCTCATTTACAAGAGGCCTGCGCTGCCGGATCGTTACTTTCTATGATGCTTCGGTGGTGCAGGCCTCTCTCATATCTATGAGGTGACACAAAGCCACCCTGCATGGCTTTGCATGGTCTCATAGATAAGGAGTAAGGCAAGGCAGCGCAAAGTACTGCGTTGCCTTACTCTACAAGGCAGCGCAAAGCACTGCGTTGCCTTACTACTCATCAAGGAGGCGTTGATGTGGGTTTTCCAACACAGCACCCATGGGGTTTGAACACATTCCCAGATTTACAAGGATCTGCAAACCTTGGAATGGTGTCAAAACTGTCCGCCTGCCCATGGGAGGCCAACAATTGTTTTTGTGCAGGAAGGTGCCCCTTCCTTAACACAAAAACAATTGTGACAACAACGCATACACCCCTGCACCATGGTGCAAGTGTTCCTGCATTGGCACTCAGCAGCAAATTGTGTGCCAGCACTGGCTGAATGGACACGAATGCACTGTACCTTGTAAATACGGTGCATTCTTTCTCTTCCGAATTGACATATGGCAAGGCAGCAAAATGACTTGCGGTGCTGCCCTGTGCAATTCTTTTCACATGAGGCCCTACATTTAAAAAAAATAAAATGGTCTCGCTGCAAATGGAGTGAGACGTACGCCATTTGAGCTCCGGGACGCCGCAGCCAACCATAGCGAATATAAGCATTTCCACGACCCAAAAAGAAACACGGGTGGAAGCACACGCTAGCGGAGCGACTCGAGTGCCTCCAGGGCTCGAACTCAGCTGGCGGAGATCGGCGGAGGAGACTCGGACTGAGGGAGGCTTGAGACCCGGTGGCCCGCCCGCCATTTTGGCTGCTTAGACCCCGGGTGTCAACAACCATCACCTCTGGAGGTACCCAGGAGCACCGGAGAAACCCCACGGCCTCTGAGAAGAGTGTACAGAGTCCGGAGGGGACCCGACGCTGCAGACACTTCGCCACCCTGGCCTAGATCCCCGATTTTAAAGAGCCATAAGAGACGGCCGCCATCTTAATAGCCCGGACCCTGAGCGAATACGCTGGAGGCACCCGGGGCGATCGAGGTGTGGCCCCGCGCTCCACCACTGCTACAGGGGCGTGAGTGAGGTCCGGAGACGCCCCGGAGCTACTGACCGGTGCACCGGCCCGCCGGTGTCCCTGAGAGGAGAGCCGGGCCTCGGCGGCCAGGGGTGCTCCCGCCATCTTGCTGCCTCGTGGACTGCCGGAGCTCATGTAGAAGCTAGCAAACAGCCGCCAACAGAGGAGCCCGGGTGTACAGCGCCTGACCAGGTACGGGAACGAGGGGGGGTTGGAGCGGCCGCTGGAGGGGACTGAGTCGATGGTCTGGGCAGCTTGGGACTGCACTCCGCGGTCGGGTTCTTGGGCCTAAGACCTACCCCAGCGGCGGCGCCCCTGCCTTGCTGGGCGGGACCCCCCCCCCGTCGGCTCTGGACCCACCACACTGCGGTAAAGCCCTTGGAAGTGTACTATCCTGTACCAGACCACAGCATCCTCACCGACCGCTCCTGCTGGGGGCCCCCTGTGCGCTGGCCTCCCCCTCCTCCTACACCTTCAGCGGGGAACCCGGGGCGGTCTAGCAGTTAGCGTCGGCGTCTGTGGAGAGCCGGAGAGCGGCGGGCCACAAAATCCGGGATACGGAGGGGTACGACAGGCCGGCGGCCAGCTTGAGGAACCTAGATCTCTGTCAGCGAGACTGAGGGCACCACCATCTGCTTACCCATTGGGGTAGTACAGAGCCTAACTTTCCAATGTTTAGCATCGCCAGCTTCCACCGTGGACTCGACTGATCCTCCCATCATCACCAGAAGCGGCCACCACGCCGCAATACACTTTGAGTGGCTGACACCTTGCCCGTTGATCTCCTGGGCACCCATAGCCTGGTGTAAACGGTGGGGGGCCATTACAGTTGGGATAACCTGGTTCCTCCGCACCTTTAGAATCCACGCTTAACCGAAGGGCCCTGAGCTAGCACATCATACAACGCACCACTGCGCCACTGGGCCTGGTCTTCCCCTGATCACCACCCCCAGGGACTTGAAGCTGTGAACACGACCACGCGTGGGAATAGGCGGCTCCTCCTACTCCATGAACATGACCCACTCAAAACCCGGGAAGGAGTCCTCAGCAACTCCTAAGGATACTACAGTCCTGACCATGTGGAACAAACCGGGGGCAGTACCAGCGCCTGACGCGACGCTTGTGGCCGGATGTTCATCAGAGCCGGTCACACAATCCTTCATGACCAGTTTTATGCAGGAACTTAAGTCGGAAATAGGGTCCCTGCGCACAGAGGTACAAGCTTGTGTCAAAGACCTCTGGAAAGATGTAGGAGAGCTGGGTGGGCGAGTGGACGATCTTGAAAAGACCCTGGACACCCGTACGGAGGACCAGGAACACTTATGGCAGCGGCTAGCCACCCTAGAGGAGCAACACATCGAGCTGCAGATCAAGCAGGAGGACCTGGAAAATCGGGGGCGCCGAAACAACATACGCCTGCGGGGGATTCCGCTTGGGGCAGAAGGCACTGACATAATGACTTTCGTGGCCGACCTACTCCACGACATTAGAGGAGACGATGACACCTCGCCGCCCGCTCTGGACCGTGCGCACCGAGTGTCTGGTCCGCCAGGGAGGCCGGGCCTTGTGCCTGACATCCTGACGCGGGTCCATTTCTTCATTGAGAAGGAGGCTATCCTTAAGGCAGCTCGGGACAAGCCGGAGATTCTGTACAGGGGCACACCCATCCAGTTGTTTCAAGATTTGGCCCCCACGATCCTTCGGCGCCGCAGAGACTTCCGTCCCATCACGGACAAACTCAGGGAGCTTAACATCCGCTACCAATGGGGGCACCCCTTTGCTCTCATCTTTCAATGGGAGTCCAAGCGCCGAGTACTGAGGTCATACAGGGAAGCGGCCCAACTACTCCAGATCCCTGACACCCCCCCGACAAGTCCATCACGCATGCCACCGAGAGCTCGAATCCCACTGAAGCCGCAGTGGGCTACGGTCCGTCATGCCAGACAGCCACCCTTCCGAGAGCGAAGCAATTCATCCAAAGAAAAGCAGGACATAATCCAGCACATACGATCCTTAGAAGGGGGTCAGTCACCCTCAGGCTCGTAAACACTCGTCACCAAATAACTGTAAACTGCGGATGTTGCTCAACTCACAGTGCGCTTCTCATCTCTGGGGGAGCCACCGGCCTTCGCATAACTGGCATTCCACTCTCTACTGCACCACCCGAGAGACGCAATGATTATCTTACGCCAGGACGGCGGCCCCGGATCACACTCCAGACCTAAAGACTGGATGCGTAACACGATGACCGACCCCCACTCCTATTTCTGGGAGAGTGACATCTCCGGGACAGCCTGTGCCACTGTGCCTGGCTCCTCCCTGGACTGGAATAGGTTCTGTTGGCCATGTTGGCCATCAACCCATCCGGGTTGTCTTGTTTATCTTTGTTCCTCTTTTCTTCTTTCTATTTCTTGCTTATTTCCCCGGCGGGGGGACCACTTGGATAATTGGGGGGACTTACATTGGAAGCCTTACTTCTTTTCACCTTTCCACACTGCAATGAATATCACTCTGTTGAGGCTTCGAGCCTCCTCACTAGATCCCTGCTTCTTGACCCTGTTCAAAACCCAGAGACACCTGCCTGGGATCACGCGTACACTAGATACTAGACGACCATGACCTCGGTGCCCTGTTTGAAGCTCGTAACCCTTAACGTGAAGGGACTTAACTCCCCCAATAAGAGGCGTCAGATATGGCGGTATCTGTTACTACAAAACCCAGACATTGTTTTCCTCCAGGAGACGCACCTCCTTAGGGCTGACACTACACGCATGACACATTCACGCTTCCCCCTACAATTTTGGAGCTCAGCGCGTACTAGGACAGCGGGGGTAGCCATCCTCTGCAGAGCAGGCATCCAGCTGGGAGACACCAAAGTGGTCCGTGACACAGAGGGCAGACTCCTTAAGGTGGTGGTCAAGCTGGGGCATCGTACTCTCACCCTTTGCAACACATATGCGCCCAACCAGGGACAGGACTCTTTCTTGCGTAAACTCCTGCGGGAACACATAGTACCGGTAAACTCAGACCTTGTCCTGGGGGGACTTTAATTTAGTGTGGGATGCAGACATTGATCGCAGCGGGGGCACATTTCATGGGATGGGGGCTATGTCGGCGGCGACAAAGAGCTGTATCACTGCCTCGGGTTTGGTAGACATATGGCGGTATCACTCCCCTGAGATCCGCGGTTACTCCTACTATTCTCATGCGCACCGCTCTTACTCACGAATCGACTACCTCTTCGTCTCACATTCCCTAGTCAAGGACATTCTCTCAACCACCATGTCAGATGTCTCAATCTCTGACCATGCGCATGTGGAGCTACTCCTTCATGAACGCTTCTCTCATCCCAGACGACCTACTAGGTGGCGTTTTTCTCCTCACATCCTTAGAGACCCAGTCGACACAGCGGAACTACAGGCTGACATCCTCTCCTATTTCGCGACCAACGACCTCCCGGAAACAGCCCTCCCTGTTCTATGGGATGCCTTTAAGGCTACGATACGCGGCACCCTCACATCTATCGCTATTGCCAGGGCCAGAGAGGCCCGCCTATACGAGGATAAGCTCACACGCGGAATCAAAACGCTCGAGAAAATGGACCAAGAACGCCCATTAGCGATTCACAAGCGGCGCCTAGCTATACTCAGGGGTCAGCTCCGGGCCCATAGAACCAACAAGGCGGAACACGCTCTCCTTGCATTGCGACAGCGCTATTACGATGGAGGGGACAAGGTGGGCACCATCTTGGCACGTCGCCTGAGAACACGGGCAGCTAAAGCACACATTTCTAAACTAAAATTGGGGGACGGGACCTGGGCCACTACTGAATCCGCCAAGCTTCAAGCATTCCAAAACTACTATACATCTCTTTACGCGAAAGCCACGCCCAATCCTGCTCAAATATCGGCTACATTAGACGCCTGCGACTGGGAACCCCTTAGCCCATCTCATTCCCAACTCTTGGAAGAACCAATTACACTAGAGGAACTAACCAGCGCCCTTAAGGAACTTCCACTTGGCAAAACGCCGGGCCCGGATGGGCTCCCCGTCTCGTTTTATCGTGCCTTCTTACCACAACTCCAATCGTACATGTTACGCCTTTTCAATTCTTTTACGGATAAGATTGGGCCTTCCACAGATATGGCTATGGCGGAAATAGCTTTAATCCCAAAGCCTGGGAAGGACCACACACTCTGCTCATCCTTTCGCCCCATAGCCCTATTAAACATAGACCTTAAACTCTACACTAAAATACTGGCTAAGCGCCTCAGCACACACCTTCCAGGCCTAATCGAACCAGACAAGGTGGGTTTTATACATCAACGCCAAGGGGCGGATAATGTGCGTCGAGTTGCGCACCTGGTGGGGAAGGCGCATCACTGGAAGATACCCTCGTGCCTACTCTCGCTTGATGCCGAAAAGGCATTCGATCGAGTGGATTGGGTGTTCCTCCGGGCCGTGCTGCAGAAGATAGGACTAGGTCCGCAGATGATAGCGCGCATAATGGCCCCCTACCTTGCACCGATCGCCAGGGTACGAGTCAATGGCCAACTCACGCACCCTATCTCTATCCTCAGGGGCACTAGACAGAGATGTCCCTTGTCCCCTTTACTGTTCGCCCTCGTGGTTGAACCGCCCGCCATTCTGATTCGCCGCTCACCTGATATACATGGTATCGCCCTTGGGGGCATAGACCACAAGATTGCTCTCTTTGCGGACGATCTCCTCCTCACCTTGTCGAATCCGACTGGCTCGCTGCCAGCAGTACACACTCTGCTACAGTCCTACGAGCAAATCTCAGGGCTTAAAATTAACCATACGAAATCATGGGCTCTTAACCTCACAATTCCGACGGAGGACATTGCGGCCCTGCAAACCCTTGCCCCCTACCAATGGGCTACGAGCTCTATTAGATATCTAGGACTTAATTTGACTCCAGACTTGGCCAGCTGGTCCCAAGCTAATTGGCAAGAGTACAAAAATGCAGTTGTAACCGACTTACGAGCATGGAGATCTCTGCCGCTCTCCTGGCTGGGGCGCTTAAACACAGTTAAAATGTCCATCCTCCCAAAGATACTTTATTTATTCCAGACCCTGCCAATGCCTATCCCGGAACACCAAATTCAGAGCCTACAGCGTGAGCTAGTCGCATTCATATGGGGAGGGAAGCGGCCGCGATTCTCCAGTAAAATCTTAATGCTCCCTCGCGATAAGGGTGGGCTCGCATGCCCTAACCTATTAGAATACTATTGGGCATCCCATCTCCGTTTTATACCGGAGTGGACAGCTTGGGAGAGCGAGAAGGTGTGGTTCCATATGGACAGGGCGATTACCTGTCGCCCTCTCTGGGACCATGCATGGCTCCCTCGCGAAGCACGCTCCCGAAGTGCATATATGGCGACCCCTACTAAGACCGTACTTGAGATTTGGGACAGGCTGGCCGTCCGCAAGGGCCTCACATCTTTACCGTCTCCACACACCCCAATTCCCCGCAACCCGCAATTTCCCCCTGCTCTTCGCCCGCCCTCTTTTGCAGAATGGACAGACAAGGGTTGCAAAACGGTGCGAGATCTATTTCTAGGGAGTGACGTCAGAACTTTTGCCCAATGCAAACAGGAATATCAACTCTCGGAGAAGGAGAGATTCCAATATATACAACTCCGGCACTGGATACAGGCGTCTTCTCTAACACAGGCGGCTACACGGCCTTTCACACAGTTCGAACAGCTGGCTCGCACATTTGACAACTCTAAGGGATTGATATCTCGCATATACCAAGTCCTCCAACATTCACCGCACCCTACCCCACACCTGTACCAACAACAGTGGCAGTCTCTTCCCGGGGCCGACATTGCACCCTCTCAGTGGACACGTCTTTGGCGCGACATCCCGAAGACTTTTCATAGCATCCCCAGCAGGAATCCGCATACAAGGTAATGACCCAATGGTACTATACACCCCTCAGGTTGCATAAAATGTTCCCCAACTCCTCACCTCTCTGTTGGCGATGCAATAGGGCACGGGGAGATTTCATACACATATGGTGGTCGTGCCCCCTCTTGACCCCTTACTGGAAAGAAGTCCTCAGCCACATTAAACGAGTACTAGGCTACCCGCTACCTGAAAACCCACTCACGATTGTACTGGGCCTCAGGCCGGTGAACCTACGGGCTATGACCCGCCGTGATTGGCACCTCAGTCTTCATATGCTGGGAACTGCTAAGCGGACCATTGCCCTATATTGGAAAAAGGCGGAATCGCCCTCAGTGAATGTGTGGTTCACCCGCCTGTGGCAAACAGTGGTAATGGAACTGCTCACGGCGCGCCTACAATATCGAGACACCCAGTTTACGACACTATGGAAGCCACTGGTGGAACATCTGGGACGTCTAGAGAACGCTAGACTGCAGCCACCAAAGCTGCGGGCTTTACGCCTCTTCGACGATGTGGTACACACCGCAGATCCAAACAGATATTGGAACCCTCCTGATGGACCACCCCGCGCTGCGCCCCACCTACCCCATACGACTTAGGCCCGGTGATACTTGACGCCCCGTCAGCTGTTGTGGTCATCAACACCGTCCCACAAGACGAAAGAGACATCAAATAGTTGCGCTGCCACTGCACCCCCTGCGAGGCGAGCTGCTCCAGGCATACTGTCATAGTGCCTTTGTCGCCCCCGCCACATCCTACCCCTTCTTCTATAGCCCCCTCTTCATCTCTTTTCTCTTTCCACTGGTCTTTCACTTTCCTTGTTAGTACACTGCTTATAGCCTGTTAGCGGCGCATATATAGTGTTAAGGCACTGCTTCGCAAGCATGAGCTATGATGAGATAGTGCGCAGCCCGACACCTTGGCGATTTGGATAACGCCACAGGATAGTCATAGCTGTATGATACTTGCGCCAGAAAAGTGTGTAATTGAAGTCGTCTTTGGCTAGCCATATACTTTCCTGTACTGCGCGATATCCTGGAGCTTATCCAACAAGATGTGTTGAATTTACAAAGCTTGAGTTAAGATGTGGGCCACAGTGTGCAGGATGGCCTCTTCTATATCACTATGTGGCGCTTGCCAACTGTAAAACTAATGAATGCGTTACGTTTTTCTCTAAAATGCAAATAAAAACGTATTTGGGAAAAAAATAAATAAATAAATAAAAACAGAAAGACAGGCATTAGCCTGACAGGCAGAGGATTGCTTTATGGGGAACATGGAAGATATTGTGACACAGGCATGTGTTTGCCCCTCTTGAAATCAAGTTAAATTAATAATAAAAAAAAAAAACAGGAGCACAGACAGACACTTTTCTGGGGGCCACAGTGCATTCAGTGGCTACTAGGCCACAACCATGATGATTGAGGTCATTTGCCACTAGTGTCCTGGGCCCGTTCTACTATAGCTCTTCAAACTGGGCTCTGGCTGGTGAGGGCAAGCAGTTCAAGCTTCTCAGGAAGGTGAACAAGAGCTTAGAACTCAAAAATCAACCAATTGACACAATAATTTATTGTCTAGCCTGCTGCTTGTTGTTAATGAAAATACACACACTGCACAACTGAATACTACACACTTCGATAAGAACATAATACATGGTTGTGCTCTAAGACCCTGATGTTGAGTTGCATGATACAGTTGTGGTGGTAAATTTGCATGTGAATTTACAGCTACTCCGCAGTAAATCCACATTACTTCTACAGTGCAATTAAAAATTAAGCCCCATGGAATGTGGAATTACCCAGTGAGATCAGAATTTCTGGTCATAAAAGCACATGTAATTCCTTATTCGGAGTAGTTTAATGCAGACATTTACCAAGTGCTCTGAGCAGGTGCTAACTTTATGCTTCTGCATCAGGATAGGTCAGGGGTGTGGGTGGTAGGAGAGGGAAGGGAAAAGTAATTTGCGGCAGGGTGAACTTCCGCCTGCCAGAAAAAAAAATGGGGAATAAAGCGTGGCTGCTACTGCAGCCAAAACATCAAGCGATTATTCAGTGGAAAAAAACTGCCTGGAAAAATTGGATCTGGTGTTCACGAACCCAAAGAAACTAGGGGGTCTATTAGGATGGCAGTCGGAAAACCACCCCGACTGCCATGGTAGCGGAAATCAACCGCCCACTGGTACCGCGGCAAAACCGGCGGTCAGATTAGGATCAACCGCCATTAAAACCCGACCGCGGCGGAAAGAGGCAATGAAAACCCGCCCGCAGCGGGCGGAGCCGGTGATAAACCGTCCGCGGCGGTCGGATTCACAGCGGAAACACCCAAAACCAACGCCAGACACACGGAGTAACCGCCCGTGAAATTAGGATTCCCCCGATGTGACAGCGGTACGTTCCGCAGTTCCCAACCGCCGCAGTCGCAAACAGTGAGGAATGGGAGAGCCGGCGGAAGGGCTGTAGCATAGCCTCCGCTGCGGAAGCTCCGTGACAAAAATGGCGGTCGACAGAAAAAACCCACAACAAGGCCAGCAAGTGCACACAGGAAACTAGCCCTGCCCCCAAAAACACATAACACACCCCAATGACCCATCCCCATGGCAACTCCTAAACTACAAATCCCAGGACAACCCACACAACACACCTGACAGCAATACCCCATTCTGACACACCCACATAGCTGAGTATAAAACCAGCCCCTTCCCTGACAACAATCCTTTGCAATACTCCAGAAGTGAAGGGCCAAACACCACAGCTGAAAGGAGAGGCAAATCAACACACCATCACTACACACACACACCACACACATCACCACCACCACTCCCACACCTGCACCTCTAACCCCTTTGCACATCACACACCATACACATCACCACCACCACCACCACTTACACACCTGCACCTCTAACCCCTTTGCACATCACACACCATGTCACCACAGAAAATGCCCAAATTCACAGACAGTGAGTTGACAGTCATGGTAGATGAGATAATCCGAGTAGAGCCACAATTGTTTGGTAACCTCGTCCAACAGACACCATTAACCACCAGAACGCAAATGTGGGTAAGGATAGTTGACAAGATCAATGCAGTAGGGTCAACCCAACGCAACAAACAGGAAATCATGAAGCGGTGGCATGACCTGAAGAGTGTTGTCAAAAAGAAGAGGAACAAGAACCATCAGCTGGCTCAGAGGACTGGCGGTGGCCTTCCCATTCCACCAAGAACATTCACTGCATGGGAGGAGAAGGTGCTTGCCATACTGCATCCAGAGAGTCTCACAGGAATAGCCGGGGGAGTGGAGGCTGGTAAGTACCAACAAATGTCTCTCATTACACTGCTATGTACTGTCTTGCACAACTACAAAGCGACACCTCCCAGGCCCAAATGCATTCATGTGCACCACAATACCCAACACAGCTCTCACAGATGTAACATGCACTCCATCTTAATCACCCCAAAGGCAGCCAACATTAACAGCATTGTTTGTGACCAGGCAACCAGCACAACAACTCCCACAAGGTGTCCCTTACCCACCCCTGAGCAGGATGTAGCACTCCCCCCCACACCCAGAAGCATGTGGCAGCCATTGCATTGTTCACCTAGACCCAACAGGTAGGTAGCCATCTTCCCAGGAAGGGCTGCTTGGGGGTGGGAGGCCTGCACAACAACTCCCACCAAGCCCCCCTGTCCCACCCCTGAGCAGGATGTAGCACTCCACGCCCACCCAGAAGCATGTGGCAGTCATTGTAAGGTTCCCCCTCACATAACAGGTAGGTAGCCATGTTCCCAGGGAGGGCTGTTTGGGGGTGGGAGGCCTGCACTACAACTCCCACCAGGCACCCATGTCCCACCCTTGAGCAGGATGTAGCACTCCACACCCACCCAGAAGCATGTGGCAGTCATTGTAAGGTTCCCCCTCACATAACAGGTAAGTAGCCATCTTCCCAGGGAGTGCTGTTTGGGGGTGGGAGGCCTGCACTACAACTCCCACCAGGCACCCCTGTCCCACCCCTGAGCAGGATGTAGCACTCCACACCCACCCAGAAGCATGTGGCAGTCATTGTAAGGTTCCCCCTCACATAACAGGTAGGTAGCCATCTTCCCAGGGAGGGCTGTTTGGGGGTGTGAGGCCTGCACTACAACTCCCACCAGGCACCCCTGTCCCACCCCTGAGCAGGATGTAGCACTCCCCCCACACCCAGAAGCATGTGGCAGCCTTTGCATTGTTCACCTTGACCTAACAGGTAGGTAGCCATCTTCCCAGGGAGGGCTGTTTGGGGGTGGGAGGCCTGCACAACAACTCCCACCAGGCCCCCCTGTCCCACCCCTGAGCAGGATGTAGCACTCCACACCCACCCAGAAGCATGTGGCAGCCTTTGCATTGTTCACCTTGACCTAACAGGTAGGTAGCCATCTTCCCAGGGAGGGCTGTTTGGGGGTGGGAGGCCTGCACAACAACTCCCACCAGGCCCCCCTGTCCCACCCCTGAGCAGGATGTAGCACTCCACACCCACCCAGAAGCATGTGGCAGCCATCGTATTACAACAACCAAACTTACAGGTAGGTAGCCATATACCCAGGGAGGGCTGTTTGGGGGTGTGAGGCCTGCACTACAACTCCCACCAGGCACCCCTGTCCCATCCCTGAGCAGGATGTATCACTCCCCCCCACACCCAGAAGCATGTGGCAGCCATTGCACTGTTCACCTTGACCTAACAGGTAGGTATCCATCTTCCAGGGAGGGCTGTTTGGGGGTGGGAGGCCTGCACAACAACTCTCACCAGGCCCCCCTGTCCCACCCCTGAGCAGGATGTAGCACTCCACACCCACCCAGAAGCATGTGGCAGCCATTGTATTACAACAACCAAACTTACAGGTAGGTAGCCATCTTCCCAGGGAGGGCTGTTTGGGGGTGGGAGGCCTGCACTACAACTCCCACCAGGCACCCCTGTCCCACCCCTGAGCAGGATGTAGCACTCCCCTCCCACACCCATAAGCATGTGGCAGCCATTGCATTGTTCACCTTGACCTAACAGGTAGGTAGCCATCTTCCCAGGGAGGGCTGTTTGGGGGTGGGAGGCCTGCACAACAACTCCCACAAGGCACCCCTGTCCCAACGCTGAGCAGGAAGTAGCACTTAAACACACAGCCAGAGAGATGTGTTACAAACTCCACCCCAATGTGACAACAGAACAGGTAAGTAGACAGTGCATGCACACCACCATTCCTTCCCAAAAGCATGGAGCCATATGACAACACCAGCCCTCACATCCCAACAAAATTGACACAGATACAATATCAAATTACAGTGTGCAGACAGCTAAGCGTATGTAACTGTCACAGAAACAAAAGTTTGACTCACCAAATACCATGTTGAAGTGAATCTGGGCCCAGACATGTACAGCACTGAATGCTACCTGTAAGATCCATGTGGGCTGAGCTTGAAGTACCATATGAAAACAAAGCAAGCATGGTCTGTAGAAAAAACAAATCAAAGCACAGGACATGACAAAGGTATGCATGAGATGACAATGGCTAGTTCATGCGCAGATGTAACGCATGCCAGGCAGAGTAATCAGCAAAGATGCTGCACATCAAGTCGTATAGCAGCCAGTTGACAGATGACAACATGCCCTCGTAATCACAAAATTTGCACGTGGGGCATGGTATCCATTGACATGTCACACTGTTGAATATTGATGTATGTACCTCCACATCATGTCAAGATGCATCTTATTGTGCAGACATGCAATGTGCAAACTAGTAAACTGTGTGTTGCATGACCTGTAAATAAGATACATTGAACAACAAGCCTGAGGGGTGCCCGTCAGTTATCATTTCCCCTCTGTCCCACAGGTGACCAAGGACTGACTGCAGAGGATGACAACACCAACCTGCAGAGCCAGCCTCCACCCCCGGAACATGGATTCACTGATGATGACTCCCTGGATTTCGAGGATGCGGAGCTTGAAGCCGGCCCATCTGGCATGCCAGGGCGCAACAGGTCCCAGGTCCCCTCTGTCCTCCCCACCACCACATCAGCAACAACAACAACCACGCTGACCCCTGCTGGAATGACCTGTGCAGCCTCCACCACCACAACCACAACCACCAGTGCTGCCTGCAACACTCGCCCTGCCCCAGAGGATAACCACCCCACCCCAACAACAGAGGAGGGCAGGGAGAATATGCGGGTGCGTGCAGTGGTGAGGCAACAGGTCCGTCACAGCAGGGCAGATGGGAGGGTAAGGAGGAGTTTGAGCCAAACGGACACTGGTACCGAAGCCCTGGACAACATCACCAGAGTCATTGGGGCCTATGAACGGGCCCAGGGACAAACGGGCCAGGCACAGGAGGATTCCCGCAAGCTCCGCCTGCTGCTGAGGTCCATAGACACCCGCATGGGCCAAATCGTGGACCTCTTGGGCCAGCTAGTGGCTATACTGAGGGTCAGGCCTGCGGCACAAACAACACCTCCACCTCCCTCTGGTGGCCCGCAGGATGACAGTTCCACACCCTCCCCTGCTGCCAGGGAGAGGGGGACTCCTCAGACCCCGATGGCCCTGCAGCAGAGGCCCCCCCTGCCAAACGATCAAGGGGCCGTCCTAAGAAATCCCTGGGAGTATCCCGTGGCAAAGCACCTGCCAAACACCAGTCAAGGAGCCAGCCATGATGGCACCCCTCTTCACCCTGCCAAAGACTTCGTAGACTGTCCTTTCCCACACTGCCTTGTGAATGTCATCCGTCTGTTGGACTGGGTCACCACATCTATGTGGTGACTACTTGATTGTCTCACCTTCCATCACTGACAACTCATTGCTTCACCATTCACCTTTTGGTAAATATGCACTCCACTGTCACATGTACCCATTGTAAATAAACACTCCTTACACACCAATGTTGTTGTGTCTGCTCCGTGTTTTAATCACAGGATGTGCAATGTTCACCATGAGTACAATGTATCAGGAGCACGGATTGTTTGTAGGCAAGGAGAGGCTGATGGGACCTGGAAAAACACAACATAACAATATTCACTAGTCACGCGGTGGCATCACAGCCATCACACAACACCTGTCATCAAGGTACTCCAACATGCACACATCACAATGAGCAACAGTACCGACAGAGACATCCTGGAACTGTGCAAAACTACCCTGTCCAAGAAACGTTGGTAGCCAGCACTGAGTCAACAACAGTCTGCAGTCACAAAGCTCACATAGACCTTTTCACCAACAACAACATCAGCAGACAATGGGTCTGTTGTACATTGTCACTCACCTTCAAGTGAAGTAGCGGTTGATGAGCTGTTGATGCAGGTCGACGCCTTCCTCCTCTCCACTATCCTCGTCACTGGACATGGGTTGGTTTACAGGCGGGGGCCTCGGCTGATCATCAGCGTCCAGGAGCAGGGGGATCTCCTTGCGCAAGGCCAGGTTGTGGAGCATGCAGCATGCAACTACAATCTGACACACCTTTTTGGGTGAGTACATCAATGCACCTCCGGTCCTGTCCAGGCAGCGAAACCTTGACTTCAGGAGACCAAAAGTACGTTCCACCACACGACGTGTCCTCCCATGGGCATCATTGTAGCGGACTTCACTTTGGGTCCTGGGATTTCGCAGTGGGCTCAGCAACCAAGGACGGTTGGGATATGCAAAATCACCTAGGTGGGAGATACACAGACCAACTTTGTAATACAACTGTGGCAGAGGACAGCATGTCACACACACAGCATGCTACTTGACACTGCGTACTCACCCACAATACATGCACGCTCCGGAAGCAGATTATCCATCAGCTGTGGCACAATACTGTTACGCATGATGTAGGAGTCATGGGCGGAGCCAGGAAATTTGGCACAGACATGTGAGATGATCATATCGGCCTGGCACACCACCTGCACATTGATGGAATGGAAATGTTTCCTATTCCTGTAGGTGTGCTCCCATGCCTGTGGTGGAACCAGGCCAACATGTGTGCAGTCAATGGCACCAACAACATTGGGGATGTGCCCAAGTGCATAAAAATCGCCCTTCACAGCCGCCAATTCATGCCTCCTAGGGAAATGGATATATCTGTCCTTGTCGATCATCATAGCGGACAGGACATCCCGTAGCACCATACTGAACATAGGTTGTGACATCCCACCTGGGCTGGACACCGTGTGCTGGAAAGATCCAGAAGCAAAAAAATGCAGGGCCGCCATCACCTTCGACGTTGCTGTGAAAGCACCCGGATATGTCCTGCGAGGCTGCAGGTGGGGCTCCAACATAGCATGTAGGTCTTGGAGGGTGTCTCGATCCAGCCGGAATTTCCGTATTACCTCCTCATCCTCCATGTCTGCCAGCACTGTAAAGGGACGATGCAGATTTGGTCTCCTCCTAGGTGAGATGAAAGAGGACACATGTCAACGCAACACACCAGGAGATGTGTCTGACATCTTACGTTTTGACTGACACAATGGAAACAATGACTAGCACCACAGTACACCTTACAAAACAACTTACTTGTAGGGACACCTTCAGATACACCATCCGTACACCTGTCCACTTTTCACACAGCTAGCATCTTACAAACAATATCCTACTATGTCAATGCACAAAGGGACATGGCCACATCTTGCATGGGCAGCCCAGAGAGTAGTACCAAAAGCATATGTGTGAAACTGCAACACTACTGTCTCCTACATAGCTGCTGTAACTGCCACACCATCTTGTGTAAGTCACACAGGGCACACATCAACCACACAATGACCCAACACTGTGCGTTTATTGCCAAGTATGTGCATGAGCCAGGAAAAGTAGACAGTCAAATCTGCACATTCTGTAGTGAGACATTCATCACTGTAAGTTGCTCAGCCCTTTCACACATTGACATGTGTACCCATTGTAGAGTCCATCACAACACTGTTCTGTGTACATGCCCAGAAAACCACAAGTGACATGTGAGTGAGTACATGCCAATATTCCTAATCACATACAACAACATGGCATGTGCAGTCAGCAGTGGGGTAAAGGTTAAATTGGCATTGAGTGCACAATCTTGTGCCATGAATCATGTGTCTACTGTGCAGTGTGGAGGACTTGCCTTTGGCCATTCACACTGCATGACGTGTCCATAAGTTCTGTCAAGGTGATCTGATACCCAAATCACGGTCACTGCCTCAAATGCATGGCACACATATCGCGGTGGCTACCACCTGTCCCCTGCGGTGTGTCACCACCATGGACCATGCCCTTACAGCCAATGGGCACCGCAATCGCGGTAGCCTAATGCTATTTTGAAAATCGCGGTAGGCGTGCTCCACCACCGCGGAGCCGGTCATTGGATGCAATTGAAAGATACACGACCGCGGTAGCACCAGCCGGTCCCCTGCGGTGTGTCACCGCCATGGACCATGCCCTTACAGCCAATGGGAACTGCAATCACGGTAGCCTAATGCTATTTTCAAAATCGTGGTAGGCGTGCTCCGCCACCCCGGAGCCGGTCATTGGATGCAATTGAAAGATACACGACCGCGGTAGCGCCAGCCTGTCCCCTGCGGTGTGTCACCGCCATGGACCATGCCCTTACAGCCAATGGGAACCGCAATCACGGTAGCCTAATGCTATTTTGAAAATCGCGGTAGGCGTGCTCCGCCACCCCGGAGCCGGTCATTGGATGCAATTGAAAGATACACGACCGCGGTAGAGCCAGCCTGTCCCCTGCGGTGTGTCACCGCCATGGACCATGCCCTTACAGCCAATGGGAACCGCAGTCGCGGTAGCCTAGTGCTATTTTGAAAATCGCGGTAGGCGTGCTCCGCCACCGCGGAGGCGGTCATTGGATGCATTTGAAAAAGGCTGATCTGAAACACCAATTGCAGCAGCTTAGAACCACTGAAACTACCCCAGGGGGCTATATATGTGTGGGCGAGAGCCTCACATTTCCACAGCTTTCAGAGCATGCTGCCTGCCTCCCCTCATCACCAACTGCTGCTGCTCCTGTCTCCAGAGCCTGCTGCCTGCCACCCCTCACCACCAACTGCTGCTGCTCCTGTCTCCTGGACACAGTGATGTCGAGGACTGAGAAGATTGGTGCCAGTCCCTTCACCACCGAGGAGCTGGAGGTCCTGGTGGACGAGGTGCTCACACAGTATGGAAGGCTATATGGTGCTCCAAATGTCGTGGTAAGTGTTTCAGAGTAGAAGTGAGAGTGCAAGGGGTGCACACATGACGTTGATGTGGTGCAGTATGTGCCTGAAAGTGGGGGTTTGTGTCATGCACTGCCTAGCATGCTCTCACCAGGTGAATGGGGTGTGTAGCCTATTTCACACGTTTCCCTGCCTGAACATCAGAACTGGAGGGACATGTATTGTCTTGTCAGCCATACAGTGACGCAGCAAGTTGGTAATGCAGGAGTCAGGACAGTAGTTGCTTGTGTGACTGGCTGTGTGGGTCCCTGATGCCCTTCACAGGCTCATCTGTGGCCTTAGCAAGGCTTTTCGTCCAGAGGGTAGTGATGGAATTGTTTCTGACTCACAATTGGCATCATCTATAGTTCAGCACTATGCTCAGGACGTCAATACCCGAGGGTGACACTCTTGGTGGTCATTCACCTATGACACAGCTGATTGCCGTACTATTGTGCACAGCCCCTTCCATTTCCACCAACATGTGTACAGACTGGCATGTGTAGGCACTGTTCACGCTCTCAAATTGTCCCTTCATCTGACATTGCTGATACCCCACGTTGGACCTCAGTGTGATCACACCTGGCCTGCACAGTCACTGCCCAAGCAGACAAGGACACATCACTGAATGTACAGAGTGTCACGTGTGTTTTTTCAAGGACTCTCCATCAAAGAGCCATCTCAGCCCTATAGATTGCACACGACAGGCCCTGTGAGAGTGTGTGGGTTTGTAGGATCATGTCCCTCAATGTGACCTCCATGACACAGTGAGCCATTCACAGGGCAAGGACATTGAGGGCTGTGCAGTGTTGGACACTGTGAGTCTTCCCCCGAACATATATTGAAATGTCATGTATGTCTTGCTCACCCTCAAAATGGACAGTAGATGTGGGCAGCCTACACATAGCTTTCTGTGTTGGCATCCTGCATGTGTATGAGATGGGCAGGTACTGTGTCTACCCTCATACCTGCATGCATTTGCGTATGATCCTTTCATGCTAATGTACCATGTGAGATGCATTATTGTCTCTGCTACACATATCTGTGAAGTTGGGATGAGTTAGTATCATGCTCCTGTACTGTGAGATAGTGGTACATAACACTGTGGCACTGATTTTTTCCCCTGCTTGTCTCCCATGCCTGCAGCTCAAAGTCCACCAGCGTAAGGCCGTGTGGAGGGCCATTGCATGCAAGGTGCGGGCTCTGGGTGTCTCCAACCTATGGCGCACGCACTGTCACAAGAGGTGGGATGACATCTGCCGGCTGAGCAAGAACGTGGCGGAGATGACGCTGGGGCTGATCCCTCGGACTGGAAGGTTGGCGCGCAGGAGCATGACACCACTGATGGCCCGCATCTTAGTTGTGACACAGCCTGAGCTGGATGCACGTTTGAAGGAGCATCAGCAGCAAGCTAGGGGTGAGTATTCTGGGAAGGGTGACTTTGGTTGTGAGTGGCAGCATGTGTTCACAGCCTGGGCCAGCGCTGGGCCCGGTGATGTTGGTAGTGTGATGCAGTGGCTTGTCAGTGGCCTCTGTGTTGGGTGCAGCTGTCATGCATTTTCCCTACCTGTACTTTCCCATGTCATTGGGGTAATGTCCCTTGACATTGCATTCTGAGTCGT
The DNA here is from genome assembly GCA_963921515.1 of Calotriton arnoldi. Lineage (NCBI taxonomy): Eukaryota > Metazoa > Chordata > Amphibia > Caudata > Salamandridae > Calotriton > Calotriton arnoldi. The sequence continues at coordinate 147,650 of CAWUFW010014755.1, forward strand.
GGCCTTCTGGCATCGTCTGCATTGGGGTAGTCATGGAAATCCCATGGAAGGGAACGGCAGTGTGCATCATCTGAGTGTTCTTTCATCAATGTGTGCATTGCCTGACCTCAGAATTGTGAGGACTAGACATCTGACACCAATGTGCAACTGTATTTGGGCCCCAAAGTGTGACATGGTGGATGGCATGTGCTCATGGCCATTGTGGACTGTTATGTTGTAGTCTGTATCTGTGTTGTCCCCTTCTGCTTCCTCCAGATGTGACAGTGGCAACATGTTGGGAAGTACATCTTTGCCCCACTCAGGGCCCGAGGTGTGCTCAGAGGTATTTGTGTGTCTGGGTAAACGGAGCCACCGGCAGGCAATTTGGCTGTGTGGGCATCACATGGCTCACTTATGCCACGTTTGCTTGATGACACGCAAAATTCGAATTCAGAATTGAGGTTGCACAATGTTACTGCACAGGGTGGTGTGCAACATGGAGATATCATTATCTTGTTTAGTGCTTTTCTTGCGTATGATGGTTGTGCTGATGCCAATGATCTGAGCCTACATCTCTCTCTCTCTCATGCAGCATCTCCCGTGGGCACGGAAGGACAGGGGACGGACACCAGTTGTGAGGCATCAAGCACGACTGCTACATACGAGCACAGTGACACTGATGTAACCACCGCGTCGGAGGGGGACAGGAGTCTGCTTGAGGAATCACAGCCAGAGACACCAACCTCAACGTCATCAGACGCAAGCGGTGACACATCTCTGTTGGCGGGCACAGGGAGCGGGAACTCTGCCTCCTCTTCCACCACACAGCGTCCAGCGCCCACCCTCCCAACTACTTCCACTTGTGCTGGCCGTGTTCGCACCAGTAAGAAGGGAAGAGTGTCCTTCACCCCAGGCTCCGCTGCCCCTGCCCCTGTCTCCCCTGCTGCCCTCAGTGTTGAGTCTGTGGACCTTTTGCGCCAGATGTGTGTGGGCCAGACAACTCTCATCAACGCCTTCCTAGACCACGACAAAAAATTGGCACAGGTCGTTGCTTTCATGGAGGGCATTCATTCAGACGTGGGTGGGCTACACCAGACTATCCAAGCTTTGTCTTCCGTAGTGACGACAGCCATGCAGCTGGCACAGTCACAGAGTCCTGCTCCAGTCCCTTTGGCCACCCCCCTGCCAATGGCTACATCTGACGATAGTGACCACACACCACAGAGCTCAAGGGCAAGATACAGCACACACAGCACACAGCAGCCCAAGCAGTCCAGGGCGCAGACACCATCCCCACAGAAAACTAAAGCCACCCCAGAGCGCAAAGGCAAAAGCCCGTCAGGCGACACACAGGGCCATAAAGCCAAGAAGCAGGCCTCAGGCTCACATGCCTCAGAGGCATCCCCAGTCAAGGACTGTCCTGTCCCAAAAGCGTCTCGCAAAGACAAGCAGACAGTTTCCGTGCCCACTGAGAAGCTGGTGCCTGCTAAGAGTACACATAAGAAGAGCTCCAAGGCAGATTCACCCACAACCTCAACTCCCATCCAGAGCCCTGTGAAGCAGGGAAAGGAGGGCATTGTAGGGGGGACACCTGGTAAACAGGGGATGGAGGGGCAAAGGCAAGGCCAGGCCAAGCGTACCGCTGGATCCAGCATGTCCCCAGAGGGAGGGCCACCGTCTGCACTTGATGCAGCTTTGGTGGTGAGTGTGCCTGTTGTGTCCGCCCCACTTACCACTAATACCAAGACAGGGAAGCCATTTAGAATCCATCCCCAAGAAGTGGAAAGGCACCCCACCACAATCTCCCACCCACACTGTGTCTCACGGCAGCATAACTCCACCTCCACGTGCCACCACACCACCTGGTCCAAGCAGCCCTCCGGTTTCAAAAGCCACTGATGGCTCTACCTCAGCTGGGCCTCTCTCTCTCTCTGGTCCAGTCCTCCAACTGTCCCCGACACTCAGCCACCTCCCAGTCCGACTGACAGCCAAGTCTGAGTGGAAGTCCCCTCACATACCTGTCTCTCACACAGCGGTGCCTGGACTGCACATTGTTAGCCCCCTGACTGTGTTGCTGACCATGGCAGGGTATGGTCACACACATTCCCTGTGCATCTTCTCATGTACCTCATCTGCACTTTGTGCTGGCCACTGGCCTTGATGTTCACTGCTGTTTGCCCCTACCCTGTGAAGCTTCTCATGTACCTCATCTGCACCTTGGACTGGCCACTCGCCTTGATGTTCACTGTTGTTTGCCCCTTCCCTGTGCAGCTTCTCATGTACCTCATCTGCACCATGGACTGGCCACTGGCCTTGATGTTCACTGCTGTTTGCCCCTTCCCTGTGCAGCTTCTCATGTACCTCATCTGCACCTTGGACTGGCCACTGGCTTTGATGTTCACTGTTGTTTGCCCCTTCCCTGTGCAGCTTCTCATGTACCTCATCTGCACCTTGGACTGGCCACTGGCCTTGATGTTCACTGCTGTTTTCCCCTTCCCTGTACAGCTTTGTTGTATTCCTCTTAGGGTGTCCATAAACGGGGTTTCCAGTATCATGTCCTTATATAGGCACAATTCGCCCTGCCCTTATATAGGCATAAAATCCCAGCCCTTATTTAGGCATTAAACCGTGCACTCCAAATACAGGCATGGTCTCTGACATCCGTCCACCCTAACGTCACAACGAGTTCTTGAAGAACAGACCCTTAGGCTGCGGGAGTTTCCCTAGTCCAGGACTATTGATTTCTTCAAGGACTCATATATTATGCATGAACCATTATTCCTTAGGGGTTCATTCATGACGTCTTCCGCTGTCCGACTCACGTCAATGCTAACATTCTGAGGTAATTCTCAGGTATAAATATACCTTCCCTAGCCCCTGTAAATCAGAGGAGACCTCGACTTCAGAGGAGCCCGTTTCCCGGCCTGACGCACTGAGAAGACGCTGTCATCCCTGCACGCAGAGATTCCAGCTTCCAGTGATCTGACTTCCCTTGCGGGGTGTTGGAGTTCGAGTCTGGCAAAGAGATTCCTACCTCTCTCATTCTTCAGGTATGGAGCAGACTAGAACCTAGAGGGACTCTTGGCATACTAGGCATACTGGGGTTAGCGTACTCTTAGTATACCATAGTAAGGAATACTTCACCTACTTCATACCTCGTCCTATACCTAGGTTAGGTTAGGTACATTGGGGTAGAACTAGATTAGAAACGCATCGTATGAGTACTCGCATTTTTAGTCTGTGTTATTTATATGCATATATACTAAAAGATAATGCTCTCGCAGTATTATTTATTTCTACTGCTCACACTGTACATTATTTATCTCGCATACTGTCTTGTGATCGTAACAGCACATTTTACTTACACCAGAAACAAGACTGTTCAATAAATCTTTTATTGAAACGCCCGTCTATTTCTTTCTGTGTAACTTGGAGAAAACTAAGCATGCACGACTGAGCTGAGTGAAATAGTTATCTATTGTTTCTACGACTCTGGGACACGTTCTGATTCTAAAGGGAAACACAGTGGTCATGTTTTGCGGCTCCTACTTAATGTGGGGCGATTTGACGCCCCATCTCCAGTCGCACTGCTAAATCACGCTTGTTCAGCGTATGCTCATTGATACAACCATTTAACTCCATATTTTCCATGTACTCCATTTTCTTCAACATGCCTTTAGTTACTCAGTTTCAATTTAATTCACACGTAGGAATATCATGCCATTTTCAAAGCTTCCCATGTTAACGTTGTGCCCATCCGGACCTCTAACAAAAACACGAACTGATGCATGGTTCGTCGAAGGCAGTGCTTATTAAAACCCAATGCATTTCAGGCTACCAGAGCCCTTCTTCAGGGGTAACTATAAGTGACAATAAAACATTTACAATTATCTTATTGTTCATGATTATTCAAATACATCTTGCTTAATTCAAACAATCGTTATGGTTATACTAACTGCTTAATCTATCCTAACAATACAGTGCTCAACTGACCCTGTCTCCGTATGTTTATAACTACCCTCCGTGTATCTCCACTCATACATTCAATCCAAAGAACCAAGCCGTTGTTAACCCGCCTTGAAACTATCGCTCCATTTCCATCTCTCAATAAACCACATGCTTTCCCAACTTCACCCGCCCTTTCTCTCAACTGACAAACACCCTCGCATACTTTCACATACATTCCCGTACCCCTCCAACCTCACTTCTTACTCCATTTTTTCTGACTAGCCCCAAGTTCATCAAACTTTCAAATATCCCCGTGTCTCTCAACTCTACCATTCTACCACTTTCTACATTTTCCTCCCTCCTCCACTCGCATACAGCCACCTCCCATGAACTCAGATGGAAGAGCTGAGGTTTGGTGACTGAAAGTTGGGTGAGCGACTTTGTGAAAATAGTGTTATGGGCAGAATGATGAGTGTTTGAATGTGAGGGATTGTGAGTAGAGTTTTGATTGAGGGTTCATGGGAGGTGGCTGTATGCGAGTGGAGGAGGGAGGAAAATGTAGAAAGTGGTAGAATGGTAGAGTTGAGAGACACGGGGATATTTGAAAGTTTGATGAACTTGGGGCTAGTCGGAAAAAATGGAGTAAGAAGTGAGGTTGGAGGGGTACGGGAATGTATGTGAAAGTATGCGAGGGTGTTTGTCAGTTGAGAGAAAGGGCGGGTGAAGTTGGGAAAGCATGTGGTTTATTGAGAGATGGAAATGGAGCGATAGTTTCAAGGCGGGTTAACAACGGCTTGGTTCTTTGGATTGAATGTATGAGTGGAGATACATGGAGGGTAGTTATAAACATACGGAGAAAGGGTCAGTTGAGCACTGTATTGTTAGGATAGATTAAGCAGTTAGTATAACCATAATGATTGTTTGAATTAAGCAAGATGTATTTGAATAATTATGAACAATAAGATAATTGTAAATGTTTTATTGTCACTTATAGTTACCCCTGAAGAAGGGCTCTGGTAGCCTGAAATGCATTGGGTTTTAATAAGCACTGCCTTCGACGAACCATGCATCAGTTCGTGTTTTTGTTAGAGGTCCGGATGGGCACAACGTTAACATGGGAAGCTTTGAAAATGGCATGATATTCCTACGTGTGAATTAAATTGAAACTGAGTAACTAAAGGCATGTTGAAGAAAATGGAGTACATGGAAAATATGGAGTTAAACGGTTGTATCAATGAGCATACGCTGAACAAGCGTGATTTAGCAGTGCGACTGGAGATGGGCGTCAAATCGCCCCACATTAAGTAGGTGTTCAACGTAGTGTCATTTGGGCAAGGCACTTTTCCAGTGAGCACGCATTTTTGGAGATATCGGACTTATAAGGATAATTTGGGGACTAAGTGGTGTGCATTCCGCTACCATAATTGTTGATTCATGTTTTTGCGGCTGCCAGAAACTACTCCCTTCTTGTTGTCAAGGAGTTTCTAGTGGGCTCTGAGCTAGCTGGCACAAGTAATTAAGTTTAATATACTCGATAGGGACATACTGACCTTAGTCCTATGTCAAACCTATAGGATATATTATTCCAATGCGCAGAGCCTATGAGGGAAATAGGAGCTACACTCTATGGCGCCCAACGGTTTGGTAAGGCGGTAATTCAACGTTAGATACTGAGTAACTCAGCCGTGCTTTTTCTCTCAAGAGACCCCTACCCATATACTCCAAAAGACGTCTGGAGTGGGCAGGGTTAAGTATCCGCCACGGCTACATAGGGCAGTACCCTATATATTAGCTGTTTGGTTTGCTCAACGTTGAAGGATACAGTGTTCCAAAATATTGTGCACCTTATCTTTGTTTCCTTGAAACTTGTTCTACATTTTTCAAAAAACAAAATGACTGAAGACGCCGAAACGGTGTAGCTGCGGCTGATCCAGCCCAAGCAGCAGCCTTTAACATTACAGGTTTAAATGAAACCGAGGAGGGTGTTATAGACATCGCTCCAAACTTAAGAAGAGCCATCACTCTAAAACTTATAAAACATGGCCTACCACCAAGAGGCGGTAAAGCAGTTTTCGTGATAGAGGCACACGAATCCTTTCAGACAGAGGTATTCTATTCATGGGTAATATTTCCTGAATCCAATTCAGTAACACACATGTTTCACTTCTACAAAGAAGATGAACCACCAGAGGAATACATTCCTTTCGAGGATATAGAAATTCCATTAACATACCAGGAGCATCAGCTCTGGTTTAAAGGCGCCCTAAAACATCACAGAAACATTACCAGGCTCGGTCCACTAGGTAGACCAGGAGCAACATGGCCGATTCTAGCCGGCTTCACACCTCATCCTAAACTGGATATAATGTCAGATGAGGACTTACTTGTTCAAATACAAGAATTAATAAAAATTTACAGACAATTGGTCCAATATGTCATGCGGACTTTCACAGTCCAACCACCATTGACACTTCCAAATCAAACCCCTCACCAGGGGAACACTCTAAAAATTACACCACAGACTCTATACGCAGTCATGGGTAAAATGCCCACAAAACGTGAGCAAATTCCATTCTGGATAGCTCAAAAAATTACTCAAATCGAAGCAGTATTTCCAAATACTAGCCCGTATGAGAAACACAGAATACTGACAATCAGTTTACCAATGGGGATCACACCACAACTAGAAGACTGCACCACTTGGGGCTCAGTCTTTGCTGCCATCTATACCAAAACACATGGCATTCCGTCAATTGCGGTAATACCTGATGTCCTGAAACAAATTCAAAACGAATACGGGGCAGAGCCTGCTCTAAATTTAGGTATGAAATTACTGAAACATTTCGACCAGGTCTCAAAAATAATATTATCTAATATTAAAGGGGAGGCAGCAGCAGTGGCGATCCGCCAAAAATTAAGGGAATTTGATGTTACAGAACATCAAACAGAGCTACCCAGAATTATAGAACAATCTTATGCAGAATTAGGCAGAGATAGTTTGGGTGGAAGACCAGTGAGGCCGAAGCTATCTGACAGTCCCGAAAAGGACTCAATTAAACAAACTCCTACATCTTCTAAAAAGAAGTGGGAGTCTACTAAACAAAAATCAAACGAGAAACGTTCTCAATCCCGAGGTAGGTCTCCTCAAAAGGAGCCCTCTGAAAGGAGGTATAACCTCAGGAATAGGAATAATTTGAGAAAACCTGACAGGTATCAAGATACTGATACACGTTCCTCTCGTCCCTTTCAGATCTCATCACAGACTTCGGAAAGAAGAGGACGATCAGAACATAGAGAAGAACGCGTGAAATCGAAAGACGACAAACACGCTCCAAAAACTAAAGCAAAACCTCAATTCTCCAAAAAGAAAGTAGCAGGTCTAAAGATCAGACATGCCGAGAATACTGAGAACACAACTCAAGAACGGAGAATGGGCACAGACAATGCTGGACAGTGCAGCAGAAGTCACAATAGTTCGCCGGAACCTGAAGGAACTTCTGGAGATAGTGGACTTGAATGAGTACATCACAGTTGAGACTGTAGACACCAGGGTTAGTACTCCACAAAGGTTATATGAAATAACACTCCGGATGGAGGGAGACAAACCTAGACAGGTGAAAGCACTTTTTTGGGAAAGACTATCAAGGGGCTATGACATACTTCTAGCAGAAAAAGACTGGCCATCACAATTTGTCAGGGAGTGCCCACATGGCGAGGACATTATTATGCCTGCCTTCTCCAACCATATACCAATGCATCTAAGATATACATATGCCAGGAAATGGGCAGTGGCCCAGGCCCCAGCATTATATAAAAATCATGTAGGATGGGATGAGGACTCACCTCACCATAAAATACATCTGAAACATGAACCAACTGCACAACGGCAGTATCCAATAAAGCAAGAAGCTAAAAAACAGGTCAGGGAGATCTTAGATCAACTTGAATATCAAGGGGTGATTGAAACATGCACCTCCTCAATGAACAATCCTTTGTTTCCTGTCTCCAAACCAGACAATACATATCGTCTAGTTTTGGACTACAGACACTTAAACACTTGTTCTAAAACTTTTGCAGTGCAAATGCACATAGCACAGCATTAATGAATAACATTGTGCGTAAAAATATAAATCATTAGACATCTCAAATGGTTTCTTTTGTCAAAACATAGCACCTGAAAGCAGGTACTTAACAGCATTCTCCATAATGGGGACCCAGCGTCACTTTTGTCGACTCCCACAAGGGTTCAAGAACAGCCCAGGTTTATTCTCAGCGAGGGTAATGGAGTTACTACAAATTTATGACAATGAGGCATTGTCCTATGTCGATGACATCTATCTGACAGACGATGACCTGGAAAAACACTTGAACAGGGTGAGCACCATTATACTGGGTTTCGCCTCTGAGGGCTACAAGTTCAACTTTAAAAAGTCCAGAATTGCCCATCTCAATGTCCTATTTCTAGGATATGAGCTTTCAAGTGAAGGCAAGAGCTTGGCAGCTAACTTTCTAGAGAAATGTGCGCTGCTCCAACCTCCAAAAACGCAAAAAAACTTACAATTCATCCTGGGTTTCCTAAACTTTGGAAGAACATACATTCTAAATTACGCAGAAAGGGTTAAACCTCTCTACGCATTAATCAAACCTGATTTTTCGATCAGAAACTGGACACAGGAACACACAGAAATCTTGCGTTCACTCCAGGCTAACATGTTAGCAACAAATCACTTACAAACACGCGTAAGTCAACGCAATTTGGTGATCCGAATAATTTCGGGTCAATGCGGATTCACCTACTTAACCTTCAATGAGGGTGAGAAAATACCAATAGCATACAAATCACATTTGTACACACAAGCGGAAATGCGCTTCAGTTCAACTGAAAAAATTCTAACAGCAGTTCAAACCGCTGTAGCAAAAGAAAGAGCCTTAGCCCAAGGGAAACGCATTATTGTCGTAACCCCGATACCAGCTTTAGAAGCGGTCACAAAAGCAAGCATTCCAAATGCTAAAGCATTACATCCAAGATGGATACAATGGGTTAATTCTCTTGCTGCAACAGATGTTGAATATGTTTTTGATCCAGATTTAAAAACACAAGCATTCCTACAATATGAACAAGAATGTCCTCTGCCTACTGAAATTCTGCCTCTCGATCAGTACGAATTCATAATTTACACTGACGGATCCGCACAACCCGCAACAGGGAGTAAGCAAGCTTACGGTGCAGCATGTGCAATCGTTAAAGGTCGCATGCGAAATGGCATCTTCAGACCCATGGTCACAAAAACTCAATCTCTAGGAGATTGTACAGCTCAGCGAGCTGAACTACAAGCATTCAAACTGGCACTTGAAAGTACAGATCGAGAATTCCCCACACTAATAGTGTGCGATTCCTTTTACTGTGTTCAGTCGTATAATGACTACATACTGAAACTGGCTTGAAAATGGCTTCAAAGATGCGAAAGGTGGCACAATAAAGCATAAAATGCTTTGGGAACAAGTAGTTCAGTTGAAGAACGAACTACCAAAGGCTCACGTGATCCACACACTGAGTCATCAACGTGATGGCGTTCACGTTGCAGGGACTTCATTGGCTGACGAAGCCGCAAAGGGGGCTGTTCAGACGGCTTCCGTAGCTGCGATCACTCGTTCAAAAACAAAAATAGACGGTGAGATAATGTTGGCTGTCAATGCTTCAAGCAAAGGCAGCAGTGCAGCGTTACCAAAAAAGTTTCCACTCAAGTACTCTTATGTAATTGATGCGAACAACGTTCCTTTTGCTCGAATCCCTGGAGTGGGGGATAGGGTAATTCCAAACAAGGAACGCAGATTAGGACTAATCCTAGCAGCACATGAAGGGATAGCTTCTGCCCATGCAGGTGTTTCAGCAACAGTATCTTTACTCAAGCAAAGATATTGGTGGCCTGGCATTCGGAAACAAACTAAAAACTATGTTTTAGAATGTGATATTTGCCAACAGATGAAAGTCTCAACAGTGAAACGTCCTGCGCAGACACCCCTGTTAATTTCAGACAAACCATTAGCTTGTGTTTACCTGGACCACTGCGGTCCCTTGCAAAGGGACGGTAACTATAAATATATCATGGTTGTAGTGGATTCCTGCTCTAGGTTCCTATGGGTATGGCCTCAGCGCTCGGCTGACGCTCGAACTGTTATAAAAGATTTGCGAGTCTTTATCGGCACATACGCAATAGGCACGCTACATTCTGACCAGGGTCCTGCGTTTAGCTCTCGGGCTTACAAAGAAGCCATGGCCAGTCTGGGCGTTGCATTGCGGTACTCCTCTCCATTCCATCCTGAGGGAAATTCTGTTGTGGAAAGGAAAAACCGGGACATAAAGCAGTCTATAACAGCTAGGGTATTAGGTTCGGGTGATGGGTGGGTCAAACACCTTAGTGGGGTTCAACGCTCTTTGAATAATCTGCCAAGAAGTTCTCTAGGGGGTCACTCCGTATGAGGTCCTATTTGGGACAAGAATGTGGGTACCAGACCTTGAACACGTAGGCACAGTGGTGGAAAATAAACCGTTTGATATCAAAGATCGTTTGGCTGTTTTACAGGAACTCAATAAATTAAGAACGCAACAAAGCAACGTATTCCTACAGCCAACCACCACTGGGGAAAAATCGGCGGTCCCAGCAAGGCCTGTCTGGATTCCAAAAGTTGGGGATCTAGTCAGAGAAAAGATTGCGGACAAGAAGGAATTTGGACCTTCTTACAGACAACCAGTACCTGTCCTAGCAGTTCAAGGAACAAGAACAGTACTTCTGCGGCCCCTTGCTGGAAGAAAGGAGAAAAGATTTGTGTCCATCGACCTCATCAAACCACAGTATGTGGCCAATACTAAATAGTAGGCCTCGTGGACTCCGACCTAGTAGCAGACGCACTCCTCTCGCTACTATCCAAGAGGTTCAGACTGAAAGACTGATAACAATAGAGAATTCAGCTGCAACTGATGGAGGACTAAGCAACAACGCTATGGAACTCATCCCTCTTGAACACCAAGTAACAGTTCGTCCAAATACACCTGTCTACACCAACGTGGCAAGTGATGAACTGGTTCCAGTGATTTCTACAAATCCTGATGCTATTCCAACAATTGATAGAACTGCTTCTGGCTATTTCATTAACTTTGATACGTTCTCAGAAGGTCCGAGTGAACCTGAAACGACGCCAGCATCATTAAATTTCAAGCAGCAAGTACAAGACTTTCTTCATTTTCTGAAAAAGGCTTATTTGGTTTCTCCATGGATTGAACTCTGGATTACATCTGGACTTTTTGTTTTTCTGCTCTGGCTAACTTTGGTTACAACTGTGAGCGTGCTTATAAGTGGCAGATACATCCATGTGAACACTGAAGGAAAAGACGTGAATGTACTTTTGAAACCTCATAAATCTTCCCATCGTGAAGCAAGAGACTTGTCATCAGTGAACATCACAGCTGTTCCTATAGTGTGGGACAAAACAGACTTTGAAATCTTCGGTCCGACGGAACAATTGAACATTCCACATTTGTTTAAAATTTCACTAAGTGATCTAATTACGTCCAGTACCTATTCAGATGATTGGGACTTTGAGACTGTGAATGGCATAATGTTTGACCTAGAAAAATCTGCTGCATTTTCTAAACATGAATATTTAGAGGGTTCATCAGACTATGAACAAATGTATTGTTACAACCACTATGGTCATCATTATTTGCATAAATCTGCATATCCAAGAAATGTGTTTATGTTTAACCAATGGGAACATTGTCCTACACCACCTAAAGGTAGTTCAATAACATTTGCCAGTAAGTTTCCATATTTTTTAGGATACAATACATCTGAACCAGAAATGTTTTACTATAAAAATGTAAACAAGACAGGGCTGAAAATTATGTTAACAAATACAAAACAGATTTACTCTGAATTATTTAATGCCCAACTGTCTAGACAGGGTTTTGACTTTTGGAAAGACACAATAGACACCAAAACAGTCTGGGGTACTAAAGATTGGCAAGTGCAGGGGATAGAAGCTTTATTTAGAGCCTGTATCATCCCTGAACAAATAATGTTTTTGAATGAAACCATCCAACAAACATCTTGTCTTGGATTAGCCAAGATCAAAGAAATGAACACACCTTCTGTACCAACACCTGCCAGAGATAACGATACACAGGCAGTGGTGACAGTTGACAATATACTACAACTCAACAGATCTAATCCTGATTGGAAAAAATGGTTGATCTGGCCCACAGACACGAATAACTGTCATGGAAGATTCCTAAATAAAACTCAGGGCTTTACTATTAATAGGCCAGTCCCAAGATACGTCCAAAGACAACATCCGGGGGTAGTAACAACTTACAGTGTAGGAAAATTATGCCTCGATTGGCGGCATAAGTCTACACTACAGGATGTGAAACACTTAACCTTACTTAAAAAGGACGCAGACCTTAGGGAATTCTTGCTTGGACCAAGAAAACTGCGTCAAAAACATTTCATATATGCCGGCATTTATGCTATGTATAATGAAACATGGAAAGTATCACAGATGGAGGCTGCAGAACGAATACGTGAACTTGATCGTATTAATTTAGAGAAAACACTTTCTGTGGTCGACAATGGGTTAACAACTTTGTCCTCCAGAATATATTCATTGGATGGCATTGTGTCCTCTGCTATCGACATACTAGAACAAGATTTGGCGATGTTACAGCAAGGCCAGTCTCAATTACGTTCTATTATGTTATTAAGCTGGACGCTGCAATCTTTGCGAGCGGGCTATGTGCCTTGGCGTTTCATCAACACATCGGCTCTGTTTGCAGAATACAATCTAACTGATAAACAGATCGAACTGGCACAAAGAGGAGCAAAGTATACAGTGCTGAGCATTGAAAAACTGGAAAAGTTACCATTCACAGTGGCAGAAAAACCAGCTACAGAATGGCTTATTCATGGCAAAATAACATTACCTGTGACTACTTTTCAGTTTCAGTATTGCCTCAGACAAATGCAAGCAGGCAAATATGAAAGGTTGGGTAAGGAATACATTAAGACATCTTGGGATTTACCGTATACATATAGATGTTGGAGTGGGGATCGTGAAGTGTTTTTGAGCGGTACACACTGTAAAAGTGCACTGAGCGGTTCACTTATATGTCAGGACATTTCTTTACACAGGGCTTGTAATGGTTCTGTGGCAAATTTGTCTTGCCATCAGCAGGGTACACCAGCTGCTGTGATTAATCCAACGTTTGGACAACTTTCTAATGGGAGTTACCTCATGTTGGATGATCAGAGTTGCTGAGGCATGTTGCCAGGCATCCCATATCTAGTAACGGTCAACTCCAGGGTCACTTGCTGTATGCAAGTATTGTTTCCCCCAATAGCCACAGTCAGGGAGTCGCCTCTATGGCCTTCGCTGAACGTCTCTTTTATAAGATTTGATACTTTGGGCAGAATGAAAGCCATGCTTTTACAGCAAACAGTGCCTTTGACCTCGGCCAAAGAAACCTATGATCTACAAGTAGCAAGGACTTCGGCTGAGATACAGACTTTAATACGTACAAACTGCCCTATACATTTCATAGAAATGATAACACGTATCTTTAACATGTCTGATACAACAGGAATTATACATGTATTTAAGAGCATCTGTACCGGTCTGTTAGCACCTTTCCAGGCAATACTCGGAATCATCCCGAACTTTGCACATTTGGTGTTTGGTGGCATACTATTAATTCTAGCACTTGTTGCCGGAATTCTATTTCTCTTCCTGCTATTGCGCTATGGCCAGCCTATTCGCAGACATCACTCCGAGCGAAATGGAGAAAGCTCTCCTTGAAAGAAAGTGCCGTGAGCGAATAGTACAGCTTTTGGGCATGACTCGTCTACGGACCTTAATACAACTTGGTTCCTGTCATTCCGACCAATCTGGCAAGATTGCATCTTACCTGTTCTACGCTGCCTGCTATGCGGTGAAGAATGCGTGTTGGACACCTGTCTAACATTTCCATCAGCAACGCCAACGGATGTCGATACTCTGCTGGACCCGATAACGGCCCATGCTCTGTGTTGTCCCCAGAGGCTTCCAATCCTGATGTCAGCATTCATTTGGATCTCACAGACGCTTCCGGCTGCTGCTGAGGTACGAGAAAGATCTACAGGCACACAGGTAACAACGGACGCAAACTTTGCTGCGGCACCCTATGCTGGAAGCGAAGCTTCACATCTCTGTGCAATTAATCTGCTACACGAGGTGTTTCAACTGACGCCTACTGAAGTGGACAATGTTTTGTCTATAGAAATAGATGATCTCATGTTTACACCAGACCCGTAAACTGACTCTGATTCAGCATACAGTGTTCCAGAGATGCAGTAACAATTTGGCCTTCATTTTACAAATACTTGGAACTCTACCAAAATTGAACTTTTTTCCCATTTTTCGAACGAAAATGGCACTTCCATCTGCTTAAAGTAGAACTAGCCTTATAATACAGACTTCAAGGTACTTCCACGGACACTTAGTCAGCATGTGTGTCTAAAACGGTTCATTAGTTTTTATGACATGAAATGACTTTGATTTTTGAACAACTTATCGATCATTTTCTGTCACATGTAAATATTACTGCTTATTTCATTCCAATTGCATTTATTTTCGAACTTTATGCCTGAAATGAAAAGCATTTGCTTCAAATGTAGAGTACCTTTTGCATTTTTTACTGTGTTTTTTAATGCTTTTAAGAAATATTTTTAAATTTGCGGTACTCCATTTAATGTTTAGCATTTTAAATGTTTAGCATTTTAGTATTATCGTACACACGAAAGTGGAGTGGGTGTTGTATTCCTCTTAGGGTGTCCATAAACGGGCTTTCCAGTGTCATGTCCTTATATAGGCACAATTTGCCCTGCCCTTATATAGGCATAAAATCCCAGCCCTTATTTAGGCATTAAACCGTGCACTCCAAATACAGGCATGGTCTCTGACATCCGTCCACCCTAACGTCACAACGAGTTCTTGAAGAACAGACCCTTAGGCTGCGGGAGTTTTCCTAGTCCAGGACTATTGATTTCTTCAAGGACTCATATATTATGCATGAACCATTA
This sequence comes from Calotriton arnoldi, assembly GCA_963921515.1. Lineage (NCBI taxonomy): Eukaryota > Metazoa > Chordata > Amphibia > Caudata > Salamandridae > Calotriton > Calotriton arnoldi. Next base: position 162,691 of record CAWUFW010014755.1, read on the forward strand.
TTCCTTAGGGGTTCATTCATGACGTCTTCCGCTGTCTGACTCACGTCAATGCTAACATTCTGAGGTAATTTTCAGGTATAAATATACCTTCCCTAGCCCCTGTAAATCAGAGGAGACCTCGACTTCAGAGGAGCCCGTTTCCTGGGCTGATGCACTGAGAAGACGCTGTCATCCCTGCACACAGAGAGTCCAGCTTCCAGTGATCTGACTTCCCTTGAGGGGTGTTGGAGTTCGAGTCTGGCAAAGAGATTCCTACCTCTCTCATTCTTCAGGTATGGAGCAGACTAGAACCTAGAGGGTCTCTTGGCATACTAGGCATACTGGGGTTAGCGTACTCTTAGTATACCATAGTAAGGAATACTTCACCTACTTCATACCTCGTCCTATACCTAGGTTAGGTTAGGTACATTGGGGTAGAACTAGATTAGAAACGCATCGTATGAGCACTCGCATTTTTAGTCTGTGTTATTTATATGCATATATACTAAAAGATAATGCTCTCGCAGTATTATTTATTTCTACTGCTCACACTGTACATTATTTATCTCGCATACTGTCTTGTGATCGTAACAGCACATTTTACTTACACCAGAAACAAGACTGTTCAATACATTTTTTATTGAAACGCCCGTCTATTTCTTTCTGTGTAACTTGGAGAAAACTAAGCATGCACGACTGAGCTGAGTGAAATAGTTATCTATTGTTTCTACGACTCTGGGACACGTTCTGATTCTAAAGGGAAACACAGTGGTCATGTTTTGCGGCTGCCAGAAACTACTCCCTTCTTGTTGTCAAGGAGTTTCTAGTGGCCTCTGAGCTAGCTGGCACAAGTAATTAAGTTTAATATACTCGATAGGGACACACTGACCTTAGTCCTATGTCAAACCTATAGGATATATTATTCCAATGCGCAGAGCCTATTAGGGAAATAGGAGCTACACTACAGCTTCTCATGTACCTCATCTGCACCTTGGACTGGCCACTGGCCTTGATGTTCACTGCTGTTTGCCCCTTCCATGTGCAGCTTCTCATGTACCTCATCTGCACCTTGGACTGGCCACTGGCCTTGATGTTCACTGCTGTTTGCCCCTTCCCTGTGCAGCTTCTCATGTACCTCATCTGCACCTTGGACTGGCCACTGGCCTTGATGTTCACTGCTGTTTGCCCCTTCCCTGTGCAGCTTCTCATGTACCTCATCTGCACCTTGGACTGGCCACTGGCCTTGCTCTTGTCTACTATTGGTGCCTATCTGTGTAATATGTGAATAAAGACAGTTACTCCTGTTGTCTGTTTTGTCAGTGTCCTTGCTGAATAAAGGGTTTTCTGTGTGGGTATGGTTTACTGTGACACATGCTCTGCATGCCACTTCAACATTGCCAATGGCTTGTCTCACTTTTTAAGGGTTTTACAGGGGTGACAGGCACTTCAGTTCTTGTTGACTCTGAGGCTTGGGGGTGCAATGATGGTGGTTTGTGATGGACTACTGTTATCATGATCATTCTTTTGTCAGTTTAGCTATGTTGTACACATGTCATGTTTGTATGCACTGCAAATATCAAGGACCCCCTGCAATGGCTCTAGTACTCCTAGGGCAGGGCAATAATATAATTGTAAGCAAAATCCCTAGGCAGTCATACGGTTTAATTAGTTTAACAACTCGTCATACCAACAACATCATGATATTAAGAACTCAGTGTGGATACAATGTAGCTATATTAAATCATATCTGAATTTTATTAGACATATTTTTAAAATGGCATTAAACAATTCATAATTACAGTACAACATGATTTCAATGTAACAAAAATCACAAAAATCACAAAGAACCAATATAGTTTGGAAAAGATAAGATGCAACATTAATTTATACATATATACATAATGAAAAGGTGGCTATAAGACGGATCTTCTCAACGCGCGTTTCGGCACTAAAAGTGCCTTCATCAGGAGTGCTACAACCTTATCCTACAAAATAAAAGCCATATAAAAACACAAATCTAAAAAACACACTGAGTTCCATGATATAATACTGCTATATATTACCACGTGTGAATTGTTTAATGCCCTTTTAAAAATAAGTCTAATAAAATTCTGATATGTTTTAATATAGCTACATTGTATCCATACTGAGTTCTTAATATCATGTTGTTGTTGGTATGATGAGTTGTTAAACTAATTGAACCGTATGACTGCCTAGGGATTTTGCTTACAATTATTTTTGTATGCACTGCCAGCACAAGGTGGGATTCTATCCACAGGATTGCAGGCAGGCTGGCCAGGGTTATCATGTATGTGTGATCTTACTTGATGTGTGCACATCAGTGTTGATGTATGGTCATCTTGTGATGGCCAGTCATCTTAGTCACATGGGTTGATTTCTATGTGTGCATTTGGGTGGTCAAGAGGTGTGCAGTGTGAAGGGGGTGACTTTGTCTGTAGTGTGTGCCCCTACAATGTCATCTACACACATGTGTCAGCCAGGATTTGAGTGCCTGTTTGTTTGATTGATCAGCCCTGTGCTTGTGATTGTGTGCACATGTGGGAGTTGTAGGTTGTGCACTGTGCAGTGTGTTGGTGTGTCCTTGCACTTCTGGGGGACTCCAACTTGTTGTTGGTGGCAATTGTGGGTATGCAGAGTGTGTGACTGGCAATTCAGTGTTGTGTTTTGTTGATCAGCCATGTGTCTTGATACTCTTTGTGGCCACTGTGCAGACCTGCTCGGCCACACTGACATTGTGGGTGTGTTTTCTCATGCATTGCTGTCACTTGGTGCTTTTTTGCCTCCAGTATGGCATATGGGGTGTGGAGTCATACCATCCCCTATCTGTGCTTCTGATGCCTACCCATTGTGAGTCTGCACTCCATCTATTTGTGTATGGTGCACTCCTGCCATGTCCACTACTGACGTATACAACACTTCACTCTCAGGTTAGCTGTCCCCTTGTGTTGACAGCGTGTGTGCCTCCCCATCACTTCATTTGTTACACTATGGTTTGTGGTGCTGATCTGTGCACAGGACCAATGTGCCACTCATGACAGTTTCCCTATTGGTTATATGTGATTTTCTGATACTGGTTTGCAGCCGTGGTTGCTCAGATGCAGTTCAACTGTTTGTGCTGCACAGTCCTCTGGTCATGTTGTTTTCACCTGGGTGTCCCAGACTTCTGCATCTGTGGGTGTAGGGTTAGCTGTATGTGTGTTTGCTGAGGTACTGCTTCACTTCCTGAGTGTGATGTTGTCTGTGTGCTGTGCTGATTTGTGTTGTGGGTGTTCATGGTGTGTCACTCATGTCTGTGTGGAACTGGTATGTTTAGTGTGCACACACTGCTTGTCATGCATGCAGTGCTGTGAGTGTATGTTGCCTTGACCTTGCCTGGTGTGCGTCCCCTGATGTCCTGCTGTGTTTGCAATGTGATGTCTGGGCTCCCATTGCCTTTCCACAGTTTTGCTGCACAGGTCAGGTCTGCTCTGGTTGTACTTCTGTGTGTGTTGTGATGGAGTTTTGTGTTTGGCTGTTGGTTTTGTGCAAGCATTGGTTCAGGCATCCCTGTGTGTGTGTGTGTGTGTGTGATGTTTGTGGATACCCCCCAGGGAGTGTGGTTGTTTGTCAGTGTGTTGACTGGACATTATTGGCAACCTTCGGTGTGTTGGACACTGGTGTTGTGTGCTGCAGGTGTGAGGGGGGGGGGGTGGGGTATGTGTGAAGGTTCCTACTTGTGTTTGACAGTCATGGGGTGTTACAATGGGCCCTGTGTGTTGTGCTGCTGACATACACCTGTCAGGTAGTTGGATGCAGATATGTGGCTGTTCACTGTTGGACTTCAGACCCTTCCTTTCATCCCTGTGCCTGTCCATGGTTTGCCTTGCTGTCTCCATGAGTTGTTGCACTGAGGTGACTGTGGTTTGACTTCACTCACTGTGCCAGCCATGTGTGATTTGATGGGCTGATGGTGTTGTTATATGTTCCTTCTCTTGCATGTGGTGTACACATGCTTAGTGGTTAGCTCCTTGGCCTACCATTTGTGTGCACCTCACTTTAGATTTCCTATTTGTTGTCCTCCATTGCTGCTGAGATCTGGTCTGTGTATGTGGCTGTGTGTCAGTGTGGGGTATGTCTGTGTGGCTTGGCAGGCTGTGTGTCCAGTTGAGTGATTGTTCCTTATCTGTATGAGTGTTCATTTTGTGCTTGCACTCAGTTTTCTTGCTATGAGTGTGGTGTAGGTGTGGTGTGTGGGTTGCCCTGGCACTGTGCTTCTGTGCTGTGTGTTCCTCTGCAGCCCCACCTGCTGTACTGTCTCCCTAGTTGTTTTGTGTGTGGTGCAGGGTGTGGGTTCACCTGGCTGGTTATTGTGCATGGTGGAGCACAGGAGAAGCACATGGCATGTCCCTTCATGTTTGGGGTGGGGGACTGTTGTGTGGAGGGTGGAGGTGTGGCCCTATGATCTTTGTGCACTGCCCATGCCTGTCGCTGGCCCTGCCTTCTGCATTGTGCGCATGTTTTCACGCATCTTCACCGCTGCGGTGACATGACCGGGATATTACATCACGATCGCGGTTGGTGGGTGACCTGGATGCGGAGGGGTGATTTGGTGAGAGGTAGGACATGTGTGGGTACTATTGTGGATGTGTTCCTGTCCCCACCAGGGTATCTGGTGTGGACAGGAACCCTGTCTCTGCCCATGCATTGTGTGTTGTTGCACAAACCTAAATTTTACCGCACAACCGGGAAAAATATAGCCCAATTGTGCGTGATCTAGCCCAATCTGGCAACAGTGACGCATCAGTTGATTCCTCATACAGCTCACGATGGAGCCACGCCCATAGCTCCGGAGTCACTCTTCACAGCCTCACGCAGGACTGGCATACGCCAGGTCCAGCCCACTCCACTTACGCTTACAGGGAAGGACAACAACGATACATGGCCCAGATTTTCATTGCAGTGATCTGCTGGTCACACCCTAGTTGTCAGTACGCCACAGCCACTCCCTCACGGCTAGTATACACCCACACCACACCCATCCAGCACAGGCTTCACAGGACACGTGACCCTGCCAATAAAAAAGACCGGGCGCACGTGCTCGACGCCATTTCAGAGTTGCTCGCACCGGATGCACTGCGGCCGGCACAGGCACACCGGCACGGGACGGTGACTTTCGGTCCACTGAGGTACGGGTACCGTAACTGCTGAGCGGGTGTACAACCTGCAGTGATGGCCCGTCCCGGCGGTCTGGACAGCTCAGGTTTTGTATGCCCTGCTGGACCGCAGTGTAGGCCTGAGCCACCGAACAGGGAGGCCTACCACCACGTGCGTGGCCTCACTGTTCACTGAGTTAGTGGCACCACAAGGACTGAGCGGATGTGCAACCTGCAATGATGATAGGTGCACTAGTATGTCCTCTGGCATGGCAAAATCAAGACGCAACACCAAATGTGAGACCTGTTGGCCTGCGGAGCGGGACTGCATGATGCGGAGGGTGCCCTGTCCGCGAAAAGGTGAGCAGTGAGGCATGGGTGCGCAGCGGTGGGCAAATACGTCTGGGCGGCGGGAGTGGATACACAAAGGCGGCCCAGCGATTTAGGCGTACGCAATCGTATATACTCTCCCATTACTAATTCTGTACTATGTTTAGATGTGGGAGCTTGAGGGCTCCACTAGGTCCCGGCACGTGGTTGGAGACACAGCACTCACTGTCCCTCTTCATCTCTTCCTTTCTCTCCTTCACACTCTTTCTCTCTCTCTTCTTCTCTCACTCTTTCTCTCTTTCTCTTTGTCTTCCTCTCACTCTTTCTTTCTTTTTCTCTCTCTCTTCATCTCACTGTTTCTCTCTTTCTCTCTGTATTCCTCTGACTCTTTCTTTCTTTTTCTCTCTCTCTTCCTCTCACTCTTTCTTTCTCTCTCTATCTATCTCTCTCTCTCCTTTGATGGACGCATGACGCATAATCTTATCTTGCTTTTTGTCTTGCAGGCCTGCGATGAAGCGTGGCCATCCTGCAATCAACACTCAACCTGAATTGTGAGCTCCGCTCTCCGCGTGTACACAACGGGTGAGGAGGTTTCTTCGGCACGTGGTGGACCCTCTTCGACACACACCGGTGGTGTAAGGTGAGCAGAGAGGCTTGTTTGCGCAGCGGCGGGCAGTCACCTCCGGGCAGTGGGAGTGGATGGGGTGCAGCAGCCTGGGTGCGCAGCGGCACGCAGTCACCTCCGGGCAGTGGGAGTGCATGGGGTGCAGCAACCTGGGTGCGCAGCGGCTGTCATACACCTCTGGGCAGTGTGAGTGGATGGAGTGCAGCAGCCTGGGTGTACAGCAGCGGGTAGACACCTCTGGGCAGTGGAAGTGGATGGGGTACACTAGCCTGGATACAAAAAGGCAGGACAGCGATTTAGGCATACGCAGTTGTATGTACTCATCCATTACTGATTCAATTTTTATGTTTCAGATGACTAAGCTTGAGGGCTGCCCTATATCCCGGCACGTGGTTGGAGACACACCGGTGACAGAAAGGTGAGCTGTGAGGATTTTCTCCACAGTGTCAACACTCACTCTCCCTCTCCACCTCTTCCTTTCTGTCACTCACACTCTTTCTCTCTCTCTCACTCTCTATCTCTTCCTTTCTCTCTCTCACACTCTTTCTCTCTTTCTCTGTCTCTTCCTCTCTCTCTCATTCTTTCTTTCTCTCTCTTCCTCTCTCACTCTTTCTCTCTCTTCCTCTCTGTCACACTGTTTCTCTCTTTCTTGTATCTCACTCTTTCTCTCTTTCTCTGTCTTCCTCTCTCTCACACTTTCTCTCTTCCTCACTCTCACTCTTTCTCTCTCTCTCTTCCTTTCTCTCACTCTTTCTCTCTCTCTCTTCCTCTCTCTCACTCTTTCTCTCTCTCTTCCTCTCTCTCACTCTTTCTCTCTCTTTCTGTCTCTCACTGTTTCTCTCTCTCTTCGTCTCTCTCACTCTTTCTCTCTGTCTTCCTCTCACTCTTTCTTTCTTTTTCTCTCTCTTCCTGTCACTCCCACTGTTTCTCTCTTTCTCTCTGTCTTCCTCTCACTCCATCTTTCTTTTTCTCTCTGTCTTCCTCTCACTCTTTCTTTCTCTCTCTCTCTCTTTCTCTCTCCTTTGATGGACGAATGACGCACAATCCTATCTTGCTTTTTATCTAACAGGCTGTGATTCATGAATCGACGTCCCCCCCCACACCACCACAGCTGAACGCGTGTACAAACTGTGATGATGCGTGGCCATCCTGACAACGCCTGACAAAGTTGCTTCAGCACGTGGTGCACCCTCTTACACACATGCCGGTGGCGGAAGGTGAGCAGAGATACTTCTTTCCGCAGCAGCGGGCAGTCACCTCTGGGCGGTGGGAGTGGATAGTGTGCAGCAGCCTGTGCGCACAAGAGCGCACAGACACATCCGAGCAGTGGGAGTGGATGGGCTGCAGAAGCCTGAGTGCGCATTGCCGAAACAGATAATTAGGCGTGTGCAGTTGTATGTACTCTGCAATTACTAATTCTATACTATCTTTCAGATCACTAAACTTAAGGGTGCACTATGTCCCGGAATGTGGTTGGAGACACACCGGAGGCACAAAGGTAAGCTACGAAGATTTTCTCCAGTGTCAACACTCCCGCTCCATCTCTTCCTTTCTCTCTCTCACACTTTCTCTCTTTCTCTGTCTGTTCCTCTCTCTCATTCTTTCTTTCTCTCTCTTCCTCTCTCACTCTTTCTTTCTCTTTCTCTCTTTCTCTCTACCACTCTCTCACACTGTTTCTCTCTCTCTCTTTTCCTTGTATCTTACTCTTTCTCTCTCTCACTCTTTCTCTGTCTTTGTCTGTCTTCCTCTCTCTCACTCTTTCTCTCCTCTCTCTCACTCTTCCTCTCTCTCTTCCTCTCTCTCACTCTTTCTCTCTCTCTTCCTCTCTCTCACTCTTTCTCTCTCTTCCTCTCTCACACTTTCTCTCTTTCTCTCTCTCACTCTTTCTCTATTTCTTTGTCTTCCTCTCTCTCTCTCTCACTCTTTCTTTGTTTCTCTCTTTCTCCCTCACTCTTTCTCTCTTTCTCTTTCTCCTTTGCTGGACGCATGACGCACCATCTTATCTTTCTTTTTGTCTTACAGGCTGTGATTCACAAATGGTCCAGCGATGACACGACATGGCTGTACATAGTTTTATTTGTTGTTGTTTTGTTTTAATAAAATGTTTTATATGTAAATCCATACATGACTAATATTCTTATTTGTCCAACCTAACGTGACTGTCACATTTGTTTGTGGGGGTGGGGGTGAGGGGAGATGGCGGACAAGGAGCTCCTACTGGGGGATGTCGGAGCAGTGTTGGGTGTCCGACCTGCATGATCGTTGCCTCTATTACATCTGTTCTCAGAGACTTAAGAGCCGGCGGTCTGGCTCGTAGATGAAGAACTGCGAGCCGACTAGCAGGCTCATAGAGGGAGAACCGCAGCCCATCAGTTCGCAGAGGAAGAGCTGCAGGCCAGCCCGCAGAGGAACACCTGCGTGCCGACTAGTATAGAGAAAGGTGCGGGCCATCAGCTTCCAAAGGGATATCTTCGGAACACTGATGTGGGGAGAGGGAGCGTGAAGAGCGTATCTCACAGAGAGACACCTCCGGTATATTTCCAGTATTGGCTTCACAGATACAACTGCGGGCCCGAGAACTCGCACCCGAAGAGCTGTGAGCCGACAAGTGGTTCGCAGAGGCAGACTTGCGGGCCCAAGTATGTTGTTGGAGGTATGCTGTTGATGGTGAAAAAGGGTGCGTTACCTGCTGATGTAGGGAGACGCAGCGTGAAAGTGGTATCTCGCACAGACAGAGCTCCGGTATATTAAATTGCCCCCGGAACCTTTCTTTTATATTTTCACTCGATGCGAGGCACAAGATGGCTGCTAACACTTCCTGGTTTGAATTGTTAGCAGCCAATCAGAGGCAAGCTCGTGCTCGGGAGTTAGCCACAGTCCAGATATATATATCTTTTTTTCCTTTAATATCTCAAAAACTACTGAACGGATTTACACCATTTCCACAAAACCGCGCTTTCTGCACCAAGACCTTTCTCCCTGCCAATTTGCAATTCTTTCTTTGTCACACAGTACATGTAATGCACCGCTCTCATCAAGAATGGAATCAGTAATGGCAGAATTTCCCTGTTGCTCCACACATAAATACATGTAAAGAACAAATCAGAATAGTTCCTTTATTTTTTCAAATTGCAAAACTTCTCTCTATTGGTTATTTTTGAACTTTCCATATAAACAGTTTTTAAAAATTTGAGAACACATACAGGTGAGAAGTTCAACGTATTCTATCAACAAACTTTCTAGAACATTCTACAACACGTGCAGGTTAAAAGTTCATCATTTTTTCAAACCTAACGATATTTTTTGCAACATTTTCTCGAACATTTAAGGGCATGTGCAGGTTAAAAGTTCACCATTGTTTTAAGTTAGAACAGTGCCTTCCAAATGCAAGTAGCAGGTGTGGTTGAACTGAGCAAATTTTATCCTATCATATGAACTCTACGTTGAAACTGCTTTTTATTAACCAATGACAAAGATGCTTTTCGACAAACTAATATGCACCCTACTTTTTAGTAAACAATGTTTTTCATCTCCCAATCAGTTATCGTTTTGTATGAGAAAAAAAGTAGTTCCCCATCTTTAAACATATCTCTTATTCTACGAACGGACTGCATGAGCTACAGACATCTATCCATATTTTCCAGCTACACCTTCAAAATGCTAGTGTGGATCGTAGGACATAGCTATGTCTTCTGGTGCAAGAGGTATGCAGAACAGAGACATATTGACTTAGACCTAGGTTTACAAAATGTGGACATTAAATGGTTTGGACAGAGAGGATTGAAGTGGCACCAATTACTCCCTTTGGTTAAAACCTGTTTGCATCTCCAACTCCCTGACCTCATGATTGTGCACTGTGGTGGAAATGACCTAGGCACATTGACTGGGGTAGGTTTGGAAATGCTAATGAAGGACACCTTTAGACAATTGATGTTGCTTTTGCCTCAAACTGTCTTTGTATATTCCAATATATGCCAAAGACAGAAGTGGAAATGGTCAAACAAATTTTGTACTCAGATTGAAAAATTTAGGAAGAATGTCAACAAAGCTGTGTCTGCATACCTCAGAGACCATAGAATGGGGTCGATCTACAACAACAACATACGTTATGATATGGCTGATATCTACAGAAGTGATGAAGTACACTTCACAGATCAGGGAAATCGAGTTTTTCTGAATAACCTGAAGCTGTGCATCCGCACTTATATGTAGCTCCAACTAATAAGCACAAAGGCTCTTTTTAGAGCCGCCTTATATTCCCAATATCGGTTCGCAGACTGACAACTGCGATCCGGCTAGCATAGGGAGACCTGCGGGCCGTCGGGCAGCCTCGCAAAGGGAGAGCTACGGCCCGTGGGCTCGGCTCGCACAGAGAGAGCTATGGGCCGTCGGCTCGCAAACGCAGAGCTGTGAGCCAATGGACTGGTAGTGTTTTATGGTTTAGGGTAGTGCAGTGGTGTTTGTGTAGTGTAGGGGGTCCTGCTGTGGGTAGTGTTTTAGGGTTTACGGTAGTGCAGTGGTGTTTGTGTAGTGTAGAGGGTGGTGCTGGGGGTACATTTAGGGTTTAGGGTAGGGCAGTGGTCTTTACGTAGTGTAGGGGGTCCTGCTGTGAGTAGTGTTTTAGGGTATAGAGTAGTGCAGTGGTGTTTGGGTAGTGTAGAGGGTCATGCTGGGGGTAGCGTTTTATGGTTTAGGGTAGTGCAGTGGTGTTTCTGTAGTTTAGGGGTCATGCTGGGGGTAGTGTTTTAGGGTTTAAGGTAGTGCAGTGGTGTTTCTGTAGTTTAGGGGTCGTGCTGGCAGTAGTGGTTTAGTGTTTAGTTACGTAGTGCAGTGGTGTTTGGGTAGTGTAGGGGGTCATGCTGGGGTAATGTTTTAGGGTTTAGGGTAGTGCAGTGGTGTTTCTCTAGTGTAGGGGGTCGTGCTGGGGGTAGTGTTTTAGGGTTTAAGGTAGTGCAGTGGCGTTTCTGTAGTGTAGGGGGTCGTGCTGGCAGTAGTGGTTTAGTGTTTAGTTACGTAGTGCAGTGGTGTTTGGGTAGAGTAGGGGGTCGTGCTGGGGTAATGTTTCAGGGTTTAGGGTAGTGCAGTGGTGTTTCTGTAGTGTAGGGGGTCATGCTAGGGTAATGTTTTAGGGTTTAGGATAGTGCAGTGGTGTTTCTGTAGTGTAGGGGGTCGTGCTGGGGGTAGTGTTTTAGGGTTTAAGGTAGTGCAGTGGTGTTTGGGTTGTGTAGAGGGTCGTGCCGACAGACTGACTCACAGAGCTCTGAGCCAACGGACTGGCTTCTAAAGGCATAGCCCCGACCTCGTGATGTGGGGAGAGGCAGCGTGAAAGGAGTATCTTACACAGACACAGATGCCAGTGTTGCCTCGCAGAGGTAAAACTACACACCCAATGGCTTCTACACGGAGAGATGCGAGCTGACGGACTAAGTCACAAAATGGCTGCCAACACTTCCTAGTTTCAACCGTTCACAGCCAATGAGCCGCGAGCTCATGCTCGTAACCCTCAGCCAATCAGATGTCAGAATTCTCAAATATCGATATCTGTAAAATTTGATATTTCTCAAAAACTACTGAACGGATTTACACCATTTCAACAAAAGCGCGCTTTCTCGACCACAACCTTTCTCCCTCACAAATTTGGCATAATTCCATTCAGCAGTTTGACCTGTAGCCTTGTCTAAAGTTTCCTATGGAAAATGCATTGAGAAAACACATTTTGGGACTCCCTTTTTCTCAGCCCCCTTGACCAATCACCCCCAAACTTTCAAGATAGGAGCTGATCAAAAAAGAGAAACTTTTTGAAAATTTCGTAAAGATTCGTCAAACGACGCCAAAGTTATAAGCACATGGAGGGCTCCAGGAGAGGGGCCGCGCAACCCCCTTCCCGACATGAGTGAAGCCCCGGGGCTGCGGGGACCCCAGCGGGCCCCCGCAGCCCCAGCGACCCCCAGCTATTATTTTTTAAGAAATGCCCGCGGGACCTAGCCCACCCGGGGACCTCATTAAAATAAAACGCGGGAACCCGCGACCCCAGCGTGAATTGCGCCGATTTTATTTTATTTATAAAAAATGCTTTTTTGGGCCCTGGGGTCCTTCTGGGACCCCCTGAGCAGGCCTAGGGGGTCACTGTGTTTCTACCCTGCCCCCATCTCTTGTTGTATACCTTTGTTTCTCTGTTTTCTAGTGACTTGCTTCTACCGAGCCACAAGATGGCTGCCAACACTTCCTGGTTTGGAGTGTTCGCAGCCAATCACAGTGAAGCTCGTGCACGGGACTTAGGCTCCGCCCAGATATCGAAACCTTTATTTTTCTTATTTCTAAGCAACCACTGAACGGATTTACACCATTTTACAAAAGGTCGCTTTCTGAGCCAAGCACTACCTTTTTTGCCAAATTTGGGGTAATTCCGTTCAGTAGTTTCGGCTGTAGCCTTGCACAAAGTTTCCTATGGGAAATTGATTTTTTGACTCTTATTTTTTGTATTTCTCAAAAACTACTGAACGGATTTACCCCATTTAAAAAAAGCTTGCTTTCTGAACCAAGCTCTACCTTTCTGCCAAATTTGAGGTAATACCGTTCTGCAGTTCGGGCTGTAGCTCGTCGCAAAATTTCCTATGGAAATTAACATGGCGAAAACGCGTTTTGGGACCCCCCTTTTTTCTCAGCCCCCGCTTGACAAATCACCCCCAAAATTTCAAGATAGGAGCTAACCTAAAAAGTGCAACTTTTCGCAAACTTTCATAAAGATTCGTCAAATGACGCCAAAGTTATTAGCAAATCAAAAAATACTTTTCCTATGGGAACTAGGTTGTAAATATAACTACCTACTGGCGACTGCCAGTAGGTAATATATATATATATATATATATATATATATATATATATATATATATATATATATATATATATGTACTAAGAACATAAAATCTAATAAAAACATTCTATTATAAATTTTAACATTCAACTATTTAAAAATCTTTAAGCTTAAATTTCCCACTCAAGTGAGTGCAACAGTAGGGAAAGTGTTGGATTGCGTAGGTGTAAAAATTACTATTCCCACTCCAGTGAGTGCAACAGTAGGGAAAGTGTTGGATAGCGGAGGGGTAAAAATTACTATTTCCACTCCAGTCAGTGCAACAGTAGGGAAAGTGTTGGATAGTGGTGGCATAAAATGTACTATTCCCACTCCAATAATTGTAAAAGTAGGGAAAGTGTTGGATTTCAGAGGAGTAACAATTAATATTCTCACTCCAGTCAGTTCAAAATTAAAAACAAACTAAATTTTAACAACTATAAAACATTTTAAAAAACAAAATAAATTCAAAAATTATGTTATAAATTCAAATAAAAATATATTTAATATTAATTTAAAAAACAAAATATTATAATGTTAAATACATATAAAAAATACCTACAAATATGATATTAAATAAAAGAAAGAACAATTTCCAAACAAATAAATATTTTCAATAAGAAACTATTTAGAAAAACCCATTAAAATATTACATAGATTTAATTTTTTTATTTCCTACCCTATAACACCACACAATTCACAACATACATCTAAATAAAAAAGGCACTTCCTCAACTAACATAATTAATTACCAATTAAAGAGATATTCTTAATTTAAAAACATTATTTAACTTCCCACACTTTATCCCTATAATCCCCACAACCCACAGTTAAAATTAAACTATAAAAAAATGATTACACAATTAAAACTTATTTTCAATAAAAAAACTAATAGTAATTAACAACTGATTATAAAGTAAGTAAAATTAATTTACTCCCACACTGCACCCCTATAACAATAAAACCCCCACACAAACAATATAAACAAGCACCCTAATTAAATATAAATTAATTATTAATGATCAACTAATTTTTAATTAATTAAACAAAAAGTGCTTCCCATCCTTTACCCCTATAAACCCCACAACCCACACCTTAAATAATTACACAAATTCGATATTTAATTTTCAATTAATTACTTAATATTAATTAACAACTATTTATTAATTAATTAAACATAAATTACTTCCCACCCTTTACCCCATAAACCCCACACCTAAAAAATAATCACACAATTACCATAATTAATTATCAATTAATTAGTTAATATACATTAACAACTAATTATTAAGGGTCCCATTACGATGGCGGGCGGAAGCACAACCGCCGTGCTGGCGGATGCAAAAACCACCAGTTACCGCCGGCACGCAGCAGTCCACACGCCCGCCCAATTACGATGCGAAAAGCAGGCCAAACACCGCCGGCAAGCCAGCAACACCGTCCGCCATCAAACTGCGCCCGTACACGTAGCGGCGCAGCCCAACTGACACACACCGTCCGACGAAACACGTCCCGCCCGGCGCATAAATTACGATGCCGCAAACAAACGGCTCCCACGGCTAAGAGACACCGCACGTGAAAGAGAGGCGGTAACACGGACGCAGAGCACGGACAACGAAGAAGCGGCACCCGGGCATGAATCCAGCACTGCAGGCCCTTCCCATGCTTCTGCTGATGCACCACCAAGGACGCAACGTACCGCGGAGACGCAGGTAGGCACACACACAACAAGTGCACGCAAACAGCGCACACAGCGCAAGGGCGGAAAAAGCGGACAACCCCCACCAGCGCGTGTACACTACACATCCACCATTGCATCCACATATGACACACAGGCCAAATCCTAACATCGCGGAACACATGTGTACACACCACCTGGGACTAGGAACCAACCACCCCGTCACGGCCCCAAAGCGCCGATGACGCCGCCACACATGCGCACAACGCAGAGGCCAACCGCAGCGCCATGCATGCGTCTCACACAGACACAGGGACACAACCAAGCAGCACACACATCAGCCCCACCCCGAACGCACATGACACGTGACAGGCCTGCCACAGACATGTCCCCAACGCCCAATTCACGGACAACACCCAACGCCACACAACCGACGCACACATGTCAGTGAAGTCACGCAACAGCAGGACACACCCCAGTGTAACAAACATGGCGTAGCACACAGCGGCGGCAACACCAACTAGGAGAAGCAGGGCTCCTTCGGGAAGAGGAACGCCAGTACCACACTGAAAAACCCATACCACCCTGCACATATGAACAAGACATATGAAACGGAACACCAAAGAGCCCGGGAACGACAACAGGTGGCCCAAGAATAACATCCACACACAAGGCCCAACGCAGAGCGGAAAGGCAGCCTGCCGCCCACACAAGGGAGAGCAGACACCACTGAATGACCTTCCATTCCAACTCCGAAACCACAGCCCTACGACAGAAGCCGGTGAATACAGCCATTGTCCAAGAATAGACCAACACAGGCATGCCGAGGAGACCGACCACAGGGCAGATAGCGCATATCACAGAAGCACACAACGGACGGGGAAGAAAGAAGAAAACACTCCCCATGTCGGCCACATGCAAGTTAATTGGAAGGAGTCACACAGCACTGACCTTGAACTGTCTGAGAAGCATGTGGGAAGAGGGCCCGTGTCCTCCAAACAAGCCAACAGAACACAAGTCCTGTCTCCCTACGACTACACAGAGCTCACAGCAACCCCGGAGCGTGCACATTGCAGACTGCACACACAGCCGGAGCACGCCATCTCAACGAACCGCTGCGAAATGGCAACCGCAACACACCTACCCAACTACGCCGAACAGCTCAAGCTGTACAAAACCAACACGATACATACATTGGGATGCGATCTCCTGTCCCTGCTGAACGTAAGTTACCGACTGACTTACCGCATCACATTGTTCAGCTGCG
Source organism: Calotriton arnoldi (assembly GCA_963921515.1). Taxonomy (NCBI): domain Eukaryota; kingdom Metazoa; phylum Chordata; class Amphibia; order Caudata; family Salamandridae; genus Calotriton; species Calotriton arnoldi. Next base: position 178,576 of record CAWUFW010014755.1, read on the forward strand.
TCATGCCCGTCTTCTACTGTCGGAGGTGTCCCTACCAGCATCCCGTCGAGATATGCCTCTCCAACCCGGCATGTCTGAAGGCGGACCTGCTACCACTACTCCTCCCTCTGGACGCACACGACAGGGCCTGCTCTGCCTATGGGGGCATGGCGTATGTGGCCAACATCGCACCCGCACTGAAATGGGACCACTGTGCCTCCACACGACGGATCATCGAGAACAGCTACATCGAATGTCACCCAGCATGCCCCATCATGGTCCTCCAAGGGACAACTTACGAACAACACCTTGAGAGCCACCATCCGCTTCATTGGCTGGCAAACATGTACACCACCAATGACATGGAAGCCCTGCTGGACGGCATCGCATACCTGACAACCTGTAAATACGTCGGACCACAACGCAGGTTCCCGAGTGACCTATGAAGTCCAACCCCGCACCCATGCTCAGCTTCCGCACGGACTGGCCAGTCACCACCACAACAGCCATACCAAACGACCGGCAACTGTAACCACACCATCAACGACATCGCCATGACATCGGATATGACCGGGACATGCACACTGTTCCCCATCACATCCAGGAACACCGCATGCATCGTGGGAGGCAGTGGCATGGGCTCTGTGTATCGCACCCACATGGACGGAACTGCACGAACAACCAGGACACGACATGGATCCAGCGCACATGGACACACACACCGCTCAGTGGACATGAATAGGTCGCCTGGAGTCTGTGGGTGCTGCACCCCTCCCACATGCCCTGATGTCATCTCACATGCACGCGTGCATGAGGAACAACCGCAGCAAACCTGTCACATGGAACTGAGATGGACTGTGCCCATGATGCCGAGCGGTCTGGTAGGCTACATGTATACCGTCTGTGTCAAAGTCCGCAGCTCCGCAGCTATACGTAAATGTACATTAGCACAGCCTTGGCCAAGCAGATGTCACTCTGAAGCCCACATCCCACATGCAACAGCCAATCACATGTAACCCCACACCCTATCCAATTTGTAATCATGCTCAGTATATCCTCAACATGTATTCCGCTGCCAGTAGTGTCCACTATACTGCATCACAGAGGACAGAAGACTCAATATAATGTTTGAAACCAAAACTGTCTCCGCTGACTCATTTCACAAGTACGAATGAGAGAGGATGAGAGTATGTGAAGTACACGGCAGTCGTGACATGACCATGTAGTCCACTGGTATTGGATGTCAACGCAAATGAGTAGCACTACTGTGGAAGACACACATGTGTCGTGTGAAGTCGTATGGACGCAGTGCTCAGGTGGGTGGGTGCGACGGGTAGATGCGCACATGCCAAGTTGGAGCACGCCGTGTTGGGAGGGGTCATGAACAGTACACCACCGCTTCCCTGGGCATTGTGAGAGGACACCTGTCGGGGGGAGTGAACACGTGTGTGCACAGCAGCCGGGCACACGTACAAAGCGGTACCAGGCGCACCTCAGCCCACCCTCTGTGGACAAGCTGGATCCTGTTGTGCGCCCGCCATGCCCCTTGACAAGGCACACACAGCCCCAGTCGACCAGGTGTAACCCCAACATAGTCAATCCGCACAGGCGATACAGGGCACGGGATGGCAGTGGAGCATGGTGTGTGAGAGGTCTCCTCGCGCTCCTCCTGGTCATATCACGCAGACAATAGAACCTCAACGTCCAGCATGGCAAAAAGTCAAATGGAAGTGTAGGGGGACGCACCACAGCACGAGCAGCACTGACGTCACGGGAGGTGGCTCGCACCATCCCATCCATTGCCCATCATACCAACCACGCCACATGCCATTGCGACTAAGTGCAAGCGCGTGCGCCACCACCCCTGAGCCCTCCCCAGAGAGGCCAAAGAGTGAATGTGTGGGCCATCAGCCACAGACGGACGCGGCCTGGCCGCAAGGGCAGCCACAGCCACTGGGTGTCGCAGGTGGCGGATCCGGAAGGCGAAGACTGTGATGCATAGTCCATGCAGGCCGGGTCTCCATTTGGGGCACCACGCAGGTGGACGGCGTCCCGCCACACATCATACCCTGAGACAGCCCACTCGTGCAACTGGACCCACACATACACTCCTTGCCCTCTCTGGTGCGAGCTTGGGGCTGCCTGTGCAAGCGCTAGCCTCGCAGGTGAGCATGCATATTGGGGGGGCGAGGGGAGGACATGAGGGCTGGGGCGAAGATGACTGTATCACTGTCAGTTAGTACAAGGGATGACCCAGATGTGGAAAGGAAGAGACGTGTCCCGTGTGTACTGCAATTAGTCGCCAATCCAACTACCCCCCATGTCCGGAATGTAAGCCCGCACCTAGGCCCGCCCATCCGCCACATCGAACATACCACCAGCACGACAACCTTCCCATTCGAAACACTGACTGGGGGTGGCGACCAGTGAACAATCATGTGTAGCCTACCCACGCGTACATGTGGGCCCTCCATGATCCATGTCACCTGCGGCAAAGACATGACATGCGCAATGAGGGAAGTGAGGAGAGCTGTCCGCCCCACGCGCAGAAGGTGCATCAGCTCCACAGACCCAGCAGCGAGTCCAGCAGGGGTCACATGTGCAGGGGCAGCTGTGCCTGGTGTGAAGGCACATGCATATAGACAGCACATCGACCAATGTGTAGTCTGCCCACATCCACAGTCCATCATCATGCGGACATAGGAATTGAACACAGGGCAACACATCTTAGTTGGTGCACCCACCGTGACCAACAATGCGCAATCATCGACGTACCCGCCCTGTGCATGGCCCCCCACCCAACGGAGGCACATCCAGTGCCACCATCCCACACACACAAGCCTTCCACGGAACATGCTGTGTCCAATGCTCAGTACAGAGTCAGCGCCCATCTGGTGGATCCTGAACAGGAGACACATGCACACACATGCCAGCTCCCACTATGTACGTCTGCCACCTGGCACGTGCAATGTAACCTCTCACCTGTGACGTGTGACTGCAAGCACACAGCCGTCTTGGCATGGGGCTGTCAATGTGGACACCAGTCAATGTTTCGGGAGCTGTGATCCGTACAGTGCTGTACATAGGGTGCAGTGCTGACACCTACTACTGTCTCATATCCCCTCGTGCCACAGGTCCCACTTGTATTGGCCGCTCAGCCCGTGCCCACATCGTCGTCGTCGTGTGCCATACTCATCCAGCCTCGGAAGCAGTTCCATGCTCAGCAGACACTCATGTTGCCGTGGCGTTGCCGCTTGACGAATATGCAGTCAGTCCCCATCAGCACGCCCCGCAAGTCATTGGGGCCTAGATCCCCATGTGCATGCACATGGCAGTGGTATGTCTCACTTGCCATTGCCATTGTTGGGAGACCTGTGTAAGTGTATTGTGGCCGTGCCGTCCCAGCTTGACAGCTGGGCTGTGGCTCATGTGCTTGCTCAGTCATGTCAGTGATGTGTATGCGAAATTGCTATGTGTCGTGTTGCTTTGACATGTGTCCTCTGCCATTTAACCCAGGCGGAGACCGAACATTGACCGCCCATACCAATTGCTGGCGGACATGGACGATACAGAGGTCATCAGGAAGTTTCGGCTGGACAGGCCAACCCTGCATCGACTGTGTGCCATGTTAGAGCCCCATCTCCGTCCCCGCAGGGTGTATCCGACTGCTGTCACCCCCACGGCTAAGGTGATGGCCGCCATGCATTTCTTCGCCACTGGGTCATTCCAGCACACAGTGGGCAGTGGAGGAGGGATGTCCCAGCCCATGTTCAGCAAGGTGCTGAGGGATGTACTGGTAGCCATGATGCTGTACCGAAACAGGTACATCAGATTCCCCAGGGCTCGTGAATTGGCGGCAGTGAAGGGTGCATTCTATGCCCTTGGCAGAATCCCACACGTCGTGGGAGCCATTGACTGCACACATGTTGGCCTTGTTCCACCACAGGCCACTGAGCACCTGTACCGCAACAGGAAGCACACGCACTCCCTGAATGTGCAAGTGGTGTGCCTTGCGGACATGGTGATCACCCACGTGTGTGCCAAGTTTCCAGGTTCGGCACATGACGCACACATAATGCGCAACAGCATCTTGCCACGACTGATGGCCAATATGCAACAGGATCGTGCCTGTATTGTCGGTGAGTATGTGGAGTGGTGTAGCGTGCTGGTTGTGCGATGCTGTCCCCTGTCCAGTTGGAATAGCAACGGTTCTCTGTGTCCCTCACACCCAGGTGACTCTGCGTATCCGAATGGGGCATGGCTGCTCAGTCCATTGAGGAATCCTCGCACCCCAGCAGACGATCGATACAATGAGGCACATGGGAGGACCAGACGTGTGGTCGAGCGTACCTTTGGCCTCCTCAAGTCCAGGTTCAGGTGCCTGGACCGCACCGGGGTGCACTGGCGTACTCCCCACAGAAGGTGTGCCAGATAGTGGTGGCGTGCTGCATGCTGCACAATCTGGCCATTCGGAAGCAGATCCCCCTCATTGTGGATGACGGAGATCAACCAGGGCCCCAGCCCGCAGACCAGGACAGCTCGAGTGAGGTGGACAGCGGAGAGGAGGAAGCTGGGAATGTGCGCCAGCAGCTCATCGCCCGCTACTTCACTTGACGGTGAGTGTCCATGTACGACGGATGATGTGTCTGTATCTGTGCAGGTGTGTGTGTGCTGTGTCAGGGTGGCCGTATGTTCACTGCGTGCAGTGTGTCAACGCTCCATGGCCAGGGTAGTATGCCACTGTTGGTGACTGTGGCATTGTGCCCTATTGCTCTGTGCGATGTGTGTACATTGCTTGTAGTTGTTGACATGTACTGTGTGATGGGTGTGTGACACACTCATTGAATGTGCTCCTGTTCTGTCTCCCACCCCTAGGTCCCTACAGGCCCTCCGGATTCCATTGCCATGCCACGCATCAGGTGCCTTTCCGCCCAAGGTGGCCGTTGTATTCCGTACAAATAAAACACAGGGCACAAACAGCAGTTAGTGAAAAAGGTGCATTTATTACAAACTGTGACATGTGATTGTGTGTAAGGTGATGACAAAAGTGGTGCGTGCAGTGACAATGAGCTGTCGGTCATGGCTGCGTGAAGCTCAGGGTGTACCCACTGGTTCTATGTCCATAGTCCAACACACACATGCCATCCAGATGGCTGTGTGGAGTGGGATCGTAGAGCAAGTCAATGCAGTGGCTGGTCAAGGAAGGCTGGCGGAAGGCTGGCTGGCTGCCTCACTTGCGACTGGAGCGTGCGAAGTCCTCCCGGGAGATCTGTTTCCTCTTCGGACGGCCCCTTCCACGTTTGGGAGGGGGTGTGTGGTGGCGACCTGCTGGTGGTGGGTGAGGTGTGCTCACTGGCTGTGGACGCAGGGGAAGTGGACACTGCTGCCCGACCCTGCGCCCTAGCAGGTGGTGGCGGAGGTGGTGTTGCTGGCCTTGCCTGTGACCCCACCGCCACCACCAGCTGGCCCATGAGGTCCACGAGTTGGTCCATACGGGACACGAATTGGCCCATATGGGCGTCCATGGACCTCAGCACCCCCAGCACCTCACGCGTGTCTGTAGCTGACCTGGCCCATTGTCCTTGGGCCTCTTCATAGGCCCCAAGGACTCTGGCCATTTGAGGCAGGGCATGGCTCCCAGGGAGGCTGGCGTTTCCCTGACCCTGCTCCTCCTACCAGTCCTGCTGCCACCGGCCTGCCCACTAGCCACATTGCACACCACGGTCCTCGCTGTGGCTCCCAGGGTGGATCCAGTCGGCCGGGCCACCACCTGCGCTGGGGCTGGTGCCAGCGAAGACGTGGTGGTGGTGGTGGCGGTGGTGGTCGGTGCGGCGATGGTGGCGGTTGCGGCAGTGGTAGTGGCCGCAATGACCGTGGGTGTGGCCGCAACGACAGTGGCAGCAGGGGGCTGGGACTGTTCAGCATCCCTGGATGATGGGTTGGTGGGTAGGAGGGGTCCTGGGGAGCGGCTGGGCCCTGCCACACCAGATGGGCCTGCTTGGTGGTCCGTGTCCGAAGAGGAGGACAGATCCTCCAGATCCGTGTGTCCTCGTTGGGGGCTTGTGGGCTGGCTATGCTGGCTGCTGTCTCCATCCCCAGCATCCGGCAGTTCGTCACCTGTGGAGGGAATGAGATTTGTTATTGTGTTGCACCTGGCGAAGTATGTATTTGTCGTCTGACATTGGCAGTTCGTGCAATCTCGTACATGGGTTTCCCGGAGGCGAGTGTGTGGCTGTGGCATCTGTAGTTGTGTGTGCTAGGCAATGGGACTGTGTGCTGTGCACATGTGGCATGGGACGGATTGGCCATGCCGATGGGTGTGTTGCTGTGCCCCTACTCATTGTGACTCTGGTGTATGCGGGCTCCTGGCCCATCCTGGGTCTGGTTTGTACTTTGCTTTTGGGGTTCATATGGAACGCTTAGGAACGCATATGGCAACATGGGGGCCATGCCCCAGATTCGCATTTGGGAGGGGATATGCTTTTGGGGTTCAAATGGAACGCTTAGGAACGCATATGGCAACATGGGGGCCATGCCCCAGATTCGCATTTGGGAGGGGATATGCTTTTGGGGTTCAAATGGAACGCTTAGGAACGCATATGGCAACATGGGGGCCATGCCCCAGATTCGCATTTGGGAGGGTATATGCTTTTGGGGTTCAAATGGAACGCTTAGGAACGCATATGGCAACATGGGGGCCATGCCCCAGATTCGCATTTGGGAGGGGATATGCTTTTGGGGTTCAAATGGAACGCTTAGGAACGCATATGGCAACATGGGGGCCATGCCCCAGATTCGCATTTGGGAGGGGATATGCTTTTGGGGTTCAAATGGAACGCTTAGGAACGCATATGGCAACATGGGGGCCATGCCCCAGATTCGCATTTGGGAGGGGATATGCCTTTGGGGTACATGCTGTGAGCCATGGGTGCCGAACGTGACATGTGTTGTGGCAGCATGACAGTGCATGGTTTGAGGTGTGTGCATGCTTGACATGGCCTGCATATTTGCTGTCTGTTGTGATTACTGGACATGGCATTGGACGCATCGTTATGAGTGAGTGATAGTTGTGTGCCAGCCAACGTATTGCAGTTGTCCCATCTCCTTGGTGTGCGTGCTGCCCTGTGCCATGTGCATCACTGCAGTGCTCGGGGGGTGGCCCATGTTGTGTGTTGTTGCTCACAGTGTGTCGTGCGCTTAATTGACTTCTGGCACATGGTTGGTCATGGGCATGTGTCTTAGCGTGACTGCTGTATGTGTGGCAGCTGTGCGGATGACATGCCTTTCATGAGACTGGGGCTGACGGATGGGATGGATGGTATGTTGTATGTGCATGGTGTGTCTGTGAGTTTGATGGGTTCAGTGGTGTTCGTGTGCATTTATGTTGTTCCGCTCTGTTGCGTCTAGTGTTGTTTGTCTTACATAGGCGTAGTTGTGGGGTGTGTGGTTGACAGGCAGTAGGGGCTACATGGACAGGACTTCAATGGTGTTTCGGTTGTGTGTGATGAGTTGCACAGTGGCTGCCGTGTGGGACTATATTCAGTGTGGCTTGTGCATGCAGACGTGGCTCCTTGGGTGTTGCTATGTCTGTGATGGGTCATGTGGGGTGTGAGTCTGTTGTTCATGTCCGTGTGCACATTGTTCACTTGTTCGTGACGGTGGGCGGTGCTGCGTGTTCGTGTGCTACGTGACATGTCCCATGTGTTGGTCGTGTTATGGTCCTCATGCCTCCAGTAATCCAGCCCTGTCCAGTTTCCCACCTGCAAGTTGTTCGTGCGTGCACTGTACTGGATGCCACATGGCTCTAAGCGGGGGTGCTCCATGTTGCAGGTCTGTGGGGGTGGGGGGTGTTGTGGGTCGTGGGGTGGCTGGACACCCACTGACACCGATTGCTGTGGACCGTGATGTCTGCCTTTCGGCTGTCGTTGTGCACTGCGGTGGCTGACACGTGGCTGTGGGGGATGCTCCTCCTTGCTGTGCTGTGGGACTGGGGCCTGGTGTGTGTTGTACTTGGGCTGTCCACCCTCCCACCCACTGCACTTTGTGTTCCTGCCACTTACCTGTTACTTGTCGGTTAGTGCAGCTGTGGTGGACACATGGGTGTGGTGGGTGCTCGTTGTGGCGCTTCTGGCATATTTGGGGACCTGTTGGTGGTTACGTGGCTGGCTGAGTGTACACATGTCCCCACGCATCTTACAGTTGTTCGGTTTGGGCTGTGTGTGGTGGTGTCTGTTGCATGTGTGTGTGATGTGTTGTGTATTGTGTGCTGGACATGGGGGTGTTTGTCCCTGGGAGCTGTGGCATGGTAGTTGCGCATGTGAGTACATAGCGGTGTGCTGGTATACATTAGTTTGTACTTACCAGCCTCCACTCCCCTGCTAATCCGGCGAGGATCTCCGGATGGATTACGACTCGCACCTTCTCCTCCCACGCTTTGAAGGTCTTAAAGAGCGCGGGATTCCCTCCGCCAGTGACGGCAGCCAGCTCTCTGTTTTTGCCCTCCTTCTTCTTGACCAGGCTCTTTACGTCATTCCAACGTTTGTTTATTTCACCTCTGTTCCTGGGCAGGGTCCCGACTGCATTGACCTGGTCTACGATCCGGTTCCACATTCTGTTTCTGGTGGCTAGTGGTGTGTGCTGGACCATGTTCCCATAGATTTGTGGGTACACCTTGATGATCTCGTCGACCATGACCGTCAGCTCCATGGGCGTGAACTTGGGCATCCTTTGTGGTGCCATGGTGTTTGTGGTGCTGGTGCGGTGTGTGTTGTGTAATGTGCAGGGGGTTTGTGGTGCCGGGGTGTGGTGGTGGTGGTGGTGGTGGTGGTGTTTGGTGGTGGTGGTGGTGGTGGTGGTAGTGATGTGTGCGTTTCTGTGGTGTGCTGCTGTCCTTGCTGTGTCACTGTGTCCTCTCCTCTCCTCTCTGGTTTGCAATGTAGCAAGGGGTTGTGGTCTGTGGGAGTGCTGCTTTTGTACTCACCTATGTGGGTGTGTCCTCATGGTCTGTTGTTTTCAGGTGTGTTGTGTCTGGGGTTCTGGCCTTTGTATTTTTTGTTTGTCCGGGGGTGTTTTCGGGATGTGTACTGTGCTTGTGTATTTGTGCGTGCCTTGCTGTGTGGACTTGTTGGCCATGTTGTGTGCTATTGGTTTTGTGTGCGGATGGTTTCTGTGCAGGTACGTTGGCGCCATGGCTTCTGCCGTGTCGATTCTCATCGGCGTTGTTTGCGCTGGCGGGCGGTATATTTGTGGTTTTTCCGCGCTCATGGCGGTGCGATCGTAATTTCACGTGCGGTGTGTCGGCCGTGTGGGCGGGCGGTTTTGTGTTGTCGTGCGTGTTTCCGTCCGTGGCGGGCGGTTTGACTCCGACTCGGACGATGGCGGGCGGTATTTTGTGTGATTTTTCCGCCGATGGCGGTTTTCGGTTTGTGTAATCGTAATGGCGTGGTCGGTGTTCAGGCGGTGTGTGCGGGCGGATTTTTGCCGCTTCCATGCCTGGCGGATTTATTTACGCCGGGTATCGTAATGGGCCCCTAAGTAATTAAACATAAATGACTTCCAAGCCCTTACCCCTATAAACCCCACAATGCACACCCAATATTAATTACACAATTTCCGTCATTAATTTTCTATCAATTAATTAATATTAATTAAGAACTAATTAATAATTAATTAAAAATAAATTACTTCCCACCCTCTTCCCTAAAAACCCCACAACGCAGACCTAAAAAAATCACACAATTACCATAATTAATTATCAATTAATTAGTTAATATAAATTAACAACTAATTATTAATTAATTAAATATAAATTACTTCCCACTCTTTACCCTTATAAACCCCACAACCCGCACCCAAAATTAATAACACAATTTCCATAATTAATTTTCAATCAATTATTTAATATAAATTAACAACTAATTATTAATTAATCAAAAATAAATTACTTCCCACCCTTTACCCCTATAAACCCCACAACCCGCACCTAAAAGAAATTACACAATTACCATAATTAATGATCAATTAATTAATTATTATTAATTAACAACCAATTCATAATTAATTGCAAATAAATTACTTCCCACAATTAACGCTATAAAATCTCATTTAAATAAATAAAAAATAAACATTAATTTAATATAATTAAATTACTTCCCACCCTATTCCTCTATAAACCCACAACCCGCTACAGAACTAAAAAATGCAAAATTTAATTAAAATAATATTCATAACTACTAAAAATTTAACACATATATTAAAAAACATAAACAATGCTTATACAAAAAAAATACATCACTAACATTTAAAATATAAACTAAAATACATAACACTAATTAAAAAATCGATATTTTAAACATCTATATTTTTGCAAACAATATTAATGACTTCTATATTTTTAAAAACGATATTTCTTACCTTAAATTTGATATTCTTGACCACGATAGTCTTGCTGTCGATATTTCTGAATCACGATATTTCCAACTTGATATTTGTGTAAGTCGACATTTCCAACTCAATATTCTGTCTCAGCACCCTCCCCCATCATTGTAATTGGCAGCACCAGACTCATGAGGGGATGGCAAACCGCCGGTCAACACAGTGTTACTTTAGCTTGTGCAAGTCTTTGCCCAGTTATCACAGGAACCACTAAGAGAGACCAAGGGGACCGCTTCATGACAAGGGTTATTCCTGACTTCAGTTTCTGGGATAGTTGACTTTCTATGGGTACTCCTCATGTCGGGAAAATGCTAAGCTTCATCTCTTGGAACATCACTCTTTTTGCATGGCCATGCATGCTCCTTCCCTCTCTCGCAGGCAGGCAGGCAGGCTTCTCTGTACTTCAGCTAGATCCTCAACTCATCCAGCAGAAAGTGCTGGGGGTAGTGTTTTAGGGTTTAGGGTAGTGCAGTGGTGTTTGGGTAGTTTGGGTAGTGTAGGGAGTCGTGCTGGTGGTAGTGTTTTAGGGTTTAGGGTAGTGCAGTTATGTTTGGGTAGTGTAGGGTGTCGTGCTGGGGGTAGTGTTTTAGGGTTTAGGGTAGTGCAGTGGTGTTTGGGTAGTGGAGGGGGTAGTGTTTTAGGGTTTAGGGTAGTGCGCCCAACCAGCCACAATATCCGTGGACAAAGGGGATCCTGACTCTTTGGAACGCTCTGTCAATTGAATAATTTGGGTCAAGGGCCCTACCACGTCCAAGACCTATCAATTCCTTTCTTGGGATCCCTCATATACTTGGAGAAAAAGGTACATAGTTTCTCATCAATTTCAGGCGGGTGTGCCACCTTCCCCTTCAGTGAGGGCCTGGGGCATTCTCCCCTCATCCTATTCCTGACCTCCCTTTCAAGGGGTTGATGGATTTTCCCCACCACATACTCTGCCACTTTGGCGTGAGGTGTCCACTCTGCCGACCTAGGATGGTAAATTTGGGTAGGCTTGAACATGTCTGAGTGGACCCCGTCCCCAACCGGGGACTGAGAGGAGTGGGACTCTGGATGCCAGGGATGCCCCGAGTCCTTATCCTCATCGGAGGAGAAATCGTCCTCCGATACCCCCTCTCCTCTAAGGGAAACCCACCGTCGGGGTCTACAATAGTGGTGACAGTGTCGCAATTTTCTCCGGGCCCCTCCTCCTCCCGGCAGGGTGCATATTTTAGCTGTTCGCGCACTCTTGAGGAAGGTCTCCATAAGTTTATCAAATCCTTCCAAGTGCCCCGCGTTATGCTTAACGGCCCTTTTATTCCCCATCTGGGGGCTACTTGGACCCGCCACTACCAGATCTGGGTCACTGAACACCCCAGGGATGCTTTTCGACAGCTTATCAATCTGATCCCTAAGAGGAGCCCGCGCCCTAGAAATAGCCAGAGAGAGGGCTTGGCCCACTGCTGGAGGGAGAAGTTGGGGGGCCATTCCTCCTCCACTTCCTGGTAGGAGGAGTAAAAATGGTCTTCTGGAGAAGACATGATAGCAGAGGGCGTGAGCACAGAACAAATGCCCTTAAAATCCTTAAGACAGCCCCCTCGCCGGTGCTCCAACAACTGGGCTTTCCCCGAAGCTGTTATAAGAATAGACTGAGGCGCAATACCAATTAACACCACCAGGTGGTGCTGGTTACTGACGTGGCCGTGTGGGGAAATCACCGAGTAGCGGTGTCAAAATTAGGCGAGGGTTGGTCGGGAATCAAGTGGACACTAAAGGAGTGACCGGATTCCCAAACGCGTGTAAAGACCAGCAGGAGCGCTCGCCGGAGCTGCCTCGCTCGGACCAGACGCGCCTGACAGGATCTCACCGCGCGCAGAGCACACAGCGGGAGAAACTGCGATGGGGAGAATGCGCTCGGACAAGAGCCTGCTGCGCAGGGAATATGAAACAATACCAAGGCAATAATGCTAATAACGTGCACAAGAAACCGCTATACAAACAGCAACAATGTCAGATTAAGCCAAGAATATAAGGAATGCACTTAACTGACGAGCAGTGAAGAAAGAGGAAGCGGAAGGGACGTCACGATATTATATACGATGGACTGTGATATGATTGGACTATAGTTGCCTTGGAGACTACCCCGTAATGGTTCATGGGTTGTGTAGTATTTTGTTTAATGATTGTTGTGTTACGTTTTCTTTGAACTGCTATGCAAATAAAGTGAGGAAAGATATGCATAATCCTCGCCTCCGTCCTGCCATAGAATTCATTAAACTTTATTTGATCTGATTTAGAAACATAGATCATAAAAGTGTACATAAAAACAGTAAATCCTCTTTCCTAATACAATACAGTGAGAATTAATTAAAACCAGTAGGTAAAAACGGGTGTTACAAAGCTCGGTTCAGAGAAACTTCAGGTTAACAGAATCGTAAAGTTCAATGTTTCGCAAGATCAATCTCATGTACTTCGTGCAAAATACGCAATAAGGGGTCCAAGTAAGATGTAACGCTCCAATACCTGACCAGTTTGCACTATATAAAACTGCAGAAAAATTAAAAATAAAAAGTGTTTTGCACACTTCTGTCATTGGGCTATATGTGGGCTACATCTGGGTGATATTTGTGCTACATTTGGGCTCTTTTTTCTCTGGTGGTCATCTTGGGAGACTTATTTGTTATGAAGTTTCCTAATTTCGTCATTTACTGCAGTCTCCTCAGTAGGAAATGCTTTCAGTTTTTTACTTTGATTCCATCAAGAAGGCATTCAGATGTGTCACACATTTGCCATAAATTCAGAATGTTAGCACTCTAGTTGTTCATTAGATCACTGTAGTAAAGCTACTGCTCACCAGGGAGTTAACTGGATGTCTACTGCTGGTATTGAAAGTGATTGTTTCAGTCTGCATGTCAGAATTTTCTAATGAAATAGAAGAGGATTTGAGATCTCACTTAAAACATGCCCTACATTTTCTTTCTGCAGCACTAACCATAATTTCTATGGCAAAATGAACCCCCTCATTTTGTTCCTTTTTAAATTAAATGTTTTAAGTGTTACCAGTTTATTCCAATCAAGATGGCTTCAGGTGTGTCATACTTTTGTCATAAGTAAGACTGTTAGCTCTCTAGTTGTTCTTTAGAACACTCTGGGAAGCTGCAGTAGAACACAAAGGCATCAACTGACTGGCTGTTCCTGTTGAAATATAACAGGAAGATAATTGAGATCTCATTTAAAACATATCCTAATTTTTCTTTCTACAGCACTAACCATAATTTCTATGACAAAATGAACCCCCTCATTTTGTTCCTTTTTAAATTAAATGTTTTAAGAGTTACCAGTTTATTCCAATCAAGATGGCTTAAGGTGTGCCATAATGTTGTCATAAGTAAGACTGTTAGCGCTCTAGTTGTTCTTTAGAACACTCTGGGAAGCTGCAGTAGAACACAAAGGCATCAACTGACAGGCTGCTCCTGTTGAAATATAACAGGAAGATATTTGAGATCACACTTGAAACAAGTCCTAATTTTTCTTTCTACAGCACTAACCATAATTTCTATGACAAAATGAACCCCATCATTTTGTTCCTTTTTAAATTAAATGTTTTAAGTGTTACCAGTTTATTCCAATCAAGATGGCTTCAGGTGTGCCATACTTTTGTCATAAGTAAGGCTGTTAGCACTCTAGTTGTTCTTTAGAACACTCCGGGAAGCTGCAGTAGAACACAAAGGAATCAACTGACAGTCTCTGCCCTTGTTGGATGTACATGTTTTACTGAGAATGTTAGACTTCATTCTCACATGACTGAGAAAGATAATGTGAATTTACAGAAAATATGCTCTCATTTTAGCTTCTGGAGCACCTTCCAAAACTGTATGGGACAAGCATGTGAAAATAGTTCTCTCTCAAACATGATTCATGATATCCCAGCAGAAGGTTTTTCACAGGGTAAAATCACCTTAGAACACACCACAATTCCTGAAATTAGTATGGTACCATCAACAAATGAATTCTAATGTAACTAAAGTCTGTTATCACCCTTTATAGTTCTCCTTTTGGTAACCCTCAAAATCTTCGATTCACTACAATGCATTTCAATGGGGTACTAACATTTATATTGGTCCCAAGATGGCTGCCAGCAATTCCAGGATGAAGTGCTGACAGCCAATCAGATCTCACAATGACATGTGTGGTTAGGCTCCGCCCAGATATATATGTGTTTTCTTTTTCAAATTTCTCAGGAACTACTGAACGGATTTACACCATTTAACCAAAAGGCACGACTCTGAGCCAAGGGCTACCTTTTTGCCAAATTTGGTGTAATTCCGTTCAGCAGTTCGGCCCCCACTTGATGTATCACCCCGAAACTTTCAGGATAGGAGCGGACCGGAGCGGGCCATAAGTTTTGAGAATTTCGCGAAGATTTGTCAACCGGCGCCAAAGGTATTGGAAATAGAATGTTGCGAATTTCCTATGGAAAATAGGTCCTAACTATAACTATCTACTGGCCACCGCCAGTAGATAATATATATAGAGAGAGAGAGAGCAAGAGAGCGAGAGAGAGAGAGAGAAAGAGAGAAATGTTTGTTACATTAGCTCTTTGAAATGAAAGAAACATTTGACAGATGTCTCCACGGTTGCAAGAGGCAAACCAACTGATGTTTTAAAACGAAGAAAAATTCCACATAATTGCAGAGCGAAATAAATATAAGGAATCGAAATAGAACGCTCGTTTTCATTTGAAATCTAGCACGTTATAGAGAGGCAGTGCTTTGTCATGAAATACAGATTGAGTCAGAGTTAACAGATTCTGCGAGATGACACAATTTAAGGACGCAAAAGAGGGGTGAAACCGAAACCGGTCCTAGGATGCTTGTTTCCAGTCCAGGGAGGACCTGGCTTGGCAGTTCGGACTGGACTGTTCCCATGAGGCACAGGGTCAAGACTGATTTGCATATGGCTGTGTTCAAATTGGAATGGCATGGTGAGCAAAAAAACGATGGATTTAGGCCCAGATCTCTGTACTGGGGTGAATGTATGACATTGTTCTGCATTCTGTCCATCAACTGTTGTTTTTGCATTTGTCACCCCGAGTGGGTTGGGTATGCCCAGACGTGGATCCCGTGCTCTCCATGCCACTGGAATCAAGCTATCCTGGCTGAAGAGGGGTGAAACCCCGAAACTGGTCCTAGGATGCTTGTTTCCAGTCCAGGGAGGACCTGGCTTGGCAGTTCGGGCTGGACTGTTCCCATGAGGCACAGGGTCAAGACTGATTTGCATATGGCTGGGTTCAAACTGGAACGGCATGGTGAGCAAAAAAATGATGGATTTAGGCCCAGATCTCTGTACTGGGGTGAATGTATGACATTGTTCTGCATTCTGTCCATCAACTGTTGTTTTTTGCGTTTGTCACCCCGAGTCGGACGGGTATGCCCAGACGTGGGTCCCGTGCTCTCCATGCCACTGGAATCAAGCTATCCTGGCTGAAGAGAGGTGAAACCCCGAAACCGGTCCTAGGATGCTTGTTTCCAGTCCAGGGAGGACCTGGCTTGACAGTTCGGGCTGGACTGTTCCCATGAGGCACAGGGTCAAGACTGATTCGCCTATGGCTGGGTTCAAACTGGAATGGCATGGTGAGCAAAAAAACGATGGATTTAGGCCCAGATCTCTGTATTGGGGTGAATGTATGACATTGTTCTGCATTCTGCCCATCAACTGTTGTTTTTGCATTTGTCACCCCGAGTGGGACGGGTATGCCCAGACGTGGGTCCCGTGCTCTCCATGCCACTGGAATCAAGCTATCCTGGCTGAAGCCGGGTGAAACCCCGAAACCGGTCCTAGGATGCTTGTTTCCAGTCCAGGGAGGACCTGGCTTGGCAGTTCGGGCTGGACTGTTCCCATGAGGCACAGGGTCAAGACTGATTTGCATATGGCTGGGTTCAAACTGGAATGGCATGGTGAGCAATAAAACGATGGATTTAGGCCCAGATCTCTGTACTGGGGTGAACGTATGACATTGTTTGGCATTCTGTTCATCAACTGTTGTTTTTGCATTTGTCACCTCGAGTGGAACGGGTATGCCCAGACGTGGGTCCCGTGCTCTTCATGCCAGTGGAATCAATCTATCCTGGCTGAAGAGGGGTGAAACCCCGAAACTGGTCCTAGGATGCTTGTTTCCAGTCCAGGGAGGACCTGGCTTGGCAGTTCGGGCTGGACTGTTCCCATGAGGCACAGGGTCAAGACTGATTTGCATATGGCTGGGTTCAAGCTGGAATGGCTTTGTGAGCAAAAAACGATGGATTTAGGCCCAGATCTCTGTACTGGGGTGAATGTATGACATTGTTCTGTATTCTGTCCATCAACTGTTGTTTTTGCATTTGTCACCCCGAGTGGGACGGGCGTGCCCAGACGTGGGTCCCGTGCTCTCCATGCCACTGGAATCAAGCTATCCTGGCTGAAGAGGGGTGAAACCCCGAAACCGGTCCTAGGATGCTTGTTTCCAGTCCAGGGAGGACCTGGCTTGGCAGTTCAGCTGGACTGTTCCCATGAGGCACAGGGTCAAGACTGATTTGCATATGGCTGGGTTCAAACTGGAATGGCATGGTGAGCAAAAAACGATGGATTTAGGCCCAGATCTCTGTACTGGGGTGAATGTATGACATTGTTCTGCATTCTGTCCATCAACTGTTGTTTTTGCATTTGTCACCCCGAGTGGGACGGGTATGCCCAGACCTGGGTCCCGTGCTCTCCATGCCACTGGAATCAAGCTATCCTGGCTGAAGAGGGGTGAAACCCCGAAACCGATCCTAGGATGCTTGTTTCCAGTCCAGGGAGGACCTGGTTTGGCAGTTCGGGCTGGACTGTTCCCATGAGGCACAGGGTCAAGACTGATTTGCATATAACTGGGTTCAAACTGGAATGGCATTGTGAGCAAAAAAACGATGGATTTAGGCCCAGATCTCTGTTTTGGGGTGAATGTATGACATTGTTCTGCATTCTGTCCATCAACTGTTGTTTTTGCATTTGTCACCCTGAGTGGGACGGGTATGCCCAGACGTGGGTCCCGTGCTCTCCATGCCACTGGAATCAAGCTATCCTTGCTGAAGAGGGGTGAAACCCCGGAACCGGTCCTAGGATGCTTGTTTCCAGTCCAGGGAGGACCTGGCTTGGCAGTTCGGGCTGGACTGTTCCCATGAGGCACAGGGGCAAGACTGATTTGCATATGGCTGGGTTCAAACTGGAATGGCATGGTGAGCAAAAAAACGATGGATTTAGGCCCAGATCTCTGTACTGGGGTGAATGTATGACTTTGTTCTGCATTCTGTCCATCAACTGTTGTTTTTGCATTTGGCACCCCGAGTGGAACGGGTATGCCCAGACGTGGGTCCCGTGCTCTCCATGCCACTGGAATCAAGCTATCCTGGCTGAAGAGGGGTGAAACCCCGAAACCGGTCCTAGGATGCTTGTTTCCAGTCCAGGGAGGACCTGGCTTGGCAGTTCGGGCTGGACTGTTCCCATGAGGCACATTGTCAAGACTGATTTGCATATGGCTGGGTTCAAACTGGAAAGGCATGGTGAGCAAAAAAACGATGGATTTAGGCCCAGATCTCTGTACTGGTGTGAATGTATGACATTGTTCTGCATTCTGTCCATCAACTGTTGTTTTTGCATTTGTCACGCCGAGTGGGACGGGTATGCCCAGACGTGGGTCCCGTGCTCTCCATGCCACTGGAATCAAGCTATCCTGGCTGAAGAGGGGTGAAACCCCGAAACCGGTCCTAGGATGCTTGTTTCCAGTCCAGGGAGGACCTGGTTTGGCAGTTCGGGCTGGACTGTTCCCATGAGGCACAGGGTCAAGACTGATTTGCATATGGCTGGGTTCAACCTGGAATGGCATGGTGAGCAAAAAAACGATGGATTTAGGCCCAGATCTCTGTACTGGGGTGAATGTATGACATTGTTCTGCATTCTGTCCATCAACTGTTGTTTTTGCATTTGTCACCCCGAGTGGGACGGGTATGCCCAGACGTGGGTCCCGTGCTCTCCATGCCACTAGAATCAAGCTATTCTGGCTGAAGAGGGGTGAAACCCCGAAACGGGTCCTAGGATGCTTGTTTCCAGTCCAGGCAGGACCTGGCTTGGCAGTTCGGCCTGGACTGTTCCCATGAGGCACAGGGTCAAGACTGATTTGCATATGGCTGGGTTCAAACTGGAATGGCACAGTGAGCAAAAAACGATGGATTTAGGCCCAGATCTCTGTACTGGGGTGAATGTATCGTTAAGAAAATGTTCCCTTTGGATAGGACATATACTCACTAATTCACACTCATCAAGCCACCATGCTTATAAACCACCCTCACCATACTCATCAATAATTAAGGCACTTATAAGTCGATCACTACTTCTTATCAAAATATTGATATATTTTAATATATTTTGGTCAATATAAAAAAGCATAAATATGTATCACACACATAGAATTTGATCACATCATTAAAAACATCAATTCATATACATAGTAAACACAATTATCCAAAATACACAGTTAAAAACCAAAAGGGGGAGAAAAATAAAAAGGGGGAGAAAAATAATGTATGACATTGTTCTGCATTCTGTCCATCAACTGTTGTTTTTGCATTTGTCACCCTGAGTGGGACGGGTATGCCCAGACGTGGGTCCCGTGCTCTCCATGCCACTGGAATCAAGCTATCCTTGCTGAAGAGGGGTGAAACCCCGAAACCTGTCCTAGGATGCTTGTTTCCAGTCCAGGGAGGACCTGGCTTGGAAGTTCGGGCTGGACTGTTCCCATGAGGCTCAGGGTCAAGACTGATTTGCATATGGCTGGGTTCAAACTGGAATGGCATGGTGAGCAAAAAAACGATGGATTTATGCCCAGATCTCTGTACTGGGGTGAATGTATGACATTGTTCTGCATTCTGTCCATCAACTGTTGTTTTTACAATTTGAGGACGACACCTGGAAGAGCAATTTTAATTTCAAAATAGAAACTTTTGCTGTAGAGAAGAGCCATGGTTGAGAGTGAGAAAACTACACAAGTGAAAGATTTATTCCAAACATTTTGTTCATTTATATTTAACGACAAACAGCAAGTGGAATTTTCAAGAGAGGCCATGATGAGTGGGTATTGGGGGGTTACCTCATCTCTGCTTGCTAATATAAAGTGCAAACATGCCAAAGGGAAACCCATCTTAGTAAATACCATGAAATCAAATATTGTTTCTCAGTGAAGATATTTTAAAGATTGATTTTAAAGGCTGCAGTGTGCGGAAAAAATGGAATCTTTTTTCTAAAACGGTCCCTCGGTGGGACCTCCATGTATGCAGTTAATAGCAATCCTAAGAATTTTTCAAAAATATGTTTTTATAGTAGGATTCAATGTTTCCGAAGAGAGCATAAAAGAGAACTGTGGTCTGTCACAGTATTGTTGAAAATCATTACCTATTGTGCTCTTCGCATAAATCCACATATTAAAGGAATTCTTTTCACTGAACATTTCCGTCAGACAAAAGTACTAGGCTTCATTCTGATCTTAAGAAGCTTTTTATCAAACAATAGAACCCTCTTTTTGTATTCTGTAATCATTTTACAATTGGAATAACAATCCCTTGCCATGAAATTGTACCAGACTCCGTTTTACAGGTCTTTTGTGTAAAAAGATGCATACATTGAAAGTATTTTACAGCATAAATAACATGCACTGTGATGTGAAGAGAGGAGGTATAATCTATAGATCTATCGTTATCTCAGTGCACATAAACTTCCACTCAGTGTCAATCAATTTTCTAACACTTTAAAGCTGCTTTAGACCATGTTATTAGATTATAAGGAAGTGCAACTGTAGTTCTTCATTGCACAGTTGTAATGTTTTACGTAGGGTCCTCACAGCAACAAGACAGCAGGGTGCTCAATATGAAGAACGGAGTCAGAGTAAGGATGGTCACATTTTTATCTAGTGCCTATCTGTTACAATGGGTCTAGCCATGTGGAGTCCCCTTCTTTCCCCTTCCTTCTCTATCTTCCCCTTCCAAGGAGGTCTCTGCTGTCCAGTTCTTGTCAGTTTCAGCTAGACCTGCTTGTGCAGTCATGTCCTTTCCTAGAGGACATTACGTCTCCCCCCACTTAGGTAAACATATTTAGTCATTTTCTTGAGTGCGTCATTTGTGTTCCTTGGTTGGTATCTTCTCCTTGCAGATGTTGGGAGCGGTTTCTGTTGTGGGGTGTGTTTATTGATGAGGTGGGGGCTGCTGCCTCTCCACCGCTTGAAGAGTACAGGGGTCAGCTCTTGTGCCTGTGCACTTGGCTTGTTTGCTTCACCAACTCCCATTCACCTGTGTGAATGCTGAGTGTTTGGCCCTTGGGACATCTGCATGTTCTTTCCTCATCCCCCCCTTACTTGGGAATAACGTCTCTGCTAAGACCTCTCTGCCTTTCTTATGGAGGGATGAGACAACATTTCTCCAACATTTCTAGGTAACTTTTCATAAGTTTGCTCTTGTCCTGCTAGTTCTTTGTGTCTGCCGGGCTGCCACTGTTGTAGGGAAGGTGCAATGTTCATGTTCTGGTGTAGATATAACTTATATGACAGATTGTGTTGTGTGGCAGGTCTTTTTTTTGAGTCATCAGCATGTGATGTGCTGTTCTGATTCCACTGTGTGTTTGGGTGACTGATGGCTTGGGTTTGCTGAGATCCTCTAGCCACTCACTATTCACCATGCCCAGGTTTTGTTTTACCCATATTAAAGGATGCTCTTTTACCTACCTTGGTCCTAAGCTGCGGAACTCTCTCCCAGCCACTCTTAGGAACTGTAACTCTTTATTGGCTTTTCGCAAAAATCTGAAATCTTGGCTTTTCTAGCTATCTGCTGGCATCACCGTTATCTGCATCTATCCTGCGCAGTGAAACCCCTCGGGGTAGCTGCACACATTATAGGTCTGTCAAATAAATAAATACATTTGGGCATTTTCTTGATCTTGATGTGCTGATGATTCTGTTGACCTGAGTGATTGTGCTGACCTGCTTTCTGAATGAGAAGAATCTTCTGATAGTTTCCTTTCGAGGAAGTCCCTTTGGGAGTGATCCAAATTGTGATTTCCTTGAGCTAATGGACTGTGGTGAACTGCTTCTTGAATTGGAGATGTCTTTGGGATGTTCTTTTGCTGCTCACCTCTTGGTGTGTCTCATGTGCTCTTGCACTGGGGGGACCATTGGGTAGCTGAATATTTTGTTCTTTTGATCGGCCCAATGTGTTTTGTCTCTGCTGCTCTTTTGTGATGTTGACTGTTGTCTCTCAGTTTTCTCCTTATTGATGTGGGTGTCTCAGGTGTGTTTGTATACTGATTTCCAGAGTCTGGGTGGACTACCCAGCCTTCTGTAATTTGCTCCTTCTTTTCAATAGTTGGGCGCACTGCTGTCTGTGCCAATTTTGTGATCTGCCCCTCTGACTGATGTTTCTTCAGAAGTGTCTGTGAGGCTTGATAAGCGGTCCATTGAAGTTGTTTCACTTTGGTTGTAGGGGCCCCCGATTGTCCTGGTCTCTTGTTTGCTATCCTCCTCTGCCGAGTGTGTTGTTGAACTCTGGTATTGCATTGCACGTTATGTATTGTGATATTTTATTTCTGATCTGTCTTTGCCCTTGCTCTTTACTTCTCTCTCGGTCTCTTGTGTTTTCCTCACTGACATGAGAAACATCTAATTTCTCTTGTCCTCCTTGTTGCATTGAGGTGTAATTCCTTTGTTTTTGGCCAGCTGTCCCACATTGGACGTCCTGAGAATTGCCTTTAGTGAGAGTGACTTTTGGAGGAGGTTATGCTTTGTAGTTGGTGCTAAACAGCCCTCAACTATCCTGAGCCGAATTGCACCCTCATTTGTGAATATATTAAAAGCGCAGTATTGCACTGGATTTTGTAGTCATGTAACAAAGTTTTTTAAGGATTTGCCTGGCATGCTGAGTTGAAAGTGAGGTGTTCTAGATCAGCATTTTTCTTTGGGTTGAAATGGGCACATAGTGCCCCTTTAAGGTTTTTGTACATCTCTGTTTCCTTTGTTGAAAAGGGCCTGATCAGGCATTGGACTTCATGCACCACCAGCTGAAGGAGCAGTTGCAGCCATTGTTTGCCCCTTTGCTCACTGGTTTCGGCAAAAAAGTTATCCAGTGAGTCTAGCTATCTGTTCCATTTGGGAGCAAAACTCTGGGTGCAACCCTGTGTCACTGGTGGTGGCCCTTCAATGCAGGGGTTAGTCTTTTATGCTTCTTTTCCCACCGGCATGATGGTGTGATATGATAATGCATCACGATTCTTCACTATGGTGTTTGCCATGTGCGTGTGTACTTTGGTATGTATTATTTGTTGACCCTCTTAGGCAGAGAGCCTGCGTGCTAGTTGTCTTTTTGTGTTTCAGTAGAGTGTCTACTTCAGTCACACCTCGCTTTGTTGTTTATCACACTGGTGTTGCTTTTTTTTCTGTTGCAGATGTTGGCTGGTATTTTCATCAATGTTTTTTACTGTTGACTCTTGACTTATTTGGTGCTTCTAACAGTTTTACATGGACCGCCACATCTGTGCCACACATTCTGAGCAGGCTATTTGCATTTTTCTTCACTTGTATTTATTGAACTTCCCTTTATTTATTTTTTTGGCATCGTTGATTGTCTCCTTTATGTTCCTTTTATTCTTGCTTTATTTTGGCATTGGCTCCAAAACCTTAATTCTGCAGTGCTTCGCAGTCCCAGAACTTTTATTGCTAGGACAGGCTCCTGTTCTCTTTCTTGCATTTGTGTTGTACAGTGGTTTAATTTTCCTAGGTGCTGCTTCTTACATCGCTGTTGTTATAATCTTGTTTTATTTCATTCATTTACCTTTGCCTCAGCTGCCTTCATGGGCCAATTTCCTGTGACCTTATCTATTTTGTGAGGGTTCATTCAAACATGACTGCTGTCTTCCTTCTGGTGGATTCACGCTTTCCTGTGTGTGTTGAATATCGAGGTTCTTCCTGTTCTGATAGAACTGTTTCATCAATGGTGCCCCCAGCTGTGTGCATTTCTTCCAGAGTCCAACCCGGCTTGGTGTCTGGTCCTAATTTGGCCATCTCTGTAGACTTCAATCTGGTTCTGCTAGATTGCCTGACTCCAAAATGGCTGCCTCATTGATTTCAATGAAGTTTGTGTGTGGGCGCCTGACCCATAGGCCTGGGTGGTGAACTCTGCTCCATTTGCGTAGTTTGTGGAGTTTTCTGCACTCTGCGCTCCACGGAGCACACAGAGTTAAAAAAAACTACACTCTGCGGAGATTTCTCAACACGGGCGGTCAGATTTCTCAACGTGGGCGATCGAGGACGTTCGCGACCACTCACGTTGAGAAACTTTCCATTCGCATTGAGATAGCGGGTAGAAATTCTACTCGAGCGGCAATATAAGAAGCAGCAACCTCATGGTGGCGTTCAAGCTGATTTTACAGCGCGGGAAAAACACCAGGTGCTGAAAATCAACACGAATGGCATGACCAAATGCACTCCGTCGCTTGCGGAACTCCGCATAGCGCGGCAGAATTTTTGGGCCCAAGTCTACTTTAAAATGGCCGCTGCTGTGGACACATTAGGATCAGGTGGATGTGCTTATCTTTCTGTTGCGAGGAGTGTTGTACCTATTTGAAGCAGGTATTTCTTGTTTCATCAGTTCCTTGCTGCTTACACTCATGTGTGCATGCCTGCGAGTGTGCCTTTGGTATCTGTACTGTCTGGTCGCACTGCTCAGTGATCACAAGGGGGTGGGCTGGTCAGGCTATGTGTGCACAGTGTTACTTTGTCTTTCCTTGCTGCCAGAGTCTGGCGACGGAAAGCTGTGCTGAAATCTTTGCTGTGCCTGAGCGGGCACGTGCCTTTTTTTGTGTCCTTATTAAACTGATTATGTTTGCACCAACCGGAGTCTGCCTCAGTTGCAGTCACGCCTTTGTGCTCTGCACTGCAGCACCTTGCATGCATCTTGCATCACTTTTTGCTGGGTATTCTTCACTGTTCCCAATGCATCCATCCGTTTCCGCAGGCAGTGTTCTACCGCTGTGCTATTTCCTTTGCCGCCAATGTAATGTTTTATGTAGGGTCCTCACAGCAATGAGCCAGTAGAGCACTCAGTATGAAGAACAGAGTCAGATGAAGGATGGCCACTTATCTTTATTTAATGCCTATCTTTTACAACGAGTCGAGCCATGTGGAGCTTCTCTCCACATGTCTGCTTCTTTACCCTTCGTTCTCCGTCTGCTCCTTCCAGAAAGTTTTTGTTGCCCAGTTACTGTTGGGGTCAGCTAGACCACTGACCTCCTTGTGCAGCCGTGTCCTTCCCTAGACGACATTACAACTGTACCACTAGAATTAGACACAAATGCATATTTATGCATAATATAATTTGAGTACCAAGCAGTTTACTATATTTGATCTTTGAATCCATGTCACAAATATAATTTATTGTTTGGATTTTTTTGGTTTCCTCTGCACAAACATTGAACTAATTTTCATAGGTGAAATAAAGGATGAAAAATACACTATAGTTGCATTGGTGCCCTTCATCCTGATTGGCCGAAGGTTAATGACATTTAACTGTTTATTGAAAGTTCTGTCAGCATGGTATACTGGTTTCTACTTCCCAGTTATACCTAACTCTATAAGGGAGACATTTTTGGAGAGGGTGTTATCTACTTTCCTGTTCAGACCACAGACAATATGAAAGTTCATTCAATTTGACTTTTGACCAAAGGCTATACCTTAGGATGGCGATACATAAAGCACCACCCTGTCAATAAATTTGCCTACAATTAACAGTTAAGTTTTTTGGAAGCTATCAAAGGTTAACGGATAATTTGGGTATGCAATAAAGGGACATCATGAACCATGTTTCATAGGAGCTTCCAAACACCAACATATTGGAAAGCATGGAAAATAAGGAGGTCACTGTCTCTCCCTGGCTCTCATCAATAGGCAGGAATAAAAACTGCTTCTTAAAGCTGTTAACCAAAGCAGTTTAAATATTAGGTTTCTATTTATGTATTCATTTGCAGTGCATCTTCTCAGTACTGCACTAGTATTTATATTGGCTCTGGAGCACATATGCCTCCCCAAATTAGCTTTATCACAGTACAAATTATAGAATTCATCCTTAGTGCAACAGACTTACTCTAGAATCACCAAGAATCTATTATTCTATCTGCTGGGCAATCTGGTAAACCCAAATGGGTCTCCAGGGGGACAAGACTAATCCTAAGCATCCCTGGAGTGCAAGATTAATGCCACTGAGATGAACATACTACACCTAAATATTCAGCAGTGCACTTTAGTGAAGTTGTTGACTTCACCTCATAGTTATGCATTACTGGGAACAAAATCATAACAACCCGCCTCCACTTTCCTCATCCCTAAACTTGTGCTTGTTGTGATTATGTCAAGGGAGTGGGGCAGGCTCTGCCTGCACCTAGGACCTTGTTTTGTTATAGGACCTATAAATCACTCAGGTACTGGCAAAGTACTTGACCAACTTATGTCCTCACCTGAGAAGTTTGTGTAAGACCACACTTGTGGGGCCTTGGAGGTTATTCCAGTATATGACCATTCAATCTGATATATAAAGGGCTTTGAAACTCATGATTTGCTTAATTATAAGTAGGGCTCCCAGTTTTATGGTATTTATTTTTTAACATTTCCGTCTGTATTTATCCATATTTATTTTTTGTCATTTTATCTGTATATATCCGCATTTATTTTTGGCGCAAGCAAGATAAGACTCTGGAGCTAGTATTTTTCCATGTTTATTTAAATAGACAGTGCACACAGTTGGTATAGGTTTAGCTATATTTATATATACGCCAAATTAAGTAAACACAATACATTAGTGAGCTGCTGCTGCGTTACAATATTGAAAACACTATGTCACTAGCCATGATTATTAGATGTAAACACATTTAGAATTTAGGTGAGTGCACCTGTGCACTGTCAGTGACCTAGCTAAAGAGGGCATGAAAGAGCTGACAGCTTTCATGATAATTTAGATATATTGGGTGCCTCGTTGCCCTAATTGCCAGTTCCATGCTCCTCTCTGCAGCATGCTCTGTGGTGCACATTGCTGTCCACACCTCTGAGTCAGTGATCTCTTATTTCTGACCACCAAGGATCTTTAAAGAGTCATGCCAATACCATTGTCCCATCTCCGCCTTTCGCCACGATCTCCCATGTGGATAGGGCAGCCTTGAGAAAAAATCATATGCCTGTTGTGGGAATAAAGTTGCACTCCTCAGAAACTAAAGGCCCTGCATTAGTCCTGCCGGGCTCTATTTCCCTCACACTTCTGAAGCCTAAAATAATGAACACCAGCTATGCTAATGCAAACTACATTTTCCAGGAGGGAGACACAGTCCCTGCATTGAAGACTCTGGGCTTTAGACGTGTATCATTTGCCTTATTTTACTTTCTACTGCCTAGTAGCATTGAACCTTTTACTGAATTTAGATGACAAAGTTCTATTTGCTGAAGAAGTTTTCTGTGCATTAGTGCGTAATACCACACAGTTTAACTGCAGCCACAGTGGAAAAAGCACAATTTAACTTTGAAACGAGTTTCCAGATATGCCCTGGCTGTCTCTAGCAAGATGCACCTCTCCGGAATGTTTACATTCTGCTATTGTTGTCTTGCTGTGTTTCTTCATGCCATTCAAAGTCAGAGTGGAAAGTTTAGTGTTATGGCCTGCAAGGATCCGATTCCCTACTGTTTTTATGCTGCCGGTCTTTAAGCCCTTTTTGGGTCACATTCAAAATAAAAAAAAAGTTGTTTCACAAAGTGACTCAGAGGCCATCCGGTTAATTACTTATTATTGCCACACGCTTTGAATAAGGAGTTAAAAAAAAAAAGAAAATAACTGAAGCCACAGGTAAGAGAAAGGGTTGAAAGAGTTTTTGAATGATTTGTCACCCTGCCGATCCTCACAATCTATCCCGCAATTAACCCATTTTTACCGGTCTTGCATTAGCTACTTACAGCGTCCCCACCTCCTTAAAGAGCAAACAGTGAAACAACAGGGCTATGAAGGGCAGGTCAGACCCTCATAGGAAGGAATTCCCCGCCTATCAAAAGATTAATGGCCCTGCAGGTGTTAATGTGGGCAGGCACACACCGAAATCAGGACGAGGGGCCTGGCGAGGTAACCTCTTAGCTGGAGCACATGGCCAAACAATTCTCCGATTCCGGTTTGGTCGTATTTTTGCATTTCTATTCATAAATACAGATGGAAGAAAAATATTTTTCCGTCTGTATTTATGTGTAAAAATCCGTTTAAACGGAAAACCGGGAGCCTTAATTATAAGAGATTTATGATAAGCAAGATTCCCTCGATGAACATCTGAGTGTGAATCTCAATGACTGAGAGAACCCATCTATGTGGAGTATTCTAGCCTCTAAAGTGCTACTTGTATGCAGAACATCCCTTGAATGTGTTTTGGATGGCCAAAGAGCAGTAGGGGAATTAAAATCCCTATCACTGAAGAAGAGAATTGGGCGTTAAACCCCTTTGCACTAAAGACTATTTGTGAGGGTCATACTCGGAAAAGTGCAATCTACAGGACTGAAAACTCTTACCTGAACCATATGTGGAAGTTTCAATAATACAGTAGTAGGTGTGCATGAAAGTCATATCCAGCCAAAAAATGCAAAGTGAAAAAAGCTCATACAAATAATTGGAAGGCAGAAATTAATGATTGACTCTCTGGAAGGCAGACGGTGTGTGGATAGGAAATGGGTACAGGTTGATCTCAGACTTATGCTGCGCAATTGTACATCAGTCATCACATATACAATACATTAAGTATATTGGCAATAACTTGATGAAGAACTGCGGGTGAGATGTATTGGCAGCTGGTGTTTGATAGAGGGAGAGGAGGAATAGAGTCTTTGTTCAAATACCAATATAGACCTTGCAAGCAATTATATTTATTGTTCTGATTCACCTTCAGCGCTATTGGTCACAGGACAGGTAAAGCTAGAGTTGTTGACCATCTCCACAGTGTGGTTTATAGAGAAGCAAACTATAAAATCCTATCATAGACCCAGTCCCTTATTATTTGGTATCATTTGTAAGTCTTGGAAAATAATGATCTGATCTTCTTACAGTATATGAATTTCACAACACCAATGAGCTAAAGTTAAACCATCCGTGCTGAGCAATGTAAGTCATTGTCAGCAGTGAGAATGGTCTTTGAATAAAAGCAAATTGCAAAACGTGTCATAAGGCAGGATCATGCTATGTGCATATGCTTTTAGAACACTCTGGTAGTAGATTAAATAAAAGAAAACCACAGGTGATTCAAATTGGACAGAGAATATTCTTTCTACTCTTTTTGCAGTCCTGGGAATAAAATGTCAATTTGCATGATACAACTTGAAGAAACAGACCAGATGCAATACATCAGGGCCCTATTTATGAAGTAGGTTGCGTCGCCTTTCCACCACGCAATGTTGTGTATGATTGACGCAGCAACCCCCAAATGAAATTTATCAAACCATGCAAGGCCACTTTGCGTGGCTCAGAGTGGCTTGATAAATCAGGAGTAATGCAACACAGGGCAAATCGCTGTGTTGCGTTACTCTGCCCTGGGAAAGCATTCCATGAGCTTTGCATGGGTGTGCCACACAACTCCCACAGATTTTGAAACATTCCCAGATTTACCATTGCTGGTAGACCTGGGAATGCGCCAAAATACTAAGCCTTCCCATTCTGCAGCACCCATAGAGGAAAATGCCTTAGGGGATTGTTTCTTTCTGCAGGAATGTGCCCCTTCCTGCACAAAAGCAATCCTACATGCAAAGTAGGCTTCCTTGCACCATGGTGCAAGGCTGTGTACATTGGAACTATGGAGCACATTGTGCGCCAGCACTGGGAAAAGGACAGGAATGTGCTGTATTGTAATAAATACATCTCATTCATTTCCGTGGAAGGCAGCACAGCAAGGTGACATGCTGCGCTGTATTGCGTTACTTTCTCATAAACATGGCCCCAGTTACATTGAGGAGTGCCCCAAAGTATTTTTATTCCAGCCAGTTTGAGAGGTGACATGGAGAGAAGCATGCTGAAAACAAGTCCTATCCTGTTGGAGAGACTGGGAAAGTCGTGCTCCTCCTGAAAGAGAAAATAACACAAGATCACCAAACAGACTGACCTTAACCAGCCTTTGATTGCTAAAGAGCTCCAGTGAGTGGATTAGATAGAAGCAAATATGGGGCATGGGAGATTTATAGGTAGCATGGGAGAGGAAACAGGAATTAGAAAAACGTTACAGAAACTTTACAAAATGGTTTAATTAGTGTATTCACAACTTCTATATAGCTTACTAGTTACCGACTTACCTAAAAGACATTTTTGTAACATCTACCACTTGCCTGAAATAGGTTGCAGTCTCATCTTCTTATATCTGTTCTGCATCAACAGTGTTCTTACTCAACACCCAAATATGGTTTCCATCAGGAAAAAACTAAATGCATTGTTGCTGGTATAGTGTAGATTAGTAGTTGAAGCTCTTCACAGTACATCTATCAATGTAAAGACACCAAAACCATGCACTGATTGTTTATTTAGCACCCACACTACAGTTGAGGTATGCTGAATCCACCAGGCTGGGTGCTATAAGTAGGGCAACATTGTCAAGAATGGCCAACTAAAGGACAGTAATGGTAAATGCAATACACAAATGTAAACAATAATTTTCACATTTTATTGTATGAACAAATGTTCCTAATTTAAAGTGGCTTCAGAAATAATGACCCCATCAAATTCTGGATCTAAGATTAACTCTCCTCAGTAAGTATAAAACATCATAATTTCAAATAAGACATTGGAACCAATGAATATTCTATTCAGGTGAAAGAAAAAGTAATATACATCTCTATCTTTAAAAATTAATCTCCACTCAATGTATAGGTACAATAATGAAAAATGTAGCTGACCAATAGTCATCCCCTCACAAAAATCAAAGAGCAATGTGTCTTCGATTAATTCCAGCCACTTCAGACAAGAACAAAGCATATGCCAATCTGCCTTTGTGCTGCTGATTTAGGAGCTGTCCTTCCTGAATTTCTGGACCGTTTTTCTAAATTGATTAGATTTGGTTGTTCCCTGTCTACATTGGCAGAGTGAGCACAGAAATAATAGAATGGAAAATGTCTTGTCATTACTAGTGGCTGGGATTAATTGAAACAATTCGATCTTCATTATTTCACAGTGTTGAATTAGTGTATTTCCCAATGTGGGTCACTGTAGCTGATTGTGCCTTAGAACTCAGTGTAAATGGTTGGCCAATGCCTCTATTGGCCAAATAAGATAAAATAATGGACTGGAATGTTTTTGTCTTGTTAATAATGCATTCCCATCAGCTGCATAGCTAAATTTGATCACCATCGGAAAGAATAAGAAACAAGTTTCTGATTAGTGATATAAGAAAAATGTCTTGTCTGGTGGTAAAAGCAAAAAAGGATTGTTATGTAGTAGTATCCACAATATTGTCAACCATCAGACAAAATATAACTGCAAACATCTTGTGGAACCTTTGTAGCTGGGCATACAATCTGTTTATTCACAATGAAGCTCCTAAGATTTGGAACAGGGTCCACCCCCTAGGGTTTTTCGCAACTGACTAGGAGAGAAACAGGTTTATTGGAGGTGTTTTGGGCTGGCATCTTGATGACCTGTTATAACTACTAACCATAGGGTCTACCGGAAAAGGTGACCATTTAGATCCTTACTGTTCGCTTGCCTGCATTCGAGGCAATACGTTTGGAACTGGCCAACACGTAGCATCATTGACAGGTCCTACTATCAATGACAATACGTTTTGGCCATTTGGTGGTTGAAATCCATCAGATGAGTTAAACAATTATGCTCTCCACCAACCAGCCATCAAGAGCACAATTTTGCATATCATTCAATATGTGCACTCATCAAACCATACAGTTGTGGGCTGGTGGAGACCAGAACTCTGGGCTCAGAACAGAGACCACAATAAAAAACCTGTGCTGTGTAGCTTATAATCATCGAGTATGTCAGATTCCATTAACTTTGTGAACAGGACCCAACAGAAACAATGCTATTTTTCAATCTTACCGCCCTCGCCAGTGACCACTCAGATAAAAATATGAAGGTCAGTGATAGAAGCAGGAAATGGTGAATGGGACAAGAAAGAATAAAGAGACACAGAACTCACCATTCTGCCTTGTCACCACTGTAGGTCAAGGAGCTCTACAGGCTGAAGTGAATCTCTACTAGATAAGGTATTAACTTAAGTAACTTGTCATAAATAAAGCTAAGCACAGCTGTAATTATAAATGGATATACCTCAACTATTACTCTGTATAAGGTACTCTATGTATTTCAATATGAGCCTGCAAATGCTTGAAAACTAGGCATATGAAAAATAAGTATCTGAAAAAATACAAATGCACTAACTCATCTTTCTCTGCTTTGAATAACTATCGCAAGCTTTCTTAACATTAACTTATTTGTTGAGAATAGCTAATGTGTGCGCACTGAATGAATTAATTCAACACTGCCACTCCGGGAAGCCCTTCAGTTTCCCTTCACTGAAAGCCACACAGTGTGAGGGGGTTTAAACTCCTGCTTCCCCACACCCAAATCCCACAAAATGGACAGTACATCAAGACCTGCTTCCTAAAAGCACTGTAACCAGCATAATCCACATATGTATGCCATCCAGTGCTGTGCTACATAGAGCATATATCCCACTATTATCAATGTCAGCAGATTTCTGATAGACTCAAAAGTCATTCTAATCTTAAAACTCCCACCAGGACAATACTTACAGTTTAATGACCTTGTCGCGCCTGCCCAAAGGCAGGTCTCAGGAGATGAACCACAGGGATAGATAAGGGAGGTAAATATTTATTGTACAGTTAGTTAAAACCTTTACAAAAATAACCATCTCTTGTAAAACTGTAAAACTTCAATTTAGAAGGCTAGTAGCCACAATTAAGAACACAGTTAAAATTGCAAAGAGATCCAGTCCCCCAGCCTTGGTCGGCCACAGTCCAGATTCTTCATCTTTTGTAAGCGGAGATTTAGCAGCAGTTCAGATGGTAAAATAGCCTCCCTGGTCAGAGTCTTAGCAGCAAAGTGAGGGAGGGCGATTGAAAGTGCGTGGTGCAGCAACAACTTTTATGGCTCAGTACTAAGTGGCCGAGGTTAACCCGTTAATATTTTTCACCAGGGCTTGGATGTGCAAGAGTGCTTAGTGCTTAGTGTAATAAAGCGCTGTCAGAGACTTTTGCATAGTGGGTAGATAGGATGTGAGAAATGCTGACTGAAAGGGAAATATTGGAATTCATCAAAAGAGGTTTGTTTCAGAAGGTGGTGCCTAAGCCTGCCCATTTCACGTTTCCCATTGATGATTAGTTACATGCAAATTGGATTGATTCTTACGTTATCCAAATGGCGGGGTGGCACGAGGTCCTGAGATTAGAAGAGGGGCTTGGTTTAAAAGAGAACTAACCGACAATCCCAAGATTGTCCATGAAGTGAGTCAAATGTACATTGACAACTTTCTGGTCTCTTTCAAATGCCAGTGCAGTAGGATTGTAGAAGGGAGTGAAGAAGGAGGATGTGATCCCAATAAAGCATATTTATCTTTACAGAAGGGTCTGTAAATACTTAGAAAGCAATGAACTGGGAGGTGCTTATGGGGCTTGTCATGGAGTGAGTCAGAAATATCCTGAGAACTTTTTTCATCTGCTGTGGTTTGGCTCCAAATATGAATTTTTGGAACACCTTCCAACTGTAGCTTTCAACAACATGTCAAGTTTGGTTCCCTATTATTAAAACATCAAATCTAGATAGAAACTTCACAGATGAAAAGCAGACCAACAAGAGACCTTTTGGTGAGAATCACAGTTCAAAGTGAGGGGAGTGTTGGTATATCCAGATACTTAAAGCATTCATTTTCACCAATAATAATGTAATTTATATTCCATACATGCTTTACATGATTCATTTACAAGTTGATGATAAACGTTTTGGCTATCAGTTGTAATCATTGTCAGTCAGCTCTTTTGGGAGTATCCAGAATGTGGGCCTGCTTTTTTCTGAAGATCACTATAGCAATGTGATGTGAGGGCTTTGTTATCTTCATACTTCCACAGACTAACAATATATTACCTATGATAAGGTTAATTGATGCCTGCATATTTATACTACAATTTGAGAGTACACGTAAAAAAACATAAATGAAATAGGGGCCAAGCCACCTCTCCCGTACGATTGTTAAAGTCTACATTTTTCATACAATTTGACTTGGTTAACAATGAAGAAAATGTGCTGATCATTAGAAAATGTGTTTAGCTTTATCGTATCTGTAGAAGAGAAACAAAAAATATAAAAAAATGATTCTTTAGAAGGTGATAAATAAAACATGTTGCTTTAAACATCGGAGATGATGTTGTTTTTTTAATGTATAAAAATAAACGTGCAGCTTAAATAAGTAGTGGGCTCTCACACCTAATGCGCTTCTTAGACTAGGCCTGGAAAATATTTTGTCGACTTTTGCTTGACATTAAAATAAAATGCCTCTCAGAAACTGCTGATCTAAACCTCTAACTGTAAAATTATTCATCACTTTAAAATGTATTTCTTTGCTTCTTTTCACCATATGATTTGCTCATTTCACTAAACACTATGGGGTCTATTACGATGGCGGTCGGATGTCCACCGCCGGGCCGGCGGTGGCGCCCGCCGGACCGGCGGTGGACATCCGCCCGCGATCGCAACCAAGAAAACCGCCGGTCAAATTAGGATGGCGGTGGTGACCGCAGCAGTGAGAAATTCCGACCGCCGCTTTTCCGCCGGTTGCCATCCGCACTCCTGCCTGGCGGACGGAGCAGGACCGGGATAATGGTGGCGGTGCAGAGCAGGCTCTGCCGGCAGGATTATGTATCTAGTGCAGGATCATGTATCTAGTGCAAGACATATTAGAAATCTTTAGATAACTGCTCACCTGGGAAATGGGAGGAGAGACGACAGACCATCGGAAGACCCGCTTACATTGGATGAACCATGCTGAATGCTGCAAATGTTTTATGTTTTCATATATACGTGTTCCTAGCTAGAGAGGATTAATGCTTCGGAGGCTATTAATGCCATTCTTCCCTTCCCATGCCGTCTTACCCTTGATGATTTAGGTTTTATTTTCCCTTATTTTTGCCCAGGTATCTGTGTACTACTCCTAACAGTGATTTCCTATTATCCTGATCTTTTGAACAGTTGCTATTGCAATTCATTACGGAACCCTGCTGAGTTTCCTGAGTTACTCTTTATGGGGAGTTTGTTCTTTAGCTAACTAAATGCTCCAGAATCTTGCTCTTTTCCAAGAGAAGTCTTTATGGGTTCTTATTTAGGTTAGGACTCTTAAACTAAAATAGGGATAATTTCCTTTATGGAACACGCTGTCTATTTAAAGCTGACTCTAACAAAACCTTTTCTTGATATTTCTGTAAATTGACTAATCTGAATAAAAACGGCAAAAACAATGCTAATATCTTAATGAGAAATAAAGCTTGAAAACTATTTCCAAACCTCTCATCATTGACTGAACATTAAGATACTGAAATTTGATTATTATATTTGAAATTAAATTTGTTACATCTCCATTCTGCAATGGCAGCCAAGACCTGTTGGCCTGAAACCGGATGAGCACCAAAGATAGGAGGCTTTTGCTGTAAGTGGGTGCTAACACTACATACTCAATTTCAACCTTAGGCAAAGTTATATGGGTTTCTAGATGAACAGTAAGCTCTGTGTTCTTATATAAAAAATGTAAGTGCTTTACAGATACCCAAAGATATTTTTAAACTGAACAATGCATTACCTATAAAAATATAGCATAGAACAAACAACTGGGCGTAAACTGAATGGTGCTTTGGAGAACCAAGTTGCAATGATGATACTCCATCATACTTATCTCATCAAAACTGAAAGTGTACAAAGAATTGACTAGCAAAAATATTATTATAAGTTCTGAAAAGGAAGGTTTACCAAGATATATGACATTTTGCACAGGACTGGAGGATCTGACCATGTTCTTTCTAAGGAGGTATCACAAAAATGTATTAAAGATATGACTAACAATTATTATCCAGATTCCACATTTTAATTGAGGGAACATGCTCTTAGAAATGATGAAATAGTGTAATTAATATTTAGATAAGTATAAGTGTTTTGCAGAATAATCTGTGGATCCTTTGGACATATATCAATCCAAGCAGAGGAGTAATAGCCCCTTAAAATATCTTCTCCTCTGAAATACCAGGAGCATCAAATTAATTTACCTTGCCTTCTCCCTCACTATGCACCAAAATAAAAAGAAATCCCCTGATTTTAATAATGTAGCATTCTAGGTAATTGTTTTTCAAGAAACATCAGCTTCTTTCCTTTGAGGAATTTATAGCATTCACCTTTTGTGAGCTTAATCTCCAGGACTGACCGCCTGTGGCTTACTACTGACTTATTTGTATTTGACACATTCTTTTGGCCAATAAGAACTCTCAACTAAGTCATCTTGAATCACTTGTCTAATTATTATACTCCTTTCAATATGCAAGTTCCCATCATGAGATAAAGCTTCTTTTTTCCTGGTCACTACTTCTATAAAATTATATAGGTTTGGAAGGCATTCTTTCCTTATCAAAACCTTATTTTAATGAATGTATTTATCAAAACTGCCTGAACCAACCTAGAAATATTTGTTTTGTTCTTCATGATCTTCCTTTGGCAACCTTGCTATGGGAGGTTTACCTTTTGTTCATTGTGTTAAATAATTGCTTTTTCTGTGCCAATAACTTAAAAGTTTTACATATATTTCTACAGAGAAAGCTTTATAAAGGAGTAGTTGTAAATATTCATGAATGCCAGAGAAAGCATTACACAAGGGAATATAATCTGGAAAGCACTCATTCTATATAATCATCTGTTCACAAAGAAAGACTTGCCTTAAACAACCTAATCCCAGTGTGAATAACATGTTACTCACACAGATGCCACTCACAATAGGCTACTATCCCCATTACTTTGGACTTAAAAGATTCTTCAATTTATTTCCATACTGTGTGCTCCCATAAAACCTGTATGGTAAACCTTTAACTTTAATGGGTTTAATCACATGCTATTTTCCAGCAACGTTTTTGAACTGTTGATGTTGCAAACTATGGGGCCGATTCTCGATTCGGGCCGGAAATCTCTCCGACCGAGCCGGACCCGGAGAGATTTCCGACCGATTTGACTCTGGCAGTCCGACCGAACGAGTACGATGCGCACGCATGCCATCGGACTCGAGTCGGTCGGACTCCCATTGAAGTCAATGGGAGCCTGTCGTACAACGCGTACGCGGGCTCCCATTGACTCAATGGGTGCGAGGCGGACAAGGGCGCCCCCTACAGCAGGTACGCGTCGATGCGCATCGCGGCGTACATGCACAGGTAGGGGGGACCCATGGGTCCCCCCTGTGTGCGACTCGCGCGCCTACGCATACAGGGGGGTCCGACGCGGACCCCCAAAGTCCGGCTCCGACAGCTTTTTCGAGCCGGACGGCGCGAGTCGGTCGGACTGCTCGCGGCGCGCATCGTACTTACCCGGCCGGGATACGTCTCCATAGCGCGGTGCGAGTCGTGTCCATGCGAGTCGGTCGGAGCGTGTTGAAGCCGCGTTCGAGTCGGTCGGAGATTTCGCGGGTGCCTGCATCGTACTCGCTCGGCCGGACCCGCGTACGATTTGGTCGGGAAACAGGGCTCCGAATCGGATCCGGTAAATCCGAATCCGATTCGGAGCACTACCGGCCGAGATCGGAATCGGCCCCAATGTGTTAACAGAAAATTGGAACAAGTGGTAAGCTGTAAGAAATAGCTTTCTCGCTAACTTAATTTAAATAAGTGCATTTACCAAATGTCACCTGAATCTCTAGTGTACCACCATTTGTCATTTGGTACAATTTATACCAAGCAGATGCAGCTCTTAGAGAGAGTAGACTCCTATTAGTATTGATGGAATTATGGAGGACATTTTCTCCTTTACATTTGCAAAGCTACAAAAGAGGAAAAGCTTTCAAGTGAATTTTATAAGGCATTTGCTCTTGCATTAGTCCTCATAATTTGGAAACTGATACAGTACTTTTTAATTCTAGAAGTAGTTCCTGCCTAATATAAGCACCTTAATATGTTCTAAAAAAAAAAAGGAAAAAAAAGAAGAAGCCTGTTGATCATTGTGCTTCGTATCCCTCCATGACATTGGTAAATTTGGATGCTAAAATTAATCCCAAAATCTTGGGCCAATGTCTAGTTAATAAGACTGGTAGGTTACTATCTAAGTAGCAACATGGAATTACTCCAGTGTGGCTTAGAACTGCTCATACTAATTTGACTACTGTACTGTTTGACACTGTTTACGTGTTAGGTAGTATTTTTGTGATTATTCCTTTAGATGCTGGGAAAACATGTTATCAGGCGGCGTGGGTATATGTGTGGGCTTTAGTGCCCCAATTTTCAATACTTGAGCTGTGTATACTGATGATTCATGCTCTTCATAAATTTCCCTCTGCATATAAGTGCACAAAATCTAGACAATCGCCATTGATAGAATTGAAAGAGGGGCTTTTCAGGAGTGAGCTCCTTCACCTTTAATATTTGACCTTCTGTTGTAACCTTTATTTGCTAGGCTCTTATGAAATCCTCTCATTCCTACATTGGAGATGAATCTAATTACAATGATCTTCTAGGGCTATGCACACAGTGTCGCCATTATTACCCCAGAACTTACAACAGTATGACCACTGATTTTCATAGAAGCAAAATGATTTGAAAAAAAAAACACGTTTACAGCTTCAGCAAAGCTATAACTCATATTTTAGGATTGTTAGATACTCAGGGTTCCCAGCAAGGTCCGCAGGTTGAGTATTAAGGGGTCATAATTGACCTTCGGTTGATTTACTGATATCTTTAAGCAATAGTTCCTTGTTAAAGCAAAATGTAGGTATTAGGAAATTATGCAACCATAAATCCATCTCTCTGGTTGATCCTTTTAACATGGTTATGTTATTGTAAGAAGATGCCTCTTTTTGGCATATTCACCATCTTTTTGTGCACTGGGTCCACTGTTTATTTGACTCTGTGCACTGGGAGCCTGCTAACCAGGCCACAGTGTATTTGCTCAGTCCGCTAAAAACATGTTAAATTTGGCTATACTCCTAAGTGCCATATTTATTACCTATAGGCCTCTAGTATATGGTACAAAAGTGTACCCAGGGCCTGTAGATTAAATGACGCTACTAGGCTACAGCACATTTTGTGCCACCCCTAAAGTTACAATACAAAGCATGCAGACTGGATGTGCAATTTTAAAAACTGCCAATTTGACTTGGCAAAATAAACCTTTTGTAAGGCCTAAACCTTCCATTCTAATACCATAGTAAGCCACCTCTAAGGTAGGCCCTATATGTCTATAGGACAGGTGCATGGTCTTTATTTCGTAGGACATGTATATTTTATTTTTTACATGTCCTGCCAGTAAAACGCCTTTTTTTACTGTGGTAAGGCGAGCTCTCCCACAGGAAAGCACTGGGTTACATTATGGCAGCTTATAATGCGTGACTTCAGTTTTGGAGTAACTAGTCAAATAATTCAAGGACTTGTTTTAAGAGTAATTTAAAATCCTACTTATTGGCCATGTCAGATTTTACATTACCATTCTGAAAAAGCGACTTTTACAAAGTTATCATTTTCCTGCCTGAACCAAATGTACCTTTCCAACAGTGTTCACTGTCACAGAGGAGCTGAATACTCCATGATTAGGTGTGAAGTGGCTCCCAGAGCAGGGACAAAGGAAGAGGGTTAACATTCCCCTAACAAGATGCCCATTTGGGCTGTGCCAGGAACTTAATTAACTTCAAAAGATGATTGCTCTGTTACAAGCAGATGTAGCTCCCACCTCGGCCTGCTTCCATTATTGTCCTGCTAGTCAGGCAAGCACCAATTCCAGTGGGAGAGGAGGCGCACCCAGAACCGGTTTCAAGTGACCATAGGAGAGGGTTTGTTCATTTCCGTGACCTCACTCCAAGGTGGGCACAGGAGATATGCAGAGGGGAAGAAAGCTCATTCCAACTGGCTTTTAGGGAGAAAGGGGCACTGTGAGATTGTTTTCAGTAGGGCACACAGGAACATCTGCAAACGTTAGTAAGGTTACCACTGGGAACTTTTTCCTTATTGGTCAGAGAGGACCAGGGGGCAACCCCCGCCTACAGGTTAGTGCCAGGCATACAAGTGGCATCCATGGGCACCTTCTTCAAAACACTACTGGACCTGTTGAAGACAGAAGGATAGCACCTGCAATTGTGATTTGGGGGGAGAACCATAAGGGCTGGATCTGCTCCCACTAGTACCCAGTGCCAAGAAGTGGACTCCAA
This sequence comes from Calotriton arnoldi, assembly GCA_963921515.1. Classification (NCBI taxonomy): domain Eukaryota; kingdom Metazoa; phylum Chordata; class Amphibia; order Caudata; family Salamandridae; genus Calotriton; species Calotriton arnoldi. The sequence continues at coordinate 218,461 of CAWUFW010014755.1, forward strand.
GGGTCAGTTGGCTGACTACTCACTAAGCTACAGGGACAGAAATGCTGCAAGAAGCCCACTTTCCTTAAGAGCCCAGATGACTAGTTCCAACTGGACCTGCCATGGGCCCTGCTGGTGGATTCTGTTGGAGTGAGTATTGACACCTAAGTGCTGTTTTTGAGGTCCTGGAACCTTTGGCTGGTGGTGTTAGAGTGTACTCCTCCTGTCCACACTGCAAATGCTGTGACTTAAAAACATTTTTCCAACTTTTCCTTTGAAGAATGAATAAGAGACTGGGGCTACTGGCAAGCCGATGTCGTCGCCGCAAATTGCCAGACAGATCCAACTTGCTGGACTGCCTCCCTGAAGGAGATCTGACTTCCAGAAAAGATTCTAAATCCGAATGTAGAGGGTTTCTGAGAGAGTGAAACTGAGCCAAAGCAGATCAAAGTTGAGTCCTTCCTGGCCATGGGTTCTGGACTTCCCCAATTTGGAGCTTTCCCGCCTTCATTGGTGACCGCGCCAGGACCCTGCTCTTCAGCAAAATGCAGTTCTTGAACTTTGATTCAGATTGAGCTTGCAGCTTGCCCAGCCGACAACTCGTCCATGACCACCTTTTCTCCAGAAAATGTTTAGGTCTGAAGGCAATTCTTTGACTGAGACATAACTGGGCGTATCCAACCTGCGCCCTATTGTGGTCAGCCCCAACCCTAATCTCATCTCCTAATCTCAGTCTAGTGCGAGTAGTTGCCTGCGGGTGATGCTTTGTCCATTTTGCTGCTAAAATTTAATACAAACTTTAAAAATTCATATCTCCAGTTCCCCTCATTAGCTTTTTTTTCGTCTTGGTCTCCTTTTGTTTATTTCAAATTTACCATTTTATATAAATTAGAGTGGGATTCTTTTGTGTTTTGTTTTTTACTTTTTGCCTGTTTTGATACTTCTAAAAGCTTTACACGTTTTCCTTAATTAAACCTGTCTGCTCTGTGCCATAGCTACAAGGGAGTGAGTTCAAGTTAAATTACTGAAACCTTTACTGGACCAAACAGAAGTAGTGATATTATTACTTGTGGTGGACTACCATTCACCCCGACTAATAATCCACTTTCTCACGTTGGTCATATCACTAAAGTTTTTGTTTCAGGAAGTAAGGGCGTATATCTTGAATTCCCTTTATAATCAACTTGAGGTACCAATTTGTAATTCTGTGTGGGAGTTTAAGAAACCCCTCACTATCTCTACTGCATTCTTGATGCATGGATTTTGCTATTCCCTACTTTTACTGTTTTAGTTGACACTTTTGGGTAGAATGATGGCATTAAGATGTTGGAGTCTACATCATTCTCTTCCCTGTTTGAATAATCGTAATAATCAGTGCTCATTTGGTTTTTAAGTTCAAGAGTGCTTGGGTGTTTATCAAGACCTGGAATGATATTCAGACTCATGAAGGCTTTCAGCATCAGTGCTCATGACCTATGATGGAAACATCGCAAATTTACCAAAGACCATTTCGAATTAGGACAACTAAAGTAACCCTGATGTGCATTTGGGTAAATGGCTGGCTGTTTACGCATTATGTCAGAGCTGTCATACGTAGAGGAGAGTATGGGTAATCTATGGAAATATACCACCTAGTTGTGCGCATGTGATTTTGTGTTTGTAATGTATAAGATACTATCGACTGGACTACGGTTTGACGAAGTCTCACTACTGATTCTAGTGAATGGCTGAACCTTCTGGATGTTATGTTATGTTTTGTTATGTTAGCTGAATTTATAGAGCGCTTTACTGCCCTGAGGCGTCTAAAATGGGATTATTATTCTCGCCCAGCCACAAGGAATATCCGCCTTGATCATAGCATGTGGGCATTGATTATTTAAGTTTCAACTTAATAGCACTGCTGTGCTAATGACCATTGTTACGTAGATAGTTTGCCTATAAATCGCTCTGGACAAGCTAAACCATTGATCCAGATATCATCAGAGAAAACACATTATTCTTGTTCTGCATGGGGAATGGATAAAGAAAAAAAAAGTAATCTCTCTGCTGGTTGCACACAGAAACAAACATCCCTCTGACAGAGACCAAGAAACATCCCTCTGACAGAGACCAAGAAACATCCCTCTGACAGAGACCCATGATGAAAGATATTGTAAGGGCACTCACTGGAGCCCATCCAGAGGAACACGGCTGGGCCCAAGGAGAGTGCTCACACCACCATTGATCCAACCCATGTCCTAGCCCTGGAGAGCACCCACCAGCCTTACCAACCCAACCCCAGATCTTCCTGCGGTTCCACCCGCGCTTTAGGTGCTCATTGAGAGGGACCAATTGATCCTAGCTCTGCTCACCTGCATGACGCTGCACAGGAACCAGTTCCAGTTCCTGCAGAACACCCTCTACTGACGGCGGTATAGCACTGCTACATGTTGTCCATTATAGTGCCTGGCCACTACATCACCTCCACTATCTATGGGGCATTAGCCATAAAAAATGTAATTAATGAAAAAATAGTTAAAAATGAAGGTCATTCAATTGAAATAGGGTAAATGTCTCCCCACACAGGCGATGCATATTACTCGTACTTTCCATACTTTTTATAAGAATTTAAAAAGATTTTATAAGAATTTAGGGTCATACACAGAGAAAAAACTATGCAGCTCTGAACACCACTAGTTCCAATCTGTGTTTCGGCAGAGCCCAGATGTGCTCTGATCGAGGAACCTTCATAAACGTGCCCTGAGGACCAAGGCATAGGTTAGTAGTGTATGCTACGAAGAGCTGGTCAAAGTCGAAGTAGTTTGCTTGCATAGATGAACACGGATGATTAAATGTGTGCCTCGCTAAGATCTAACAAGGTATACTTTTGTGGCTGAATAGGCCTTGGAGAAAGGGTCACCACTGTGACCCCTTTTGCGTTTCCAGAATAATGTATTTTCGTTTTTTGATCCGGAAATCGACAAATCGTGTACATTTACTTTCGTGTCATCTTTTAGGTAATTATTTCAGTCTCTTTACATATAGTGAGGAATGATGCCAATGTGGATGTTTGGAAAATGCATTTCCTTATGCCAACTAGCTTTCTTGCTCGTTCCAGATAATTAAGAGTGTTTGATGGTATTCCGTAAGAAAGCACAAAATGTTCTACTTTTTAAACATTAGTTTTCTGTCTTTGTGTCAGTTGGTTTCCGAGCTATTCTGCAGATGAAATACTGCACAAAATTGAGATAACACGAATACATAGAGCAGATATTGTGTCCTGGGGCAACATAAACTCATGAGCAAATTATGTTCTGAAACAATAAGAAAAACAGTTGATATGTATCTCTTTTCCTGCCAGATCACACTCACTAGTTTAAGGAAAGCATACTTTTTTTTTTAACCATCTTTGGTTTCATTGTGCCATTTTCTTTCAACATTTTAGAAAAGTACTGAAGACTTAGTTGAATCCTCGTTATTTGTTCTTCAAGTTAAATTCTCTTTGCGCCATTTGGAGTTGAAATTGTACTTTTTATCTAACATATAAACGCATGTCAAATTATCTGTCTATCTATCTGTCTGTCCGTCCGTCCGTCATCTATCTATCTATCTATCTATCTATCTATCTATCTATCTATCTATCTATCTATCTATCTATCTATCTAGCTATATGTCAGTAATAGCTAGGAAACATTTATTTCGGTTTGGTATACCAAAAGAATTGCACTCCACAAACATTGGCAATTCTACAATTATAGTTAACTCTTATTTTTATCATTTGTGCGCCACCTACGCACTTATTTCTATCTTATTTGTGTCAAAAACACCTTAAACTACACAAGCATAGCAAATTCATTACTAATTATTATGCTTTGAAATTTTCATGTATGCAACGCTTTCATATTACCGTAACTCATAGTCATAAAGCTTCATTTGATTTGGCAAACAAATCATAAAAGTACACAATTAACAATTCATTCAATAAAATATAACAAGAATAAAAATACATAATTTCATGAAAAAATCACTAAATCAGCAGGAAGCAGTAGAGAGTGCAAACAAGTAAATAAAAAATAGAGGGGGATATTCTCAAGAACGTGCGATAAACATCGCCAAAATAGGTTAAAGCAAGTTTTCATATCGCCGTCTATCGCGGGAAAATAACTCTGTGTTAACGTCGTATTCTCAACACGGCGGTAACATGCGATAGTCTCCCGATAACGCCTCAAATGTCCGCGATAACATTACCGGGACGGCGATGAAAATCCAAACTCGAACGCAAAAAAAGTTGCGATGGGCCCAACCGCGATAAGACAATCAGCAAAAAGCAGCGCCAGGCCTGCAAATCACTCACGTCAGGCGGGAAAAATCACTACAAAAGCAGAAAAAAAAAACACAAACAAAAACCAAACGACAGCGAAGCACAATGGAGGCAGCCGGAGCAGGTACAGAGGACGGCCAGAACCCCACAAGCCCCCCGGAGGAGCAGCCTGGGACCTCGGGGACAGGGAAGGGCAAGGACAAGAAGAAGAGGAAGACGCGGTTCAGTCCGCAGGAAAACAGGATCCTGATCACGGAGGTGATAGAACACCATCAACAACTGTTCGTCACCTCCACTGTGTCATTGGCAACAAAAATGCAACATGGCAGTCCATCCTGGACAAGGTGAATGCAGTCGGAGTGCTGAGGAGGACAATGGAAGAGCTGAAGAGGCGCTGGAATGATGTGAAGCGCAAGACCAAGCAGAAACTCGCCAACAACCAGAAGGCAGCAATGCAGACTGGAGGTGGGAGTCCAGCGCCACAGGAGGAGCTGGATGAGATGGAGGAAATGGTGTCCACAGAACAGAGGACACAACTGCTGCCGCTTGTGTATAGAAAATGGCCATTCACATTTGGCATAGCAGGAAACTGTGAGATGATAATGTACAAGTACAACCTCACATCCCTGATGGTGTAGAAATGTCCACTGTCCCGCATCAAATAGGCAGCTCCTCCTAAACAGTCACAATGTACATTGTCATGCAGTCTGCATGTGAACTTGTACAATGCGACAACATACATGTGAACACAATGTAATACTGCATCTCCCCTTCACATTGAAGAGGGAGCATCAACACCTCCTGCAGAGCAGCCCCAACAACTCTTCACTGATGACAATGAGGACATCCCCAACATCGACACCGAAGCCCTCCAAACCCTCATTGACAGCTTCGGCACCCCACCTCCAGGAGCAGGGCAGCCTAGCTGCATCGAGGAGACCCCACCCCCTGCACAGAACACATAGCAGGAAGCACCTACCACCCCGGCTGTCTCCCAGGACCCCCACGAACAACACATGGCCTTCCAACGCCATGTGTTAGAGGTCCAGGAGAAGATGGCTGATCAGGTGCGGGTGGGGTTCGACCTCATGGCAGCCAAACTTGATGCCATACATGGGTGTCTGAGTACCATCAGGGACCACTTACAGTCCCTAACGGACACCCACAGTCCGCTCCATGCTCTCCAACGATCCATGGCTGACATCGCTGGAGTCATGATACTGAGACAAGAACAACTGTCCAGTCAGAGTGGCTCCAGCAATGTCAGCCGGGAGTTGGGACAGATGCGGGGGCTCATGGAGAACATGGAGCGGATGATGGCGGAAAGAATGGCTGCCACGGCTGCACACCAGCGAGATGTGGCTGGGACCTTCCATGCCCTGCAGCACATCGTCATGGCATTGCTGCCTCAAGGCCTTGCACAGATGAATGCTGCTGCTGCTTCTACATCCACATCTCTGCCCCCTGATGTGTCAGTGCCTCACAGTGCGGCAGGCAATCCACCACCACCCATGTGTGAGGCACATGTGACATCAGAGGACGAAGATGCGGGGGAATCAACCTTACTGGTAAGGAGGAGGCAGTAGCATTCATCTCCGCCATATGGCCTGTTTCTGCTTGGTTCTGCCCTTTGCATCATCACCTTCCACTGTCCCCCGATACACTGTACGACACTCACCTTGGACCTCGACATGGACTGCCATTTTCTGTTTGGTTACCAATGACACAGCGATCAGACTGCGGACGGAACTCTTCCTCTTCCGATCTACTTGTCATTCCCTTAAGGACTCTGGCTGGCCCTCCACGGGCCAATAATGTGAAGTGGGGTTTGCATGGCCCTGTACTGCTCCAGCTGCAACACTCCACTGGATGTGAATTAAACATTCAGAATCGCACAGATGTTTCATGCCTTTGATCATTCAAGTATGAGAGTATGGATGAATGTAGGGTCAGTGATTCCCCCTTACGTCCATGTTGCTCATGTCATGGGACTTGAGTCACAGGGTGCAACATTGCCGATTACGGTCCGGGTGACGTAGACACTACAACAGAAACACAAGCATCAGTTACTTCCTTGTCCAGCCCAGAACTGAAGCACACCCAGAGCCCCGGGCTCATTGTTCCCACCCCTACGCTCGCCTGCCATACGCCGGCCAGTCCACTCCGCTTAGGCTCAGAGGGGGGACGACAAAGCTACATGTCCCAGGTCTTCCCTGTAGTGATCTGCTGATCACTGGTCTAGTTGTCAGCATGCCACAGCCACTCCCTGAGGGCTGGTTAACACCCACACCACACCCATCCAGCACAGGCGTCACAGGACATGTGACCCTGCCAATAAAAGGGGCCTAGCACATCACATTCCCCACTGCTGGAGATGACATGATGGCGTCCGCACCACGCGACCCAATCATAAAGGGTCCATGACTTGTGGTGCACTGAGTTGGTGGCACCCGCTGCACTGCGGCTGGCACGGGCCTACCACCACAGGACGATGACTTGCGGTGCTCTGTGTTGGTGGAACTCGCTGCACTGCGGCTGGCACAGGCCTACCGCCACGGGACGATGACTTGCGTTGCACAGGGTCAGTGGCACCTGCTGCACTGCGGCTGGCAGGGGCCTACCACCACGTGACGATGACTTGCGTTGCACAGGGTCAGTGGCACCCGCTGCACTGCGGCTGGCAGGGGCCTACCGCCACGTGATGATGACTTGCGTTGCACAGGGTCAGTGGCACCCGCTGCACTGTGGCTTGCAGGGGCCTACCGCCACGTGACTATGACTTGCGTTGCACAGGGTTAGTGGCACCTGAAGAGCTGAGCGGGTGTGCAGCCTGCGATGATGTGTAGGCCTCGATGAGCTGTCCTGCTAACCGTGGTTCGATTTGAATTAGGAGTCCTCCTGGACCGTAGTGCACGCCAAAGGCAGCAGTCAGCACAAACATGACTCCGCGGTGCAGTGCCGCAGGGTGCACTGGGGGCCTGTGGCACGGAATCCAGCGTTCGGCTGTGGAGGATGCACCGGCACGTGGTGGGCCCTCTTGGAGACACGCCGGTGGCGGCAGGTGAGCATTGAGGCCTGGGTGCGCAGGGGCGGCCAGTCATCGCTGGGCGGAGGACCGGTCTGGGGACCAGGGTTGGGGTGCAGCAGTCGCACAGGATCATGCAGGCACCACCTGTTACGGTGGCGGACTCGTGGCTGGGTGGGGGGCGCCGCCCTTGCTGACACGACCCTGCATGCGATGATCGGGATGTGCGTGGGTTGGTTTGGGACGTAGCCACCTCGCGTCCAGTGTGAATGTGCCCATTGAAGGTGGTCGGCCACGTGTGTGTAGGCCTATGGGCAGGTTGTGGCAGAGACTGAGACACACGCAGTAGTCACTTTGGTGGTGGATTGGTGACGTGTGCATTCCCACAGTTGTGAGTTGGGGGATTGTGGAGTTGAGGTGTGTGGTGTGTTCAGTTGGTACTTGCCGATGGGCAGTGCATTTCCATGGGGGACATCCTCACAACGCTGGTTGGTGGCGGACTTGCGGACATGTGGGAATCATGCACACTGCCTGGGGAGTTTGCGACGACATTGGTGGACAGGCCACGGTGGTCCACTTTTGTATGCACAGTGATGGCATGCGTGTGGTTGCTGTTGCGGTGATTGTGTGCAGTGTCGGCAGGGGGCACAAGTCATACACGTGTGCTGTGAATTGCCCCCAAAACGTGTGTGACCCCAGCTATGGCGTAGTTCCCTTGCATGATCTCAAGATGTTTCTGCGCAGTGTGGGGGGAGTGAGGGGCAGGGGTATCGAGCTGACACACACCGTGATGCTTTCAGGTATGATGAGTCCTTCATGATGTGACCGTAACAGCAGTTCGTGTGGTCGTTACCTTCCTCTTCATTCCTACGACGGTTACGGCCACACGTAGTTCTGTTACGGTCTTCTCATGCATGGTTTATCAGGCCTGTGAGCATTCCGGTTTGTCCAAGTGCAGTACACTGTACCAGATTAGGCATGTGACTATACGGAAGTTTGACCATTGTCACCATTTCTCCCACAGGTTTCTGAAGACACGTTGCCCTGTTGAAGTTGGGAATGGAACGCGTTGGCTGAGCTTTTCGTTTTGTTGATTTATGTATTTGTAATAAAGTTCTGTTTTTACACTACTGTTGACTACTGGACTTCATGACCTGGTGCACCCACATTTCGGTTACTACGATCTTGGGTCTGGGGCACAGAGTCGTCTAGCATGGCTGGCGTTGGGGTTGATTGCGCAGGTACACTACGAATTGGAACTATCATGAGGTGCGGATACAGGGGCCCGTCGTTACTTTTGTGGACATGCATCCATGACATGTGTGAGGGAGTTTGATGGGGCTGGCTGTGTGACTCTTCCGACTCCTGCAGTTGTTGGTTGGAAGGTACCAGGGGCCAACAGGTGCAGCACAGCCAGCAGCTTTGTCTGCGGGGGGATGTAGGTTGTCCGTTGTGTTTGTACTGTCAGCCTGTGGGCAATGTGGGTCAGGATGCGGAGGATGGTTGTCCTTTTGAGCCTATGTTGGCCAATGGCTTCCTCTGGCGTTGAGTCTCTGGGGCTGGTGCGTTTTAGGGTCGTTCGCTGTCCTGCACTGCCTAGGTGGTAATCCATGGCGGGGGGTCCGGGGGGGGGCCTGGGGGTGGTGGCGGTGGGTGTTGTGGCCCTCTTGGGTCTCCGAGCTGCATGATCAGTGTCTCCATGGCATCTGTTGGTCTTCAGATGTGGCTCTGGGCTGGGCTCCCTTTCTACTGCAGTTGGTCGTCCTGCTTAACGCCAGTAAAAGGCAGGTGTTAAATCCCTGCTGCTAACGCGCCTTACCGCCTGTTCTTGGTTTGCATCGCAGATCTGACTGGTCATTGAGAATCTCGCAAAGTGGTGTTTTCGTGTGTTTTTGCACCGGAACGCCTACTCTGCATATCATTAGCGTTAGTTGTCGCACTCATCCGTGGCGATGTTTTTTGCAGCAGCTATCGCTGGTAAACTGGCGATATCGGCAGTTTGCACCAGCTTGAGAATAGGGCGATAAATCTATCGCCACTTATGCGGCGCTAAAGTGCCGATAAATCGGCGATGAGTCCTTGAGAATATGCCCCAGAGATGGCGACCCATAATAAATCTGTTCCAGCTTTTGGCTGTTTCTATCATAGATGCAGATAGATCATCACCACCCCACAGAATTGATCAAATGCATGTGCAAACCTAAAAATTCCCATTCTTTCTTTTTATTCTAAAAATTAGAAATATTAACTACATAAGCTACAGCTTACTACACTCATCGATTCATATCACTTTCATATTTTAAGCGCTCCTCTATTTAAAACAACAACACAAATGTCAATGGAGTCAAGCAAATATAAATAGCTAAAACCTTCTCTCTAATAGCAGGGATGGCAAGTCTTCAATATCAGGAGCAAAAATGTGGATCTCAGGTTTTTGTAAAGTGCACAGAACAAATCAAAACGCAGGGTAGAGTGTTTTGCCTTGTTGTCACAGGGACACAGGGACACAGTGGGAAATTGTCACACCGTCCACCTTAGTTAGCAAAAGCTACCAAGAAGTGGATTGTGCCCAAGCAAACCCTAACTAGGTAAAATCTATATTGTGACTCCAAGAAAAAGGATAAATAAGGTTGCATCTGGTTTATGGGAAGGCTAACATAGCCCATACTCAAAGAGCTTTGCCGATTCAATATATGTTGATGGTGTACGCTAACTCTTGAGTAATATAAGGACTTAATTAAGGGTTTCCAATGAGAAGGCATTTTAAGAGGATCATTAAAAAACTCTGTTAAACCTAGCTCACAAAAAGCCCATTTCAGGTAACCAAGCCATGAAATCGTTTCGGCATTGGACATAGAAAGACAGTCCATAATAATGGACCTTGGAAAATCTAGCTCAGATGAAAGCCAGATTTTCACCCATAATAGCAAGGGGGCAAGTCCAATTCGAACCTCAATGTACTTCAAGCCCAGTTCCGAGTGACCGATAGGTAGCAATGTACTCTCAGGAACCATCAATAGTTTTCTGATAAATTTGTTCTCCACTAGTTGAAGCTTACCGCAATTGCTATGGCCCCACACACCAGCCCCATAGGAAGTGATTGAGAGACATTTCACATTGTAGAGTGTGGTCATTTCTTTAACAGACTTCTGGCCTAATTTAGCTGCAAAACGGAAGAGTGTCTCCTTTGCTGTGGTCATCTGCTGTGCCCTTAGGCTCAACAGGGGATCCCACAATAGCTTTGTATTAAAAAGGATCCCTAGTAAGAGAAATGTTTAACTTTGTCAGTTCGATTGCCCTTCACAGTGAAAGATTTTGACTATGTTGACTTGGGGCACCACACCACAACGTAAGACCTTTTATGATTCTCCATTTTAAGTACAGAGATGGCATAAAATCTACAAAGGCATCTAAAGATCGCTAGAGGCTCATAGATATCCTTGTAAGAAGGAAAGCAACAGCTGTGTAGAGTAATGTTGTAACACATTTTTACCAATCTATAGGCAATCCAAACCCTTTTGCAGTAGGTGAGCCTCTAAGCCATTTGTATAAACAAGAAATAAAAAAGGAGCAAGTCTGCAGCCCTGGCGGACCCCCTCCATTGAAACAATTGAGCTTGTTCTCTCTCCATCATTACCATAGCGTATTTTAGCCATGGTGTGAGAGTGTAACCTTTGCAGCAGGACAACTAGGGGTACTTCCACCCCCATATCTCCCATCATACTCCACAATCCGTCACGATTGACAGTATCAAACACACTGGATAAGTACATTAAGGCCAGTTGTAAAGAGCTGTTCATGGACTTAGTGTATTTACTGACAATCAGTGACTATTTCAAACATTGTTCTATCACACCCATTCCCCGCCTGAAACCATATTGTGTTTTTGAGAACATGTTATTTACAGAGGCCCACTTTACTAACGAAGCCAAAAGGACCCTGCCCAAAACTTTTACTATGGCATCAATTAAAGATATTGGCCTATAACAGGCTGGATAATTCCTGTCCCCTTTTTTGAAAATAGGGACCACAGTAGCATCTTTCCACTATGAGGTCAGAAGACCTATGATAGAGGACTTAAAAATGTTTGTTAACAGAGGCGCCCAAATACTGGGGTTACCCTTTAATAAGTCAGTAGGGACCCCGTTCGGACCGCGTGCTTTAGGCGAATACACTGAGTTATCGTTGCCTCCTCATCCTTGACAGAAATTGAATGACTAAGCTGCAAAGCTTGGTCCATGTCTTCGATCATATTGGCATTCCTATCCTCTGGCTTCAAAAGTCTATTTGAGGGATTAACGATGCATGAATAATATGATACCCAGGCATCCCCTGATATCAGGAAATCAATTTTTTGTGTGGTAGCTTCTGAGAAAACCGGGCAATTAATAACTTCCCAGAATTTCTTTATATCCTTCAAAGCCCTGTCAGCCAATAGGTACGGTCAGGCCTCTTTCCTGAGCTTGGCCTTCCTCTGGGCTAGCACAGTCTTGTAGTTCTTTTTGAGAGCCCTAACTAACTCTTTATTGCGGGGAATGGTATTCAGAGCTCTTCTCAACTCTTTTGCAGTCATTATTGATCTATCATTCAGGTGGGACGGTCTTGGTGGAACATCTAACTAGTAAAGCTGATGAAATGACTGAACAAAGTGACTCAAAATCTCGAACTAGGGCAGCAGTCATGGTCCCAAGAGTCAAGCACCTATCTATGAAGGCAGTGGTTTTACTCAAGATTTTGAACTCAAAGTCCTGAGGGTTTACCTGATCTCATTTCATCCTTAGGCCTTTATTCTGATTGTACTGGATGGGGGGTGGGGTGGGGTGGGGTGAGGGGGTCAGTTGGCTTTACTGTCCCTGCTCGCAAGTTTAGGTTGAGATGTGCTACTAGACGGTTGTGGTCACTAGCATAGTTTGGCAAAGTTGTAAAGTCCCGAACAAGGATGCTGTAATTACTAGACAGAAACATAAAATCAATTGTACTTTCATTTCCTCCATCAGAAAGGATGGGCAGTATGTGTTACAATCATTGACTGTTGAATGACAGAGACACGCATGGCTAAACCACACGTGACTCTACCATTCAGCCCTTAACCATGCATTCCTTTACCATACTTGTCTTTACCATGCAATGTCATTGTAAAGGCATGAATGGTAAGGGGGTATGTGTGGTTAAGATCGCCACTACCCCGACCCCCCTCCCTAAACCCTAAAATTCAACCCCTACCTTGCCCCCCACCCTGAGGCCTAAAACTAGCCCAGCCCTTAAATTTACCCCTTACCCTCCCCCTGAGACCTAAAACCTTGTACTCTACCATAAACTACCCCAACCCCCCCACACTCTGAGCCCTAAACACTGAACAATGGACCACTATCAGCTTTAACGACGAATATGCGTGGTAAAGGCAGATGCGTTGTTCAGGCAAGCATGGCTGTGCTTTCGTTGCTCTAGCATGCGTGGCTCTTCCCATGTTGTTCCGGCCATCCCCATCAATGACTCAGTCAATTCAATTCAATTAAGCTTTATTCAGTGTGTACAAGCCTCCATAAAAGCAGTTACAATTTTGAGGGTACATTACAATAAAAGAAGGATCATATTAGGATTTTGCGAGCAAATTACATAAAATCAAGTCCTTGTCAGTTACAACATATTATCTTTTAAGAGGTGATGCTTTTCTGTACATGTATTGATTTTAAAATGAATAAGGCAAAATTAAAAGAGACCCCAAGATCATTAAAATCAGCCTGAAATTTCATTGCAGCTTTGTGCGTTCTCACGTTTTGTTTTCAAAAAAGCAGTTATAAAGAATAACACCTAAAATTAGAATAAAAATCACAGAAGAGCATTAAGTGAATAGTGCTTTGTTTGGAATGCCCATCACAGGGGAAGGGGGTTGAATCTGGAGGGCAGGATTTAATTACAGGAAAAGGGACTAAATTAGGAACAATTCCAAGTCTAAGTCTCGTTAATACAAAACGATGTATTGGGTTTGTAACCTGCATTAAATTACTTTGAAAACCCTTCTCAGACTGGAATGATTGATAAAATATAAAAGTCGATTTTTCCCCTGCCAATCTCATAGGAGATTCCATTTTGTAATTAATAAAAACATCCTTAATTGACAGTTTGGTTAGGGAAGTCACCTGTACAGGATTCGACTGAATTGATAAGTTGAACAGCTTGCTATATGTGCCAGAGGATACACATTGTCTTATCCAGGGATAAGCAATCCATAATAATGGACTTTGCAAAATTGGTCTCTTTTTAGCCCAAATAGACCTCCATAGCAGCAGGGGACACAGTGAGATCAAATCTGCTAAATACTGTAATTCTAACTCCAAGTGTATTATTTTAGTGGACGCTGAGGAAGGTAAGCTTAAAAGACGCTTTAAAAAGCAGTTTTCTTCACACTGCAGTGCCTTGCTGCAATGATAGCCCTACACCCCTGCTCCATACATGGCGGAGGCAGACGATCTAGCCTTATAAATAGTTAACATATCCTTGATTTGTTGATTGCCTAATTTTGTTGCGGACCTAAAAACCCCATGTACACTCCTAGTCATCTTAGATCGAACATTGGTTATTTCATGTGACCAATTCCCACTACCTGAAAAGGTTACTCCCAGGTAGCAAAACGTGTCAACAGTAACTACCGGAGTATTATCAATGTAAAAGTGTTTTGCATTTCTTTAGTTTAGGTCCGCATATCATTGTAAATATCTTAGTTTTATTGACTACCAATTTCTTTGTGATGATAAAATCCCCAAAGCTGTTAATTAATCGCTGAAGGCCCATCGGGGTCCTGGATAGTAATACAGCATCATCTGCATTAAGTAGCACTGGAGTGGGACTCCCAGAGATTTACGGGCATCTGCTTGTACCATTTGCAGAACCTGGTCCATCTCATTGATAAACAATGAGAAGAGTAGCGGGGCAAGGACGCAACCCTGGTGTATGCCTCGCTTCACATCAAAATTCGGCGTGTATTCGCCCCCAGGACAAAATCACAATTTACTTGATAGGGTCTCATAGAACCTTACAAGTAAAAAGCATAATCGGTTTAGGTGCACCAAGGCTAAGCAGAGTCGACCAAAGAATCGAGTGGTCGACAAGATCAAATGAACTACTGAGATCTGCAAAGCATAGGTACAATCTCCCTTCTTTGACACAGGTATATTTACCAATTAGTAAATTCAGGTTTATACATTGTTCTATAGTCCCCACCCCTTTCCTGAAACCATATTGTGCTGGGGAAGGTATCGCATTTTCGTTTGCCCACTCTTCTAATCTCGTTAAAAGGACTTTGCTCATCATTTTAGCTGAAGAGTCAAGGAGCAATACTGGACGGTAATTTTTTGGTTCTGATTTATTACCCTTCTTGTAAATGGGGATAATGGCGGACGTGCCCCATCAGGGGGGGATACTCTCTGTCACTCCTGTATTGAATACCCTTGTGAGAATTGATCCCCACAAATTAATTGCAGCTTTATAGATGTCTATTGGGACCCCGTCTGGACCCAGGGCTTTCCCCTGTGCTATCCTTCAAACCCATCTGTACCTCTTAAATCGTGATGTTTAACAGTAAGGGGGCCAATTACTTTGTGTTTTGCTCTGTGTACTCCCCACTTCCTTATCAAATGGATTACAAATGCTTGAAAAGTGGGCTACCCATGCTTCACATGTAACATGAGGTAACAGCTCGGGGAAAGAATCACTCTTTAAAAAAGGACAATTAACTGTTTCCCAGAACAGTTTATTGTTAGCAGTTTCTACAGCCACAGACAACTTGTCCCATGCTATCTCCTGTAATTCCTTTTTTCTGGTCAAAAGATCTGATTTATAATTAAACCAAAGGGTCTTGATCAGAACATTATCTCTGGGTTGGGAATGTAGGGCCTGTTTAAATTGATTGGAAGCTGATGTACAAATGTGATCAAACCAATCTCTGTGTTGCCTGTAAGGGTTGGTCAATATACCATTAATTACTTCATTTATCAGTCAAATAAGCGAATCAGGTCACTAGAATTCAAAGTACCATTCAACAAGTCCCAATAGGCTGAATGGTAGAAATTTGTCAATGGCTGCTTATCCTTGTTTTTAACCCCATAGTCACTTGAACAACTTAAATCACACATTCTGCAAATAAAATCACCAACCCACAGAATACATAGCAGCTGTCTAGAGAGGGTTACGTTGCTAAGTTTCTCATTTAAATTGTCAGCGACTTGGGAGTTGCGTTGGTCAAAGATATTATGATAAAAGTTGACAATTAAGAAATCCACTGTGCCAAGGCCAGAAATTAAAAACAATTGAAACCACGGAGAGCAACATAGTGAGTTAACGTTCAACACACCATATTTA
Source organism: Calotriton arnoldi (assembly GCA_963921515.1). NCBI lineage: Eukaryota > Metazoa > Chordata > Amphibia > Caudata > Salamandridae > Calotriton > Calotriton arnoldi. The sequence goes on from CAWUFW010014755.1 coordinate 234,123, forward strand.
ACTGAAATGAGCACTGTCACACCACCCTTCACCCTCTCTGAAATGGCAGAGCTAGCCGGTGTGCAATAGGAACAAAAACCAATCAGGTAAAACTCATGTACAGCCAAAGTCTCTAGTAAAAAAATGATATCATAGCCAGAAATAAAACCAACCTAATCCTCATTTCCTAACTTCATGTGAATTCCTGCAATGTTACAGGACAGAATTTCAAATGAGGAATCAGAATTCAGTGACTTCTGGAAACCTTCCACAGCCGGTTCATTAGGGGTTGGATTCACTTTGGGGGCCACGGATAGCGCTTCCTCAGAGCCATTGTCAGTATTCGTTACTACTTCAAGTGGCTGAGGGCAAGGGTGGCTAGGAATTGCTGAGAGTCAACCAATTTCTTCCAGAGGGGTTAAAAATCAAAGCGATTGCTCACTGGAAGCCCTGGGGGGAATGTACAAGCCAATGATGCCACAGGATTCCTTGCAGGAGCCAGCCTTGCTCACTGCCTCATTAGTGATGGAGGATAAAAAAAAAACAAAGGTAATGCTCTGATTTAATGTGGTAGATCATCAAAATGTTGAAGAGCTGTCAAAAGGTGTCTTACTCTCCCCAAAGATCTAAAGTTGACCACCACTTTGTCGCTACCAGGTGAACCTTTGCGGAAACCCACTGAAAAATTCTTCTTCTGTGTAATGTTGTGGGGAAGGTCTGTAACATGACCCGCGTTTGCTCCAAACCAATACAGCACCTTATGCCTTGAATCAACCTCTGTTTTTTCCACATATTTTGTCAGAGCCGGGACATGATCCAAGATGATAATATAAGGAGTAGCCTGGGGAAGAAGGTGCAGGTGCAATTGCTGGGTGTAGAGTCCTAGAATTTCGCCCAGAAATCCAGAACCACGAGATGAGGACTGAGGGTTTCTCACACCTGCGGAAATAGGGTGATTTTGACCCTCCGTTGTGAAGCGAATAGGCTAGAATGAGTAGATGCAGGCCCAGGCGCTTCAGTTAAAAGGGCGGTTTTCAGGGTCAATTCCTGGCTGTAAGTCCCCTGCTGGACTGGTGAGTACGTTCTTATGTATAATCTTAAGCTTTTCCAACCCATCATTCAATTTGGCTAACAGTTCTCTTTTTTAGGTCAATCACTAGATTCTCTATTCTATGAAGCAATTTCTGCTTACGTTTTTTGAATAAGGCATCTAAATGTTCACCCAGGTCACACTGAGTACCACTTAAAAGGGGTGAATAAGTTATATCAGCCCTATTCGCCGGTGGCTGTTTCCTCTTCACTTGAGGTTTACTCACAGGCTTTTTGGTGCACTTGTTCCTTTTTGAGGGGTTTGAGCAAATGTCTGTAGCAGACTTAATAGAAGAGGCGGGAGGAGGTGAGTCCACCAACACGACTGAAGTAGTCAATGCCCCTATATCTGGAACCACATAATTTATTGCCCCAATGATATTGTTGATACCCACCCCATTCGGGGCTACAAGACCCAGTGCTGCCAATGCGGTTTCTGCATCCTCATCCCCCATTAAAGGTATATCGCTGCACAAGATCAAGTTTTCCAGGTGACGTGGCTGGGCCGTTGAGACTTGTATTTTTAGGGTGGGACAATGAACTACATCTTAAAGCATTTATTTTTTCCTCTACCCGACCTATCTCACTGGGAGCCCCTTGATTAGAGCTTGGTGGGCACAGAGCATTGGGGTTAACGTTTGCCCATATTGGTAGCCAACCCAAGCAAATAAAAAAAAGTCAAAAAAGAGCGTTGTCTCAACTGACTAGCTGAAGTAAATAGAGAACTGCTTGCTCCACTGTCTCCTGTAATCAAGGAATCCTCCACGACCCAAGATGAAAGAGGGTAGGCCCAACACAGCCTCGTCAAGGCACAGGCGGGTGCAGATGGGCTTGCCTTTGGCCCAGGCTTAGCCAGAACGCGCCCAGGCACCCCAGCGTGCATCGCACACTGCTGTAGTTCCTCACCAGTTTTACACTATCAGGCCCCTCCTCCTGTGCACATGTGCTCTGGTGTATACTGGGGGTCCGAGTCCCACCCCAGTGGGGCTGCACCAATGGTGGGCAGCCAAACAGCGATGCAGGCCTTGATCAGCCAAGAGTAACAGTCCTGTGCTGTGGGAGTCCATCACCGGTTTTAAGGTGTCTGACCTCTCCTACTTTGCACGTGCGCTCTGGTGCACACTGGGGGACTGAGTCCCACCCCAGCAGGGCTGAGCCAATGGTGGTAAGCCAAACAGCAATGCAGGCCTTGAACATCCTGGAGTAACAGTCCCCATAACTCATATTTATAACTCACATTTATACTTAAGCACCACCTTTAAATGAATATCACTGGAGAACTTCAGTACACAAGCTTATCACCTCACTCACCACACTATATTAACAATAACTAATTTTTCTCTTTTATCACTCAGTTTCTGAGTGCTTTCTCCTACTCTTGTCTCATTTGTTACTGCTTTCTCCTTTCTCTTCCCTGTTTTTCTGAGTGCTTTCTCCTGCTTTTGGCTAGTTTTTCACTGCTTTCTCCTTCTCTTTCCCTCATTTTTATGAATGCTTTCACCTGCTTTTGCCTCTTTTTTGCTGATTTCTCCGTCCTTTCCCCCATTTTTTCTGAGTGCTTTCTCCTTCTTTAGCTTCATATTTTACTGCTTTCTTTTTCCTCTCTCCTGTTTTTTCTATGTGCTTTTCCTGATTTTGTCTTGTTATTACGGATTTCTCCTTCCTTTCTCCAATTACTACAGAGGGGAGGGGGCTGCACAGCCCCCGCTACCCAGGCCGATTTTGGCTCCGGGGACCCCATCTCCCAGGACAAGCCTCCTGTTCCTGGGTGCCCTGGAGCCCACCCAGGGCACTCAGTGTGCAGTGTTAGGGACCGTGGGGGAGCCTCAATGCCCCCGCCGTCCCTGGTATTGCTCCTGCATGCAAGGAGCTGATGAATACCCTTTTACCTGGTTCCCGAAACAGATAAAAGCTCCACTCCCAGCAAACAGGAAAAGTTTCACACCTCCTGCTTGCTGGGAGCAGGGTTAGCGTTTGCTCTCACTTTGCCCGAGCTGTCACAGCTCCTGCCAAGTGAAAGCAAACAGCTATCTCCTGAATGTGAGGATCTCGAGAGATAGCAGGAGTTGGTCCTGGGGGGTGGCAGTCCCCAGGGCCATTATTGAGTCCAGGAGGGGGGCCAAGTGGCCATTCTCCCTTAAATGGCATGGGCTGGCCCGAGGGAGGTGGTGGTCCCCGGGGCCATACATGGCCCAGGAAGGGATCCCCTCACACTTTGAAATACATATTTGTGTCCGGGGAGGTGGTGGTCCCCAGGGCCCAAACGGGTGTGCCTAGCCCCCATTTTAAAGTTTTATTTTAGCCCAGGGGAGGTGGTGGACCCCAGGGCCAAATATGGCCTGGGAGGGGGTCTGTGTGGCCCCCCTCCCTTTTTCACACTTCTTTTGTGCCCCGGGCAGTGACGGTCACTCGAGTAATTAGGAAGTATAAGAGGGGGCCGCGTGGCACACCTCTTTATTTAATTAGGAAGCCCTGGGGAAGGGGTGGTCCCTGGCACCTCTAAAGACCTAAGGAGGGGGCTGCGTGCCCCCCCTACTATAATAATGAACCCTGGGGAGGTGGTGGTTCCCAGGGTAAGACTCCCCCAGGACCTAGCCCACCCAGGGACTAAAAAAAAAACAAGTGCAGGAACCCAAACTTGTTTATTTTAATTTTATTTTTTTCTGGAGCTGCAGATCCGGCCACTACTCCTGCCAGGAAAAAGGGTATTCGCACCCTGCCCCCTTTTCTTTTTTAAAACTCTTTTTTGGGACTTGGCTAATGCCGAGTCCCAAGATGGCTGCTCCTTGAAGTGTTGACAGCCAATCAGTATGGGGACTGTTGTATCCTCAGAGGATCCACTGCCTATATATTCAAATTTGGGTTTTCTTTAATATCTCCAAAACTGTGAATGTATTTAGACCAAATAGCAAAAAGGACACATTCTGGACCGAAAGCTACCTTTCTGCCAAATGTGGTGTAATTCCGCTCAGGTTATAGTCGTGTCTAAAATCCCTATGGGAGCAAGGGAAATGCACTTTTTTACCCCCTGTTTTCCTCTGCCCCTGCATGAAGATTCGTAAAACTGTGCCAAAGATACAGGCAAGTCATAAAATGATTTTCCTATGTAAACATGGTGCTGCTAACTATAACTACCTACTGGCCTCTGCTATATATATATGTAGAACGGCCGGTCAAGCCGTGAAGTTGCACTGCCGCAATCAAAAGCGGATCTGCGGCAACAAGAAATTGGAGCCATTCACAGAACAGTAGGTCCATAATGGATGTTGGATTAAATGCAGCGAGCTCAGAAATGTGAGACTGATCTCAACCAACTGGGGAGATGAACTGGTAATGAAATCTGGGGCGGCAGCAAACCCACTCGGGTAAGATGTGTGCAGAATGCCTTTCACTCACAGGAGGCCCACTGTGGGCGGAACTTCAAGATAAAGCAGGTGACTGCAATGTGCTGTTGTGAGCTCAGTTTTGGCGTGTGAACAACGGCGTCTGCCCAAAACCCACCAGTCTGTTCCTGAAATGATTCCTCTTTTGCTGCTGATCTCGCTGCAATCTTCATTAAAGAGGTGAATACCTACCAGGGAGTGCGTCTCTCTTTAGGGGCAACTTTCTTTGAATAAATTTAATGGCCGGTCCAGCCGTGAAGTCGCACCGCCGCAATCAAAAGCAGATCTGAGGCAACAAGAAATTGGAGCCATTCACAGAACAGTAGGTCCATAATGGATGATGGATTAAATGCAACGAGCTCAAAAATGTGAGACTGGTATCAACCCACTGGGGAGATGAACTGTTAATGAAATTTGGGCGCGGCAGCAAACCCACTCGGGTAAGATGTGTGCAGAACCACTATTACCAGAATGCCTTTCCCTCACAGGAGGTCCACTGTGGGCGGAACTTCAAGACAAAACAGGTGACTGCAATATGCTGTTGTGAGCTCAGTTTTGGCCTGTGAACAAGGGCGTCTGCCCGAAACCCACCAGTCTGTTCCTGAAATGATTCTTCTTTTGCTGCTGATCTCGCTGGAATCTTTATTAAAGAGGTGAATACCTACTTGGGAGTGCGTCTTCTCTTGAGGGGCAACTTTCGTTGAATATATATATATCAGCCACTAATAAGACACACTGCTGTCTATCAATACACATAGGGAAGGAGACTTCAGATAATGCCCATTTCAAAGTATCCATCTAGAGCTTCATAACAAACCAGCCTCATACTGGCAAACTATGCATCGGACACATTCAACACATTCCGACATTGGGTACTAAGGTGGTATTAAGCACAGCAGGATCTGGTTGCCCTGTGAAAAAAGCTTACAGAGATTGCCAAGTCATGTATACACTGTTTATGTTTGGCTTTTTTCATTATCACTTATAATATGTTATATTATATTGACTACAAATCCCAGAATGCTTCCTAATGGGCAGGACGGGCCTCAGTATAAAAACAAAACCAAAAAAGGACTCACTGACCGTGAGCAAGACTCATTCGAGTTGAAACGCGTTGGTGTTTGCTGAATTGCCATTATATTGTGCATAACATTGAAAGACTGGTGTTCAGCAGAAACCTTTGTATTTGATTGCATTAATTAGGGGATCTGGTGTACCCCCACTGCTAGCACCAACAGCCGAATGTGCTGCTGAACTCCCTTGAATGCTTTGCAATGTGTATATATATATATATATATATATATATATATATATATATATATATATATATATACACACACACACACACACACACACACATATATATTCACGGAGAAAAACCAAAGGTTCCAGGGATGTTATAGTTAGGCTGATATTTCACTCATACAAGACCAAAGAAATTCAGCAGTTTTAGTTAGCTGAGCTAACTATAACACGCTCCCCCGCAATGCACTGCTCATGACCTTACATATTACATTACTCATGACATGGTTAGTGACATCACTGGTGACATCTCAAATTACATCACTGATGACATCACTGATGACAAGTGCGTGACTAATGCTTCAATAATTCGGTACATGCATAGATACTGGTGGGATGATTAAATGAGTGCAATTCTAGTGCCTGAGTGATTTCAAGAGTGCATACATAGTATATAGGTGATTTATGCAGTGCATGGATAGTGCATACATGATTGTTTAAGCCCATGCATAGCACCTAGCCTATTGGATGAGTGTATGAATAGTGTTTCAGTGATGGGATTCTGCCCATTTCTTTTTGGTAGAGTGATCAAGTAGTGCCTGGATGCTTAGATAACTACATGTGTAGTGCCTAGAGAATTGAATATGTGCATCAGTAGTGCCTGGCTAATTCGATGAGTGCATGACTAGTGTCTGAGTGACTGCATAATTCCATTGTTAAAGCTTGAGAGATTGGATGAAAGTAAGTGTAATGCAGGGGTGATTGTATTAGTGCAAAACTATTGCCTCAGTAATTAAATAACTGCATAGGTGCTGGATGGGTGATATGTTTACTACAATGGTACTCTCTATGTAATTAGATGTGCGCATGAGTAGAGCCTGAGTGTTTCATCAGTGCATGTGTGTGCTTCAGCATTTCAATGACTGCATGGGTTGTAAGTGGGTGTTTAGATGACTGGATAGCTTCTGCGCAAATGTTATAATGATTGCATAGTTACAGCCTTGTTAATTGCTTAAGTCAATAGTTAGTACCAAGGTGATTAGTTGAATGTATGGGTAGTACAAAAAAGGAGGTCAGGGCAAAAAGATCCTGCACCAGTCCTTATACTGTATCGTGGCTATAGTTATAACAAGAAATAGGTGCAATGGACCTGGGACGTGACCTCCATACGACCCAAGAAGGTGATATCCAAACCACTGAAACAAATTAAACACAAATGGTCCTGCACTCAAAACAACAGGTACATTGTTAATAAAGGCAAATTATTGTCCATAGTCAAACATAAGGGAATAGGTCAATGTCTTCCCAAAATAATATAGCGAATAAATAAATAATGATTCAGTTATTCGTCGGAGGATGCCTAGGAGTACGGTATAATTACATTTGGAGGCACATACTGTGCATTTGGGGTGCTCGGATTTCATCAATCCTGAGAACCGGACAACGTTGTTTGATATTAAGGGAATCATTATTTATTTATTCGCTATATTATTGATCTGACTACTCACAAAAGAGCCATACTTCTAAGAACTTTTGATATATGTCACTGACTTATCAAGCCCTGAAGAAGTCCTTGAGGAGGACGAAACGCGTCGGCAGTCTTGTCTATTGTGTTATATGAAAATTTCTATGGATTAAAAGAATAAAAAGGAACTATTTTCTACAATGAAAAGACAACTTTTGTACTTTTTATTTTGGGAAGACATTGACCTATTCCCTTATGTTTGACTATGGACAATAATTTGCCTTTATTAACAATGTACCTGTTGTTTTGAATGTATGGGTAGTGCCTGCATAGTTCAATGACTACATAATTTCTGGCTGCCTGATTAAGAGTATATGTGTAGTGTCTTGGGGGCCGATTCACAGAACTAATCTGAGATAAAATCCTAAACTTACTACTTTTGGTATTCACAGAAGGCATTTAGTAGTAGTAAAGTTAGGACTCCTAACTTTACTACTACTAAACTGAGATAAAGTACCTTCATTGCTGTTAGAAGCATAACAGTTGTCACTATATCTCTGACTAATTGGCTATCTCAGTCTGTCTGTATCAAACTAGCTGTTTTACTGTATATATGCTTTTCTTCTGAGCTATGTATGAGTGAAATCAAGGTATCACACTTGATATATAATTGCATACATGGCTCTCTAGAGACATACATTGCTTTGTTACTGAGCATGCACATGCATCAGTAAGTTTCTGAAACAGAAAACAACATTTTGAAATTTTTTGAAAGCACAAAACCTTTAGCGAATGTCATACCTACATAATTTCTCAAATACTTCTTCTGCTTCTAAAACATATATTCGATACAAAAGGGGATGATGGACGGAGCGTTAGAGCAAATCAAACACTCACCCCCAGTCAACTGATCTGGGTTTAATCCATCATCATTCTTTAGCTCACTCCACCACTCCCAGTTCAGACATGGCCATATGCAAATCAGTCTGACCCTGTGCCTCATGGGAACAGTCCAGCCCGAACTGCCAAGCCATGTCTTCCCTGGACCGGAAACAAGCATCCTGGGACCGGTTTCGGGTTCAAAACCCTCATCAGCCAGGCTATCTTGAATCCAGTGGCAAAGTGAGCAAGGGACCCACGTCTGGGCATACCCTGCCAACTTAGGGCGAACAAAGCGATACCAAAGGGGATGATGGACGGAGCGTTAGAGCAAATCAAACACTCACCCCCAGTCAACTGATCTGGGTTTAATCCATCATCATTCTTTAGCTCACTCCACCACCCCAGTTCAGACATGGCCATATGCAAATCAGTCTGACCCTGTGCCTCATGGGAACAGTCCAGCCCGAACTGCCAAGCCATGTCTTCCCTGGACCGGAAACAAGCATCCTGGGACCGGTTTCGGGTTCAAAACCCTCATCAGCCAGGCTATCTTGAATCCAGTGGCAAAGTGAGCAAGGGACCCACGTCTGGGCATACCCTGCCAACTTAGGGCGAACAAAGCGATACCAAAGGGGATGATGGACGGAGCGTTAGAGCAAATCAAACACTCACCCCCAGTCAACTGATATAAAACATATATTCAGCATATCTCAAACAAAAGTTATACTCGAAATGAAGCTATCACAAGAACTCTTGAGGCATTCTGCATTATTAATCCTTCTCAATTTGAAACAAACCAAGTTTAAAAAAAAAACACTACCCTCACCATATACATGAAATTTTCATCAGTCTTACTGAACATAGATCACCTTGTAAACATAGATGCGATTACTTAATCGATGTACACCATCAAGACATCTTTCCAAAAATATATACCTCTCTGCATCTTTTAGTAAACTCAAAAGTCCCACCGTATATATAGCGATGTGCAAGCACCAAAACCATATCTCACCATCTAAGCACATGCAAAGTGGTCATATAAGTTAAAAACCACATTGACTAACACTTCTCAATACATACCTAACAAGTATTACTTCTTTCTAATTCATATACAGGCGGACAATATGTTCTCATCTTTTATTTCTCACCACACTATTCCTGTTTAATAATGTTACTAAAAGTACTACAACTCCCAGAATGCAAATAACAGATGTATCTATTCTGCACATGAAGTTTAGACATTTTAAACATTCATAGTTCCTAATTGCAATTTTCCACAAGACTATACTGTAAATTTTCAAACAATGTAATAAAAAGGCACTAATTTCTGTTACTTCCCAAAACATTTACCACTAACCTCTTAAACACATACCCTCTAACAGATACAGTTCATCTCATATATTTTTTCACATCACTGTGATACTCCTTTTAATCAAACTCGCATATACATCTTCATTTCTAATATGCTTTTTTAAAATAATTACAAAGTTATATACATACCAGTGAATTGATTTTTTAGAATATATTGTTCTTTTAGCTCTTTCTGGATAGTTTTGACACTGTTAAGATTTGTAAAAACTAAGCACAAAATGGTACACCACTCTCATACAAAGCAACTCTAAAATGGCAACCGCTTCAACTTTCCACTCTATCATCATGAGAAAGGCAGCAAATTAAATCATGTCTTTCATTTTAGACTACTGCATCTCCACTTGTGAATGGTTAGCATCTGTTAACCCTTTCCCTCTCTTTCAAGACGAGGTTCCTGTTTGCATGTTTTTGCAATGTATTCGTGATGATCGCAGAATATCAGTACTCAACATACTCAACAGTTTATTACATATTCCTGAGTTGGAAATTAAAATTTGCCATTACTTACATTGTGTCATCAACCTTAAAAAAAATCTGTCTCTTTAACACCCTTCCCCCCCAATAAAGTATTTGCTCAGTGTACCTAGCAACCCAGTGGAACCAGTAGGTCACAAGTTCACAGCACATTCTAGAAGGAACATGATGCTTCCAAATTAGATACAGCAGGTGTGCCTTACTCCACAGATTTAAAAGAATATCCATGTCTGTATTCTTTACTTAAACAACAGCCAGTAATAAGACTTCTTGGTAAGGCATCTAACATACTACCTAATTTTATTCACTTTCATGCTGACAGCATCCGATGAAATATATCTTTTTTAAAAACAAAATTTAAAAAACATCCATTTTAACTTCTTTTTCTTTGGAAAACTACCTCATTCAGCTCCGGCCTTCTCTTCACTACTATTGCTCCTTCACTTCAAAATGCTTAGAGTATGGATTGTGGCCACAGCTATATCTATTGGGCTAAAGAGGCTGTAAAAAAGAGAGGCATTGACAGGGACTTGAGCTTGCCAAATGTGCAGATTACTTGGTTTGGCCGGAGAGGGTTAAAGTTTCATCAGTTGCTGGCTTTTGTTAAATCCATTGTGGATTCCCAAGTTCCTCACCTCATGATTGTGCACTGTGGTGGCAATGACCTAGGCACATTGACTGAGGTAGGGCTGGAAATCCTAATGAAAGAAACCTTTGCAGAACTGATGTTGCTTTTCCCTCACACTGTTTTGGTGTAATATAATATATGCCAAAGACAGAAATGGAAGTGGTCAAATCAATTCTGTCCACAGATTGACAAAGCCAGGAAACATGTTAATAAAACTGTTTCTGCATTCCTCAGAGACCATTGCATGAGCTGTATCTATAACAACAATCTGCATTTTGACATGCATGGAATTTATAGAAATTATGGAGTGCACTTTACCGATGAAGGCAACAGGGTATTTCTAACTAATGTGAAACTCTGCATCCGATCTTATATATAGCAGCCATATACATATAGCCAACACAACAGATCTTGTTAAAGCCACCATAGTACCTGAAATATTGTGACGTTTTTTTTAAAGGTTTATTTTTCTTTCATTTTTGACAATCTTTGCGACTCCGTGTACACATCGCGAAAACGGAAAACAAAAGCAGACATTCAATGGCCACCAACACATTCAAAAATAATATGTGAAAAAATCTATTCTGAACATTGCCCTACACATGTTGCTATGTACATACTTCTTTCACAGCATGTTTAAACTCATATTTTTACACTAAGAGGGTCATTACGATGACGGGCGGATCGCCACCACCCGTATGGTGGTGGCGATCCGCCCGCCATGTCAGACCGCCCGCATGCCATTTCCCCCCGCCATATTACGATGGCTGGGGGGTCCGCAGCGGACGGAAAGACCGTCCGCCGCTTTTCCGCCGGTCGACTCGTCGCCCGGGCGGAAAACATACATAATATGGCGGCGGTGTCTGCAAGACACCGCCGTCCATATTATGATGATCGCAGAGAGCAGCCTTTCCATGGCGGCAACGCCGCCATGGAAAGGCATACTGTCTTTGCTGTTGGGGGCCCGTAGCGGGCCCCTCAGGATGTTGGGGGGGTGGGGGGTGCACATGGGGGGTACCTATGGTACCCCCCTGCATTGGCATGGACAAGGTGGCAGGCACCGCGTGGTGCCTGTCACCTTGTGCATGTGAATGCCCAACGTGCATTCCCAGCATTGTGGCGGGCGGTGCTGTGAACACCGCCCGCCACAATGTTGGGAATAGGGGATGCCACTGCCACCGTGGCGGTTGCATCCTAATACTCACGGCGGGACCGCCGCTCCTATGGCGGACGGTCCCATTCACCGTTACGGTGGCAGGCGGACTTTGTACGCCCGTCATCGTAATGACCCTCTAAGTTTCTTTAAAAACAATCTTTCAGACCTAGTTTCTGTTTTCGCGATTATTTGGTACGTCGCAACGGCGTCGTTAACCTCAACAATCGCACCTTTTCCATTAAGTAAAATTTTTTAAATAAAACAAATCTGCTTTTGTACACTGTACAAAGGGATTTTTGCTTTATATTACTTTTTGTGACATAAGTTCACTATTCAAAACAACAAATCAGAACCATGCAGAGGTGTTAAACAGTTCCTTGCAAGAATTGAAAATGATTAAGAGAAATGACCAAAAATAATACATGAGCAATAATGGGAAATTGCAAAACTGTGACCAATGGTTGCTATTGGTGTAATACTATTTTGAGAGATCAATTGCAAGCATTTTTGAAATGTTAAAAAATAAAATATAAATTGTAGTAACTTATTGATTACCCTTACCCTGTGTTACTTCCTTATTTTACTAATCCAGGCCAGTGACATCATCTAGAACGAATTATTTGTGGGATAATACAAATAGTATGAATCAATTTCGTTTGGTAGGCAAAAAACATTAATGTATATATATATATACATATATATATTCACCCAATCCGCTCACAAATTCCTTTACCAGGAAAAACGGACACGGACCCAAGGCTCAGTGCTGTTTGTCGTTTATTCACTCGAGCAATCCGCCATTGCGCGTTTCGGCCTCATCGGCCTTGATCATATATGTTGAGTTGCACTTAAAATATGATATATTTTAAAAACTATCACCAAATGCTTTATGAAAAAGTTCCCTATATGGAGGAGATAATGATAAAAATAAACCAAAGTTCAAAAGCCTTGAAGCAGGTGAAATATGAAACACAGATACAATAGAACTATTGTACATGTCCTTACAGCATCTTCAGGAGCAGGCGAAGGGGATTTTGCCAAGAAGGTGGGAAAACAGCTGGCCACTGTGTTTTGGGTGGTGAAACATTTGACACCGATGGATGAAGTAGCATGGAGGTTGAGGGGACTGGAATGGGGGCCACCACTTCGTCATCATCTTCGGAGGCCTCCACAATTGACCTGTCCCTAGTGGTGGTAGATCCTACAGGAACTGTACCAACCTCATCCTTGTCCACCTCCAAGAGACCCCTCTCCATCCTCCCTCTTGCCCTGGCAGTTGCCCAAACTCAGCCCCCTAAAAGGTCTCGGGTCTCCTTCACCACAGGCATCGCATCCCCTGCCCCGGTCACCCTGGCTGCACTGTGTGAGGAGGCTGTTGCCCTCTTACGCAGCATCTCTGTAGGCCAGACTGCAATAGTAAATGGCATCCAGGACTTTAGATGCCAAATGCAGCAAATGGTTGCATTTCTGGATGCCATTCACAGTTCAGTGTCTGGCATGCAGAGATCGCTTGCAAAAATAGCCCTCTCACTCAGCCCAGCCTCCCAACCAGCCTAACCTTTTGCCCCAATTCGGTCCCTTCCTCAACTCAAATCCTAACTCCCACTCCAATCCCAAGCACACTCACTTCTTTGCAGGCACCCACTCCAACAGACACAACGAGCACAATCAAACACACACATAAACACAAACGCACAAAGAAATACAAAACAACATGCATACAACATACACACACTATTGACACTACACCCAAAGGCACCCCAACTACCACAACCACACCCACACCCACAACCATCACATCCCCCCCTAAACCCACAACTACCACAACCACCACCATACCCACAAGTACCACAAGCATCAACACACCCACAAGCACCACCACACCCACAACCACCAGCTCATCCACAAGCATCACAACCACCACCAAACCCACATCCACCCCCACAAGCACTACAAACCAACACATTCACACAAAAGCAAACCTACACACAAAACCAAACACATACACTCACCAGAATACCAAACACCAGCCAAATCACACACATCCAAACATACACAACATATACCAGACCCACATGCAACTGCCAAACATACAGACACAGGAACCACAAGCACACCAACCACCTCAACATTACACTCATCCAAACCAACACTCTAGCACAAAAATCAACCTACATACAAAACCAAATACACACACACTCCTCTGAATACCAAACACCTGCCAAAAACACACATCCAAGCATAAACAACATACACCAGACCCACATGCAAATGCCAAACATGCAGAGTCACGCACATCATCCATTCCAGCTCACTCTAACTCCAAAACACAATCCTCTCCCACCCCTCCCACCCCTCCTACCCGTATTCTGCCTTTCAAATTCACATCTTACCTGTCATTAACCCCTGTCAAACCTAAACCCACCCCTCCCAAGAAAGATCCTTGAGGTGCCTGCTCTGTATCCAATAGATACCCCTTCCTGAGGAGGTTACCCTTTGGCCGTATGTATAGGAGGCAAGTTAGGGGCAACACAACCACAGCCTGTTGTCATAGGAAAGCCTTTTGTTCTCCTTTTATGTTTTGCATTGAATAAAATATTTTAATTTTATGAAGTTTGTCCTGGAATTATTTTTCATTTACAATTTTTTGATTGATAAAAATGTTAATGATGAAAAATTGAATTACATATTTTTACTTACAATTATGACAGGAAATAAAACATGCTAATGGACACACCTAAGAAAAACCTGACATTTTTGTTTTTAAATGTTAATACAGGTATGTTTATTTGAACTTAATAAGTGAATAAATAAACACATATGCATTACACCTTACAAAAAATAAAATCATTTAAATTTAATAAAATACAGAAAATGCGCTAGACAAGGAGAAATGTTACATAAATAGATAAATAAATAAAATGATTTCAGTTTAGGACTAACATTGATTTTACATATATTTAAAAAAAGGTTTTTACTTGTCTGGGGCAATTACTAAATTATATGAAATGTAAATTATTCAAATAATGTATAATTCACATGTGAAACACATCTGTATGAACACATTATGAATTTTGTTCAATGTCTTCTTTTGTGTAAGTGTCCATTATAATGAAGGAAGCTTGCACCAAATTTGGCAATAATAAAGTTAATTTAATACAGGTTTGTGTCTTTAATTTTCCTAAACAACAACATTATACACCCGCTTTACACATTAGTAATATATTGCTTGTAAGAGTAATTTAAAAATGCACAAGCCGAGATCTAATGTAAACACACAATTCAAATGGAAACAAGAAAAAAAGAATCTTGCCTTTGATTTCGGCGATGACAGGGTTGATTTAATTTGTGGTCAAGGGTTGATGATGGAAACAGAAGTGGAAAAAGAAAAAAAGGTATGTTTCTACCTTATAGCCCTTCAAAACCGCCAACTCAGGTGTGGAGGTTTCCCTGCAACAGTTATGTAGGCTGGAAGTCACATTATGATAGGCCCCAGTGGAAATTGTGTCTGGATTCCCACCAACAGCAGCTTTTGCCTATGGTGCCATCGACTGACTATAGTCCATTGACCCGCTAGCATCTGAATTGAGCAGGCGGACCACCTAGTAGGCGGGCGGAGAATCCCATGGAAATGAGATAGCAGGACCAGATCCACCAAGATCTAAATCAGGCCCTAAGCCAGGTTCAAAGAAGGGCAAAGAGGACTGCCATGTGACTATGTGATAGCATGTTATATTCCCAAGTGTAACTTGTAATGTCTGCAAAGCACCCATTTCACACAGGACACCCTTTGTTTATTCACATTATGTTGAATTTTGTACTGGATGAACCTCGAGTGCAAACCACATGCTAGACAGCACTAGTTTTCCCTTGCAGAGTAGCAATGCATCAAACAGGATTTTTTGTGTGATTGCCACTGATGACATCACAAGGGCACAAATCTTAGAAAATATTGTGTTGCAAAATATTTTAGTACCGATGCAACCCTGAGCTACATACTTTAATGCAGTGCTGCACTGTGTTATGTTAGTAAAGTTGGGCTTGTTTCTCCAGATTAGCAAGACACTAATAATTAAACCACTCTGGATTCTACTATGGTGTTTGGCATTCAGGGGAGCCAATTCCAAGTTCAGAAGCAGTAATCATAGCCAGTAGCGTAGCCAGTGCGTCATGGGCCCTAATGCAAGGAAGGGATTGGCTCCTGGGCTGTTGTATGAATTATAAAATACAGCAATAACCAGGGTTCAGCGAGCACCTCAGGAGGACTCTGGGCTTCGTTGTCACTGGCCCGGCTGTACCAATGGACGCCACACCCCAGCTCGTAGCGTTGCTCTAGCGGAAATATATCAGCCTAACATTGCACATATTGATTGATTTATTTTAATACTCATGTCTGTTAGCAGGCAGAAAACTCCCTGCAGCACTTCTAATATATTATGACAACGCCATCTGTTGTCACAGTCTGCTTCTAAACTTAAAGGAGCAACATTGAGGAGGTGTGCATGTCTGATGGCACGCTGAGAACAGTTTAGTGAGACTCTATTTTAGGCACAGGCTTAAGACAGGATGTGCAGAATGGTACAAACAACTAACTATTGGTGAGAGAACAAATGAAGCAAATGGGTTTTTTGGAACACAATTTATGCTGCAACTAAAAATATTCTTAATTTTACTTGAACTCATTTGTGGGAAATGCGAAGTTAAAAGATGTCTCAAACCAATACACATTGTTGTAACTGTATATAAGATCCCAAAAGAATCTCTTTAACTAGTTCATATATTTTATAACAGGGTACTAGAACTCAAAAGAAGATACAGATTTTCCACGCAAAAAATCACCTCATTTACTGCCCGCATTACCTTCACACTGCATGGTAGGTATTGACGATTTATCGTAATGTTCACAGAACACAGGAGAGGACAGCAATATCCATTTGACAAATTAAAGGAATATTAGAGATGAGTGCCAAGGGTGTGTGATGGATTACCGTAATTAATCAAGTAGATGGCGTTGCTGATGCTTTCTTTAATTAGAAATCTAGCCTTCCACACACTTATCATGTATTAAAGATGAATATATGTCAACTGCCTCTGTGCTGATATGTGCCTCACATTATCTACTTATACATGCTTAGAAGACAAGATGTGGCTTCGTTATCAACCACAGTGTTTGTATATGTTTGAGATTGTTTCTCACCTATAAGAATAGGAGTCACTCCCATTTTCTTTTGGGGTTGTTGCAGAACCTACTGACGTTCCTTATTTTTCATGCTATGCTAGAGAAAGCTTTATTTTAATAGTCTCCTTTTGCAATTTATTTTCACTTTTGAGGATAAAGTACTCGACAGAGACAGATGACGTATGATTAAGCTCAGAGGAGAGCATTGCAATGACACTGAAGAAGATCTGTGAGCAGAGGGAAGTTTACATATGGCTTTACAGAGGAAGTGCCTTCTAGAGATCTGGCACAACTAAAGAATACGCATGCAGTGAGCTTCAGATAAGTAAACATCTTTCACTAAACTATATACCCTATTTTGCCTATCATTGTGGAGAACGCTTTCATTGCAATGCATATGTTACATTGTTTACAGCTTGTGCCAAGGACTATTTAATGAACTCAAAACCATCTTAGAAAGGCTTCTCTCAGTGAAAGCAACACACTGTGCATTGAAGCCTGTTAAGCTATCCCAAAATTTCCATATGAAGGCGATTTAAAGCGCTACATCCACAATGTTACAAATGAAATATTCTCTATCATCTTGTACATCGGTGTATAGAACATTAAAATGACATTTCATAAAACCCCATAACAGTACTAAATGATGTTGTTTATGGCTAAAATTTAAATTAATGTCCACAAAAGATGCAATTCTTCTAGCTTTTCCTTAGCATTTATTTATTCTGATGCTATTATTAACAACTCCTAAAACGTGTATATGCTAACAGATTATACCACAGCACTCCCAACTATCAGAAGGTTACAAGGAATCCAAAACTCACAAGCAAAACTACTTCTAAATGTAAATGTTCATACCCTCCACTTTTCTCGGGTCCTAAAATCTCTACACTGGCTCCTCTTTACATGACTTCAGTACCCTGTGTACCATGTAATAGGGGCTTATAAGTAATAATTTGGAATATCCAATTCGACATTCACTTTGTAAGGGGTTAGAACACTGGTACCGAGGTCTGATTAGCAGGCCTCAGTACACTCTAAAAAAAGACAGCAGCATCAGTCCAAAATTGTGGGGGTAAACATGCCAAAAGAAGTATTTCCTTACAAGTACTGACCTTGCTCCTCAGGGGAACAGTCCATCCCAAACCTTGGTGTTGGAATTGGCCCTTTCCGCAGGGTCATCCCCAAACTTTTTGCCTTTTGGCTCCTATTTTTTTGACCCCATTTTTGTTGGCTATAGGATTCTGGGCACCTTACCACTGCTGATCAGTGCTAATGCGCAAATGTTCTCTGTATAAATTGTGATATGATTGGTTATCCATGATTGACATATTTGATATACTGGTAAGCCCCTAGTAAAGTGCACAGTGTGTGTTCCAGGGCCTGTAACTCAAATGCTATTACGGGGCCTGCAGCATTGGTTGTGCCACTCACATGAGTAGCCCTGCAAAGGTAACTCAGACCTGCCACTGCAGTGTCTGCGCATGCAGTTGTGAACTGCCATGTTGTCCTGGCAAGTGCACCCACTTGCCGGGCCCAAACCTTCCGCTTCCTTACATGTAAGGCACCCCTAAGGTAGGCCCAAGGTACCCCCATGGGCAGGGTGCAGTGTATGTGAAAGGTAGGACATATACTTTGGTGTGTGACATATCCTGATAGTGAAATACAGTGTATGTCCTTTTTCACTATTGAAAGGCTGTCTGTCCCATAGGCTTATCATTTGGGCTGTTCTGTAACATTTTACAAATGTAGCTTTTCATAGGGACAAGACAGAAAAATTGAGTTTAGGCTCTCTGAACTAAGAATTTGTTAACACACCTTTTTGTGAAGGTTTTTTTTTAATTCTTTGTTTGAAAATGCCACTTTTGGAAAGTGGGCATTTTCTTACTTTACCATCCTGTGTGCCTCCGGCTGTTTGTGTATTCAGCGTCTGGTATTTGAGAGACAGGAACTGGGGATCGGCATTCACTCTAGACTTTCACTAGGGGGGTTGAAGTGTGCCTTGCCTTGCCTAGGTGACTCATTGCTGGGCTGAAAAGGCCTGGTCTACATTTAGAGTGGTGGGAGGAGTTTTGCTTGCATCTAAATAGGCTGTGTCTCCTTTATCACAATGCTGTCTCCGCCCCCTGTGGTCATGCTGCACCCGGGAGGACATGACTGGTTTGGACTGGGTTCAGAGATCCTTACAGCAAAGAGAACAATGGCAATTCAGGGTATAAGTATTAGACCTAAAACCCCAGGACTTTAGATTACTTCAAGGAACAAGAGGACCCTGCCAAGAAGAAAAGTGGAAGGAGTGTGTGAGTAGCGCTGTCTTTTCTGTGTGAGGGGTGGGTTGGCCTGCAGTTGCTGCTTCTGTCTGTGGTGGAGGAAAAAGTACTGACTCTTTTTGCCCTGCTGTGGTATCCTGCTTGTGAAGAATCTCCAATGGCTTGTGTGTGCTGGCCTCCAGTTGGAAGTCTCAGGGAGATAAAAGACTTCAATCTAAGGAAAGTATACCTGCCTGGGAGGAGAGCTGCAGAAGCTGTGTGAAGAGCGCTGCCCATAACTTGTGTGGAGTAGGACGGCCTGCAGTGGTTGCTCCCGCCTTAAGCAGGAAGAGGACGGGACTGTCCTGGTAAATTTCTGGTGGTGAGGAAATAAGGAAAGCGTGTAAGGAACGCTGTATTTTCTCATATGGTGGAGAGGAAGGCTGCCTGTGTGCAGGAAGCATGTGGTGAGCGCTTCTATGGGGTAGCCTTCTTCCACTACAATAAGCATGTGAAGTGCTTCTAGTTGAGTCAGTCAGCAGACTGAGAGGCATGACATGGGCAGCAAAATTCCCAATAGGTTTTGGGCCTAGGGAAGGGAGAGCTGGAGCGTGAAGGTGCTCTCCCCCCTCCCCAGCCCACCACATGTGCCCCCAGTCACATCAGCATCTTCCGACACGGCTCCAGGCTGAAAAGGTTGCCTGGCATCCTGCTGAGGCGGAGTGCCCCCCGCCTAATCCTCTGGAGCACGAGGGCTCCAGCCCTGTAGTCACAGCAGCTGTTGCCCTCAGGAGAGGCAGCCGCCGTCCCGGGAGCCTAGAGACACGCCCCTCCTTGACCAAGGCCCGATCCCAGGTGCCGGAGGATCGAAGCCGGGAGACTCCCAAAGCCAAGCTGTTTCACCCCGCAGGGGTCCGAAGACTCTGACTCACCCCGACTGCTGGTGAGCCTGACTGCTGCCACACAAAGGGGAGGACCCGGCGAGGTCTCCTCACCGGCTGCGGCTGTGTTACCTGGCAGCCGCTGCCACTCCGTGTAATCACAGGCAGCCGCTGAGTGCTGCTCCAGTCTCTTCTGGGGCATTATAACTGTTGAATCATGCTAGGGAGGAGACGCAAGGTGCCGGCCCCCTCCACCGTCGACCGCACGAGACCGAGAGAGGTGTCTGACATGTGGTCCCCCAGCAGCTGCCCCTCAGTGCAAACGCGGGCAGTTGCTGGACCACGTACTTTGGGGGCATTTTTTGGCAGGCATCAGAGGGAAGTCCTCGGGTGAGGCCCCCCCTTCAGTATCAAGGGCAGTAGAAGGGCAGGAGCGCTGTGGCTCCGTAGTCAGGGTACGACAACATGGTGACTCAAGTTCACTAGTATTTGGGTGAATTATGTGAATCTAATGGCTGCCTTTTTCTGCCCTAATGTTATGATGTAGGCCTTATACTGGCTAGAGTAACAAGCGTTGTGTGCAAGGGCATTATGATGTTTTCAGAGGTATTATAACATGTACTGTACATCCTACAAAGTGATTCATGACATGTGCCCCTTATGAGTATTTACCTACAGCACTAACTGATGTTGGAAATAATATGTTCTGATGACATGGGCAGAATATATGTCCTTATGTTATCGCTCTACCTGTGATATGATGACAACAATTGCCTGGTTGACAAAGTGATTGATGGACTATGTGTTTTTATAATACAAAGGATATTTTTATATACCCGTGTGTGGAGTCTCTTTTTGTGGTGTGCCTAGTGTGTCACTGAAGAGTGTGTGTATTGTGCAAACGCTTTACACATTGCCTCTGGGATAAGCCAGCCTAGAGAGGTGGGTTCTGCCTAGCTTAGGTGCACACCCTACCTTACCAGAAATCCCATTTCTAACACTTGGTTATCTCACCCTTCCACAATTCGGCCCACTGCTTTTGTAGTTGGGAAATTTGAGATTCACCCCCCCCCCCCCCCACCAAATCTCATTGACTAAGCTAGACTGCTGGCAGTCACAAGCGATCACCAGGTACTTAGATTATTTCTATTATTCCTTAAGTCATTTTGGGCCACATGCATCAAAGTAGAGAATTGCGAATCCTTAATAGGGATTATTAAGGAATCGCTATTAGGGAGTCGCAATTACCTATGCATGTAGGTTTCGCAAACAAAATTGCGATTCCTGCATATTCCTTAATAGCGAATCGCAAATTGCGATTCCCTATTAAGGAATGCCTTCCCATTCATTCCTATGGGCCTAGAGGCCCGTAGGAATGAATGGGAAGGCATTCGCAATTTGCGAGTACCAAATAGGTACTCGCAAATTGTGAATGCAATTGAAAGGGTGATAGGGGGCCAAAGGCCACCCTGATGCACCCCCAAAACAGGTAAGTTTGTGTGCGGCACATGGCACTTAGAAAAATGCAAGGCAATGCATTTTTCCAAGGATTTGCAACTTACCACCAACTTGAAGTTGGTGGTAAATTGCAATTCCTTAATGCAGGGTTGCAATTTTTTCATGCTTCCTGCATTGCATTTAGGCAAAATGCGATTCCCTAAATGCATTCGCAAAATAGGTAATCGCAAAAATTGCGATTCCCTATTTTGCGATTTGCTTTGGGCTTGATGCATCCCAAATGGCAAAATACCGGTCGCAAAGGGACCGATTCTGCGAATCGGCCCATTTGCGACCGGTATTTTGCTTGATGCATGTGGCCCTTTACTGTTTATTGAACTTACATAACATCGGGGCTGATTACGATGGCGGGCGGACTTGGTCCGCCCGCCACCGTAGCGGTGATTGGGACCGCCCGCCAGACATGAGGCGGTCCCACCACTGCAATTAGGATGCAACCGCCATACTGGCGGGTGCATCCTGGGCCTTTAACATTGCGGGCGGTGCTGCTGGCTGCAGCACCGTCCGCAATGTCAAAGGTGCTTGCACCGCATTTCCCTGCACCACGTGGCAGGCACCACGCAGTGGGGCAGTGCAGCGACACCCCCCCACATTGGGGGCCCGCAACGGGCCCCCAAACCCAATCCCCGCCAGCCTTTCCATGGCGGCATCGCCGCCATGGAAAGGCCTCCTAAAACCCACATCCTAATATGGCGGACGGTGCCTGCTAGGCACCGCCACCATATTAGTGGCCCTGCTCCGCCCGCCAGGCAATCGGTGCGATTGCCACCGGCAGAAAAGCGGCGGACGGACTTTGCGTCCGCCGCGATACCCACCGCCATCCTAATATGGCGGTGGGTAATTCTCAATTTGATGGCGGAACGATCGCCACCGCTGGCCCGGCGGTGGCGATCGTTCCACCATCCTAATGAGCCCCATAGTTTGTTTCGTTGGTGACTGATTCACTGTGCAGAGGATGACATGGATGGGCAAGAAAATGTTCAGTATGTTGTTTGCCTTACCTAGCTCTTGCATTGATCTGGTGCTGGAGGCCATCCCACATGGAGGTGCTGGCAGATCTACAGCATTGAAGTCAATGGCTGGCAGTTGAGGTCCATCTATTCCAGGCCTGAAAAGGTGACAATTAAATGGTTATCATGTACATTTATGTTCTTTTGTTGTTACGTGTTCTGTGTGGGTAGAACACACACACCACTGATGTGCACTAGAACATTGCAAGTCGTCCATACCTCAAATATGTGTTTTTGACAGCCATAACAGAGACATATTAGGCTGCGTAACAGGATTGTGTAACAGTGTCAGTTCTCCTTGCCTCTCTGCCACAGGTGGAGGTGTTGCTACTGCTGCTTTTGCTGCCATAGGAATGTAACGTTTAACAGCTCAACATAAGTATTCCTTCTTTTAATTATGCATTTGTAAGCAGGAAGGCTGTGTGGAGCTGGCAAAAAAGGTCAGCTGTTTGTGAAAAAGAGTAACTGACTTGTGAGTCAGTGGTCAGGTGAAATGTCGAGTCTTTTTCTCGTACCTGGCCTGATGATTGAGCTTCCTGATACAAGCAGGCCAGTGTGCAATTCGGAGAGAATGTGCTCATTGAAAGGAATGAGATGATGGAATGATTTGGGCTCTGAGTCACCCCCAGGCTAGTGCCAGGCATATATGTGGCCTCTTTGGGCATAATTTACAGAACACTACTGGACAAGTGGAAGACAGAAGGACTGCACCTGTTGTTGTGACCTTTGAGGAGAACCCTAAGGGCTGGAGCTGCTCTCACTTGTACCCAGGAATATGAAATGGATTCCAAGGGTCAACTGCCTGACCTCCTGTTAAGCTACAGGACCACAAAAGTTGCATTAGGCCCTCGTTCCTTGAAGAGCCCAGCAATTACACCTCTATCTTGTCAAACCTACGCTTCACATGCCTATTTTTATGATATTCCCAAATGTTTACCTCCACGCCCAAAGCAATAACACTGTTGTTGACCTCCGACTTCATGGCCTGTTTCTCTGCTCCACTGGGGTTGCATGCAGGCAAACTATATATTCACATATTGTAGTCCTCTATAACATTTACTACAATATCTATATCCTTCTCAGTGAAGTTCTTCTTCATCTTCAATTGGATGGGATGGATATTAAGGGCTGTTGCAAGTCCCTGAATCCACATCATAAGAGAATGAGGCAGAGCACAAGGAGTGGGCTGTATTTATGTTCTCCAAATTGCAACTCCAGCCTGGTGTGTGTAGTTCTGCTCAGAAGATGGCTTCTTTCCTATTCTGTATAATTTGAAGTTCTCAGTAGTGTAGCAGTGGTACACCTGACACACAACTGTAATTTTACTAACAATAGCATTATGATCATGTTTTGAGGTATAGCTGTCCCCAATCTCTCATTTATATGATTCATGGGAAAAAGGACACATAAGCCTACTACTAAGTGAATTGTTACTATTTGTTGTAATTACATGTGGGGTTGGACGTACTCACAGTAATATACCTACTACTTTGATTTCTATGCTGGGAAACTTCCCCAGAAACATTTGTGTTATGGTCAAGTAGCAGCAACAATGAAAAAGTCAAGTAACCAACATTATGAAATTCTCAGAGCAATTCAGGAAAATAGAGAAAAAATGAATAAGCAAAAAGAGAGCAAAGTAATCAGAATCGGGGATATGAATTTTTATAACGTTTTAAGACAAAAAGCACCTTGGAAATATAAGGCACCAATTAAAATGTTTAAATTGTGGTGGGCCAGGACATGGGAATGGTTTCAGGCTGACTGTGATGGAGTAAAGCATGTTTAAACGAAGAGGTCAAACTAGTCAAAGTTTTTATCTTGACACCAAAAGCTTACAGCAGGACATAGCTGGATTTCATAGCAATCGAGGTCACTTTACCAATGGTATAGATTTGCTGTCCCCCAAAGGTCCAATATTTTACCTTCATATTTATTAACTTGATTTTCCAAAATAAACCAATAGGGCACAGCTAGAGGCTGAAGCCTCGAAGGGCACCGTGAAGCAAGGTACCTTTACTGTGAGGTCCAGCTGAACCAAATTTCACTGTCTCAAAAAACATATAGTGGGACAAACCTGTTTTTCCTCATGCTCACTGGGGCACATCCTTTTTGGGAAAGCCATGGATCTCTGCCAATGTCTTCCAGTGGTGTAAAACTTGACTGGGTCCCATTTTTTCCAACTACCAAAACAATTCCTCCTGGTCACTCCTGCAGCCCTCAGGTCCTCAATATCAGGCTTTGAGGTCCCAGCCACGGCTCCCACAAAGTCCCATCTTTAGTGGTCAAGTGGGCGTTCTTGGGAGTCAGGAGTCCTCCTGTGTTTTCTGTTAGCGTTACTGTGCCTGTAGCAGGTAACAGGTGAACACTTGCCTCTTGCAAAGCAGTTCCAGCCCGAGTGCCGGCGGGATCAGGGATCTTAGACCATCCTCTTACAGCATGCAGGTAGAGCTTTCTTTCTTAAGATGATTTCTATCCAGTTCCTGGAATGGTCTGAGGTGGTGATGGTGATGTGCCAGTATTATCCTGTGCACTAGCCAATGATTGGAGAATTCTTTACACCCAACCCTGGTCCTTCCCCTAGTCACACCCTATGGAGATGCTGTATTCCCCTGTCTGTTGCAGCCTGAACTGGTTTTCTTTTCCGCTGGGGACGGAGCCACCAAAACTAGAATGCTCTTCGGAATAAATTATAACAGTTTAATGAATTTTGTACATGGCACTGTCATTTTCCTTAGCCATGTGCTGCAGGGCACAGTGGTGCTCACGGAAGGCATATATGTTATATCAAACATTTGAGTGGTATAATTGCAAACTATAGTGCACATATGACATTGAACTTCCACGACGCAGGTGCAATTTCTGCACCAATTTACAACGACCTTGTTGGGAAACTGAATGCACAAATTGCGTTAAACCAATTTTACAGGGGAGTGTTAGGGACAGAGTACACACACTGTGGCATACAAGAGCAGTGTCACAGTACACCAGATCACAATACCAGAAAAAGTAGGATCCATGAAAGGACAAAAAATCTGGTTCACTACCATGAAAAGGCAGATTTCCTACAGGCCCATTGTGGTACAGTGGAAGGATTACGATCCTCCAGGTTATCGTTGAGTTTCAAATGTCACTTTTTCTTTTGAACAGTTTTTATTATGTTTGACTTGAGTGCCTGGTGATTCTTGAGAAAGAGTCAACATCAGAAGGCCTCAGTAATACAGAAGCACACGTTTCGAACCACTTAATCAAGAAAATGCTACTTATTCCGTAGAGCTGAAACCCCCTCCATCCTGTTCACGTCTATATTGACAAATTCGATATCTGAATTATCTCATGAAAAGAACTCCTGAATGTTTTTGTGTTCTCTATAAATGCAGGACTACTTGCACTAGTTCCACTCTCTAATTAAAACAATATATTGCTAAATTCATTGCTATACACTTGTGCACACCATTATCTATCTATGTCACTTCATCTTTTTTCAATAAATCTGTGTACTATTTGATCACCGAGTTGCGTGAATGATGCAATATTATTTCCGCTTTTCACAGTGCTGCTACGAGGGTGTCGTTGGCTGGGAGTCAGAGCGGCAGATCGACCTTTATGGGAATGTGCTTCCAAGTAATCTCCCGCAAGGTCAGCTGCGTTTCAGGGACGCCTGTCACTCGTGTTGTCTCTATTGCCGGATACAGGAGTCTGTCAGCTCATCGTTTGTCCCTGGGCTGCTAATGACAGCTAAGGTTACAGCCAACAAGCCCTGAGTGGGCCACAAACGAGCCCTTCGTTTCCCTCCTGACACCGCGATCATCGATTGTTTTTTACAGACAATTAGTAGTGAGTTTGTCCTCTCTGAATATCTCCTGCTCATCTGTCTGTTGCTCCTCAAATTTCTTGCTGGGTTCTTGTCAGTGGAACAGAACCAACAGTACCATTCGCGGTGCCATACGATAGGCAAAATAATTAACTTTGAAACAATTGTAGGTTATTTTGAGTGTAGCTTGGCGTGGATTTTTGTTGCTAGAGTGTGTTTGTGCGTTGCGCTGAACAAATGGAAAGACGTCAGAGTCAAAGTTAACAAAAAGGGCTTGCCTGCTGTGAACGATAAGAGCGCGTTTCGGCCGAATCCAATTTAGCACCAAATCTCCTGAATGCTTTTGGGATAGAATATTGTGGTGTGCGTCATGTTATGGTCTGCCCTATTGATTGCCTCGCATCTAGACGCAAGTGCATTTTAAAATCATGTTTTTCCCCTCAGGCCTCTAGCTACTGTTCGGTTTATCTCTTTTGCTTTCTTCCTGTCATGCTTACTTACTTACTTTGCATCCAGATTTGAAAGAGGAAGAAAAAGCCAACATTGATGAATTTTACACAAATTGTGGTCAGACGAGGCCACACTATAAACTAAAGCTAATACAGAGCAAGAAAGGGTGGGATGTGGGATTAAATATTAAAAGTTCGAAAAGATTTGAGAGAAAGCACACAAAAGTGTTCGGGGAAATCAAGTGAAATCCATTTTTGCAGGATATTAAATATGAACAATAATTACATGTCTCCTCATATGCATCTATAGAATCAGAAAATACTATTTTGGAACTACAAATACATCAATAATTTAAAAACGATGACACGAGGAGCTCTCAAAAAGACAATGTATATTAATCACAAACGCACATACACACTTTCACATAGACGAAAAGAAACAATTAGACACACACAAACCACCTTATAAATGTTGGTAGACCTTTAGCGAGCATTTATTGGGCTACATTCTTAAACAACAAGCTCCGTGACTCCATGTTGTATTTAGTTGTGGTGCAGTCACAAAAAGCATTTCAGGGTTTTCAGTGACCAATATTAAAACTCAGGCCTCTATGCGTTCTATGAAGTGTCATATGTCCTATCTTGAATGCTGGGTATCTTGTCTCTGCTCGCTTTGTCTATGGTGCCTGTGAGGTAACGTGGAACCCTGGTGTGCAGTTTATTGCACCCGTCAGCTGAAAGAACTCAGAAGGGCTAGGGCTTGTGGTAGCCTCCGGATACTGTATAAAGGTGAGGCCTAGTATTACGGAGTCTGAAAATGAGGGGACACACACTCAGGGTTTACTGGTATCGGGAGATAACCCACGTGCGGGCTCTCCCCTTTTATTCTTACCCCGCAGGCCATGCCTGGCCTGCAGATGACGTGCTCATATTTTCGGCCAACGGGTCGGAACACAGGACTGCTAACCACTACATCCCTCTCCAACTTGGATCTTGAAACAGAGCTTCTGAAAGTCCGGCAAACATACACAGTTCTGTTGCATCAGCCTCTGGTGTCTTAACACGCAAAATCCTGGAGGTGTCGGTTAGGTCGGGGATTGGGTCGTAGGCTGTAGAGATGTTGTTGACCTCGGATGGATGGTCCACCTGGTGACCGCCGGCTTGGTGGTGAATCAGGAGGTAGAGATCCTGGGGAGGCAGATTCCGGTGTGTTGGCCTCTTCTTCCTCTCGACCCGGGGTGTCTCTGCCCGTGCTCGGTGGGTGCCAAGGGTCAGACTCTAAAGACTCTGACGGGACCTCTTTGAACCAGGAGATGTTTCGAGATATTTCCTCACTCCCTTTTCGGGCTGTCACCATGGTTCCATTGCTGGTAACGACTGTCCAGGTGCCTGGTTCGTGGATGGTCGGGAACTTCCCCCCGGGCCGGCGGTCTTTGAGTAGGACTGTGGCACCTGGCCTGAGTGACCGATGTACGGCGTGGCGTCGGACGCTTGCCCGGTGATTCTGCCATTCCCGCCTTGCCTGGGTTTCCTGGACGTCCTGAGGTGGGGGTGTCCACCCTGGACACGTAGGGGTCAGGTCTCTCCGTGGCCCTTTGAACATAAGGGACCAGGGGCTCCACAGCGTGGTGCAGTGTGGGGTGCTCTGGTATTCCCTGAGGAACTCGTGGAGGCGCCGCTCCAGATCCGCTTGTTCCACACTGGCAATGCGTAGCATTTTGTTTAATGTCCTCATGAAACGCTCTATGTCTCCGTTGGCTTGGGGCCATTGGGGCGTGACACGGCGGTGATGGATCCCTCGCTGATGGAGGAAGGTGGCAAACATAGCCCCTTGGAACGGGGGCCCATTGTCGCTTTGGATCTCCGTGGGAAATACAAATGTGGCAAACACTTTCTCCAGGACGGGGCCCACATGGGCGAAGGTGGTCGACATGACTGGTTCCACTATGGGGTATTTAGAGAAAACATCCACAAGGACGAGCGTGTGTTTCCCTCCAGGGAAACTCCCAAAATCTATGCTCACTTTCGGCTATGGGACAGTGCAGGCCTCTTCTGTGATCACCGGGGTCGCCCGCTCGGGGGCACTAGTTATCTGGCAGGCCGGGCAACGGCGTACTAGGTCTTCAACCATTGCTTCGAGTTCTGGAAACCAGACCTTTTCTCTCATTCTCGCCTTCATTTTGGTCGCACCCTGGTGACCCCCATGTGCCAGTTGAGTTGCTCGTTGCCTCAGAGCTTGCGGTATCACCAACCTCGGGCCTCTCAGGAGTATTCCATCTGACGTGGCGCTCAGTTCGCTCCTCACCCTCCATATCTTCGTCAACTCTCCTCGGTCCTCCTGCACCCACGTGTTGGTCTGTTGGAGGTAATTCTTCCACGACCCTTCTTGGGCGGCTTGGAGAGGTCGGGTGTATATGGAGTCTTGCTCGGCGGCTTTCTTGATCTCCTCGAGCGTCATCGCCTGGGGGCACGCCGCCACTGAGATCATCTTGATGTACTCTTCCGACCCCTCGAGGTCATCCGTCTCTTCCCTGGGTGCTAGGTGCCGGGACAGAAAATCCGCGGGGTTCTTCGCCCCAGGCCTGTAGACTACTTCCATCTGGTAGGGCTGGAGTTGTACAGCCCATCACTGAATTCAGGGAGGTGGATGAGGGGCTGACCCTTTGAAAAGGGGGACAAGAGGCTGGTGGTCAGTTACCACAGTGAATGGCTGGCCCATCAGGTACAGGTAGAAGTGGTTGCAGGCCCACTTTATAGCGAGCGCCTCTTGTTCGATCTGAGCATACCTTGCTTCAGTGGGGGTCAGAGACTTGCTGGCAAACGATAAGGCAGCCCACCGGCCTGGCTCCTGTTCCTGGGCAAGCACTGCTCCCAGCCCCACTGGACTGGTGTCTGCCAGTAGTTCTGTCCGCTTCGCCGGATCGAAATAGGCGAGGGTGGATTCTCCCAGTAATGCGTCCTTAATGCTCTGAAATGCCTCCTCTTCCCGCGGTCCCCAGTTTCATTTGACGTCCGTTTTCGTAAGAGCCCTCAGCAACCCGGCGCGGGTTGCGAGATCAGGGATGAACCTCCCGCAGTAGGTGGCCATGCCAAGGAAACTCCTCACTTCGGTGGGTGTGGTTGGAGCTGGAGCGCTTCGGTTGGCTTGCAACTTCTTTGAATCAACCTGGATGCCTTCCTGGTTGAACACGTACCAGAAGAACTCTAGAGATGGTTGGAAGAACAGACACTTTTCCCAGTGGAGTGTCGCGCCATGTTCACTGAGGTGACGCAGGGTACTCCTCAGATGTCTGTGATGGTCAGCGGCCATGGCAGAGTGGATCAGGATGTCGTTGCTGACATTTATCACCCCGGGCAGCCCGGACAACATCTCGTGGATAGTGTTCTGGAATACCTCTGCGGCTGAGGATGTTCCGAAGTTCATTCGTTTGTAATGACGCAGCCCCAGGTGGGTACTAAACGTGGTAATATAGCAGCTTTCTTCCGCTAAGGGCAGTTGGTGGTACCCCGCGTTCAGGTCGATTTTTGAAAACCACCTTGATCCGTTGACATCCGCAATTATATCATCCATTGTCGGCGTAATGTGACGCTCTCTCTTGATGTCCCGGTTGGGTAACTGTTAGAAATGGGGGTCTCTAGTTGGCAAGGGCTTGCACCTTTGTCCAAGTAGGGACCCTTCTTCCTAGTCAGGATAAGGGAGTTACACTCCTAAAATAACCCCTGCTCACCCCCTTGGTAGCTTGGCATGAGCAGTCAGGCTTATCTTAGAGGCAGTGTGTAAAGTATTTGCACATAACCAACAGTAAGACAGTGTAAGCACTACAAACGGACACCACACCAGTTTAGAAAAATATCCAATATTTTTATATACTTAAAACAAGACCAATACGATAAAAATCCACAGTACAGCACTTTAAAAATCTTCAGATATCACAGTATCCTTAAAAATAGTTCCTTGATGTCGATAGCTCCGTCCGGGCCTATCACGGCTTCGTGAACAAACAAATCCAAACAGTTCTGGCTGACCGCGGCGTCGCGGGTCAGCTACGGTGTCGGGAAGACCCGTAAACAGTACCTTTCAGAAATGCAGGGTGTCGATGACCTCGCGGTGAGCTTCCGAAAACACGGCGTCCGCAGGCGTCGGTTCCGGAGGTCGGTGCAGGCGTCGTCGGGGCCCTCGAAGTCACACGCATTGCAGATCGATCTCCTCTCTGTTGAAGTCAGGAGCGCTGGCGTCGGCAGGTGTCGGGTGCTGCGGTGCGAAGTGCAGCGGTGCGGCATGCGGTGCCCTCAGGTCGCGGTGCGAGCAGCGGCTCGGTGGCGGCGTCAGATGGTGTCGTTGGTGAGACCAGGGTCGCGGTGTGAGGTGAAGGCGGTGCTCGTCACGGTGCTGGCAGGTCACGGTGTAGCAGCGGCGTCGTCGTTGCTGAAGCGCTGTCGTCGGCTGACGAACTGGAGTCGATGGCACTGGCGTCGGTAGGCCAAGGCTACGGTGCGGGATGAGGGCGGAGCGTCGTGTAACTGTACGAGCGGTGCCCTCGAACCACGGTGCAAGCAGCGGCATCGAGTCCGGCATGGAGCGGCGTCGTCGGGGATACCAAGGCGTCGTCGCGAGGCGGTGCGGAGTGCGGTGCCCACAGGTCGCGGTGCGAGCAGCGGCTCGGTGGCGGCATCAGCAGGCGTCGTCGGTGAGACCAGGGTCGCGGTGCGGCATTGCGGCGGTGCCCTCTGCGGTGCCTTCAGGACACGGAGTCGGCAGCGGCATCGTAGACGGCGTTGGGCTTGAAGTTTTTGCTCACAGCTTCTCCAGCTCTTCTTCTTGGCAGTCTTCTTGGTCCCAAAGAGTTCTAAAGTTCTGGGGTTGGGGTCCCCCTTTTTATCCTCAATTTCTCTTTGTTCTCTGAAGGCAGAGAGGCCTTTGCCTTGTCCAAACCAGTTCTGGTCAGTCCTGGAGCACTTTGTTGACAAGTCTCCTTCTTTCCTTTTGCAGTGTAGGCCAGGGACATCAGACACACCACAGGAGGTGGAGCCAGCATTGGGGAGGGAAGGCACAGCCCTATTCAGGTCCCAGGTGCATCTCCTCCCACCCATCTACATGTAGATCTTGCTATTCAGCCCTGTGCTGACTCACCCTGTCTCCTGGAATCCCCCAGCCCCTGTCACTCACACTCCAGACAAGGAATACACACCTAGCAGAGGCAGGCTTGGATGGTTAGACAAGAAAATACCTACTTTCTAAAAGTGGTATTTTCAAACACAGAATGTTAAAACCAACTTCACTAAAAGATGCATTCTATCATTCTGAGTTCAGGCATACTAAACTCGACTTTCTACCATGTTCCCTGGGTCAGTTAGGATCATAGGATGTAATAATCAAAACTGCCCATTCTGGCCTATGGGGAACAGGTAGCCTTGCAATAGTGAAAACGAAGTAGGCTGTATTTCACTATCATGACATGCCACACACACCAGGGCATGTCCTACCTTTCACATACAATGCACCCTGCCCACAGGGGTACCTTGGGCCTACCTTAGGGGTGACTAACATAGAGAAAAGGGAAGGTTTAGGGACTGACAAGTGTGTGCACTTGCCAAGTCGACATGGCAGCCCCAGGCTGCACACAGGCTCTGCAATGGCAGGCCAGAGTTACACTTTACGGGCTGTTTGCGTGGGTGGCACAATCCAGTGCTGCAGCCCACCAACAGCATTTGATTTAGAGGCCCTGGCACTCGCAGTGCACTTTACTAGGGACTGACACATAAATCAAATAGGCCAATCATGGAAACACCAATCCATAACACATTTTCTACAGGAGCACTTGCACTTTCCCACTGGACAGCAGTGAGGAAAGTGCGCAGAATCATTACACCAGCAAAAACAGAGTCAAAACCAAGAGGTCAGAAAGCAAAAAGTCAGGGGAAACACGCCAAAAGATGCCAAGTCTAACAGTAACCTCATGTCGATGCAGAGGTGTATGGCACCCGGCTGTTTGGGCTTTTCCGCGATGACCATCGGGGACACCCAGGGCGTCGGTCCCGAGACCTTTTCAATCACCCCTTGCTTTTCAAGGTTTTCTAGTTCCTTTTCCACCAAGGGCCTCAGGTGAAAAGGGACTCGCCGGTGTCATAGTGCGACCGGGGTGATGGTCTTGTCAATGTGCAGCTTGATGGGGTCGCACTTAATGCGTCCAAGTCCTTGGAAGGTTTCCCGGAACTGGTACAGTATCTCGTCGACTTGATGTACCTGGACGCTCCTGGCGAAGTACACCAGGCCAAGGTCTTCCGCCGTGTGACTGCTGATTACAGTGTCCGTTTCACGATCTATGACGTGGATAATGGTTGTGACTTCCTGGTCATTTGACCTGACTGGGACAGATATCTTTCCTCTCAGTGGCAGAGGGTTTTGGCTCCCATAAGCAAATATCTTGGTCCGGGACGGGGTGATCGGTGGTCGAGGTTGGAGGCGCTGGTATTGCTGAAGGCCCATTACGTTTACGGACGCCCCTGTATCGATAATCGCCTTCACTTCCGACCCTGGGATTCTGATAGTACATGTGGGCTGTAGCCTTCTGCGACGCTTAAGTTCTCGTGTGAACGAGATCAGGTATGTTTCCACCTCATCCTCCTCCGTAGATGAGTCTTCCGGCCCTTGGTACCTTCGGCTTATTCTTTGTGGCTCTTCCTTCTGTGCGAAGTCAGTTATGGACAGTTGTCATACTGTCCGTGAGGGTGGCCTTTGTCCTCGATGTGTCTCGGCCTCGGTTCCATCTCCTGCACACTGCTGCAAAGTGGGAATCCCACAATTTGCGCATGTTTTGCCTTGCTCGGGGCAGTCTTTTGCTGCATGTGGCTCATGCCCACAGTACCCACGCCGCTTCTTGGGCGTCTCAGGCCTCGTCTTCTTGGGTGTGTCACTCCGTGTCCTTGTTCGGAGAGCGTCAGCCCACTCCGTTTTGATGGTCTCTGGTCTTTCTTGAGGCTTCGTGAGGGCCTGGTCCATCTCGTTTGCTCTTGCCGTGGATAGATCGTAGGTCCTTGCTAATATGAGGATGTCTTCCAGGACGATTTTTGGCTGGCGCAGGATGAGGCCCCTGAGCGTTTTGTCTCGGCACCCTTGGATGATCTGGGCCCTTATCTCCTTTGGTTGATCATCCTCTGTACATGTACTGGCCAGTTCGCACAGACGAGCGTAAAACGCATCGATCGACTCCCCTTCCCTTCCCTTTGGCGGGCATGGCGCAGTTTGAATCGTTCAAAGTCGGGATTAAGTTGGTGGTCGAAATGCGCATCTAATGCCGCAACCTCAGCATCGTAGTCCGTGGCGATGCCTGTATTCAGTAAGTGTTTGAATAACTTGAACATTTCGTCTCCAGCATAGTGGAGAAGTAACGACCATTTCACTGCCCCGTCAGTCTCCCTTGTGGCTACGAAATAGTTATTCAGGTGTTCTATCCAGATTTTCCACCTCGGGGACGCTGTTGCCGGGTCTTCCAGTTCACTGAAGGGTGGCAGTACCCCGGTAAGTGTGTGTTGTACTGGGGCTCTTTGTTGTGCCTGCGCTTGGTCGTCATCAGCCATGCTTCCTGTGGGTGGGTGTCTTTCCTTCTTCGTTCTGTGCCTGTCCCCTCTCTATATGTCGTGTTTTGTGTCTTAATACTCTTCACTGTTGTTTCCCTGTCTGGTTGGGCGCCCTCTTGTCTTCTTTTTTTTTCTTTTGGTGTGCTGTGTGTCTCCTTACTGCCCTCTCAATCTTGCAGCTTTGTGTATGTCGTTGCAGGTGTGTTGTGTGTTCCTTCGCTGCCCTCTCAACCATGCAGCCTCTGCAATTGGTAGTGTTCCCTTCCTTATGTCCTTGTTCTTTTTTTTTCTTCTTTGACCCCCTTGTGAGGCCAAAGGCTGCCTTGCCGGTTTCACCCCGCACCTCCTGGGGCCCACGTGCTCTCTCTGTGCACTGCAACGGCACCTGCACGCTCCACGTGCGTGCGCGCTGGGCAGGGGCTCGTACACGTCTTCCTCCCTGCGGGGCAGCCGTCGTGCTGATCAGCGCCACCTCCGCGGAGACAGAACTCTTCCGGCAGGTGGCGCGGCAGTCGGCTCATGCAGGGCAGCTGCCTGAGAACCGGGACAGGTGCTGGGCATCGCCGGGCATCTCCCTGGAGCAGCTGGATACGTGGGGCACCGCAGCGGGGCAGCACTCACCGCAAGGTTCAGACGCTGCGCCTCCGACAACACAGGCAATGCGGCGGGTCGTGGCTCCACAGCGCGGCGGCTGTTGAACACTTCGGCGGAGGAGCCAAGTAGGGGCAGCTGAGTGAAACGAGGGTCACTGCCCCCCTCGTCGTCAGTGTGGTAGCCTCTGGATACTGTATAAAGGTGAGGCCTAGTATTACGGAGTCTGAAAATGAGGGGACACACACTCAGGGTTTACTGGTATCGGGAGATAACCCACGTGCGGGCTCTCCCCTTTTATTCTTACCCCGCAGGCCACGCCTGGCCTGCCGATGACGTGCTCATAGTACCGGCCATTGGACCGGAACACAGGACTGCTAACCACTACAGGGCTGAGTTGGTGTGCTGTGCTATTACCAGTAGGACTTTTTATTTCATAACACCTCGCCTGCGGCACCAAATTGATATGTGCAGGCGTGGCGTGGTGCAGGTTGCAGTGCTGCACATTTAAACAGTTCTGCTTGTCTGAAATGTACATCCTGCCCTATAGTAATATGTGGGTAGCGATGTACTGCTAATTTCTGCTTGCAGTGTACTCCAATGTGTGTCTATTCATAAGAGTAAATGTCCAATTGTGATACATTTTAACCAGATATATTGCTTACTTTAAGCTTACATGGGCAGTGGCATAGAAAGCTCCATTCACTATTGAACAATGAAAGTGAAAAAACAGGGCCTAGGAGATTTGTGTACTTTTACCCCTTTTTAGGTCTTGCTTGACCGCACAGTCACTGCCAGACCATAGGTGATCATCAGGACTACTACAATGAGGGGCTTTGTCTCTACTGACATGTTGGTTGCCAGGAGTGCAGCATTTTATTGCATGGTGCATAGTTCATGAAATGCTTTGGAGGTGCGCTATCATCCTTTATTGCCTAGGACCCCCACCATCCCTCAGCCCCGGCACTGCAAGCTTTAATAACCACAGAGCTAGCACAGACAAAAATCAGTAGTGTGTCATGATGTCTGTGCCAGCAGGGTGCAGTATATTTTCCACTCCTGAGATGGACGTTGCTTAAAAATGTAATGGCCCAGTGTTGTTGGAATGAGCTGGTTTGCATCTGTTTGAGTTTATCTTTCAGTGTGCACACCGGTCTGGTTTATGGTTCATCTATGAAGAGAGTAGCAGTTGAGGTAGGCGGCTCCAGGCACAGGTCTGCAGAGAGGTCTACTGGAGCAGCCCTCCAGAGAGGGGCATCCTGGTGCGCCAAACTGCCATCTGCAGGCTTACAGGCACACAAGGGATGATGCGTTAGCAGCCCTGCACATACAGTCCGCAGCTCAAGAGAGTCCAACATCCTCTAATGGAGCTGAAACTAGAAACCAGTGTCATTCCTAACATAGCAAAGTGATGGGCGGACGCCAGTATGGGATCAGGGTACTCCAGTTGTGGGCGGCGGAGGGGAGATTGCCAATCTGACAGCCTCTCCTAGCACCACTGCATAGTGTTTGGGTGTGAAACTAACTGCTGAGCCTTTGAGGTCCCAGCAGAGATAGAGAAAGTCTGATATCAGCTGCTCCTTTGTCTAGCAATCGCTGAGGTTCAAGTGCACTGAATAGCACATTGAATATTTTTCTGTCATTGAATGTACATATATTTCTGTCTGCCTCTGCTTGCCTACCTACACAGTTGACTTTTCTGTTTAGTTCTGGGTATTTGTTTCTGTCTGTCCATATCTGTTTTTTTCTACGCATAATGGAATCCCTTTGTTCACCCATAGCATCTTCTGAATCAACACCAGTATATTAATTGACTACCACACTCAGTAAATCCTACCTACTGCTGAATGCCCCTTCGTCTGTCAGTTACGCATGCGCATCCATCATGCTCCGCTTGCATCTATTTGAGAAATTGAAGGGTCATCTTCTACAGTTATATTGCAACCCCCATTCATCGGGGTGGCAAAAGGGGAATATTCTTGCCCCAGTCTCAACACCCAATACCTCTGACGTTTGATGATTATACTGTCCTGTGCATGTGGATCATTCAATGATTTTCACGAGTTGGGTGGCTGAACAAGACTTGCTGTTTCAATTGTGTGATAAAAAGGGATTCTGAGATCAATGCAAAAAATCATAGGGAGCAGGGAACTTCCCTGTCTCGGCCCCCCTCTCAAACTGGAGGGGTCTGATAGCGTTCCATTTACCTCTATCCTGGCTACCGGATCTATATAGAGCAACTTCAGCCATGCCATGTAGTTAGGTCCGATCCCCATTCCCTTAAGTATCTGAAATATGTAGAACCACCCCGGGCAGAATCCATGATAGAACCACCAGTGGCTCCTGTATGTTCTCTGTGCATGCCGTACACCAGTATCAATCAATCAATCAATATTTCTTTATTCGATTATTAATTAATAATCATAAAAGTACAAATAAGAAGTCTTTGGCAATACACCAGTATAGATGTTGGAGGTTTATCATAGTACGCCTGTAAAGCAGTGGTGTTGTGAAATCCCCGCTTTAGCAGCTTAAATGGGAGTGGTGCTGATACTAGAAGCTGATTATTTATGAGCTGGTTCTGTCTGCAGTTAAAATTAAAGGGGAGGGGTGCCACATGACCCCCCTCCCAGAGGATTTTCTGGCCCCAAGGACCCATACTCTGAGGCATATCTTAAGGCATTGCTCAAGTGCGGGCTGGGAAACAGATCAAAAGTCTGTTCCCAGCTGGCAGCCCCCTCCCCATCTTGAAAAATTCTTACCAGAGCCTGTTATAACTTGGGGAGAGGGGATGCAGGGCCTCCCTTCCCATATTCAATGATTTCAGCTCAGGAGTGGGCCCCCCAGGACCAGTGATAGCTCAGGGAGGGGGCCACACCCATATACAATGATTTCAGCCCTTGGGGTGGGCTCCCCAAGGCCTCTGATGGCTTGGGGAGGGGGTCCGCACATCCCACCTCTCCATATACATTAATTTTACCCCAGGAATGGGCTTCCTGGGGCCTGTAAAGGCTAGGAGTGAAGGGCTGCGCGTGCCCCTCACCATATAAAATAGTTTCGGCCCGGGGTCTGTAAAGGCTAGGGGAGGTGGGCCATGTGCCACCTCCCATTAATAAAATAAAGCCGCCTTGGCCAGCATTTATTTATTTATTTTTTTACAATCCAGCCTGAGTCCCATGGGATTATGGCAATCTTTGCAGATTTTTTTTCGGTTTTGTCCCCAGGGGGGTGTCTTTGGATCCCCCCAAGGGCCTAGGGGTCAGGATATTCCTACCCAGCCCCTTATATATTTAAAAAAAAAAATTGTCAGGACAAGGGAATAAGTCCCTGAGTCCTGTAAAGGTTGGCAGCAACATTTTTTCTCATGTCAATGGCAGCAAATCAGTGTGCTTGCTCCCGCGGCAGGCTGACTGCCACTGGAGTGAGATGGCCCAAGAGAAATAAAGCTCCTTGGGCCAATCAGAATGCTCTTTTTTAAATTGGCACTCCTGTGACAGTCTCTTATGGCTCTTGCAAACCCAGCTGTCCAGATATACAATTATTTTTCTTCCAAAATGAATCCAAAACTACTGAACTGATTAACACCAAATTTCAAAAAGCACAATCTGAGTACCAAGATCTAGCTTCCTGCTAATTTTGGTGTAATTCCATTTAGCAGTTTTTGCTGAATTCCTACTTAAAGAAGTTTATGGAATATGCACGGGGTTTTGTGTTTTAAGACACCCCTTTTTTCTCGGCCTCCACTTAACAGATCACTACAAAACTTTCATACACAAACTAGTCAAATAGTGGCACCTTTTTGAAAATTTTTGTGGAGATTTGTGAAATGAGGCCAAAGATATTAACAAAATAAAAAAAATGCTTGTCCTATGGAACAGCTGACCAACTATAACAACCTACGGGCGACCACCACTAGGTATTATATATCTATCTATCTATCTATCTATCCAATTTTACGCTGTGCTCCCGAACGAAGGGCGCTTCAGCCAAAGAGGATACAAAAGGGGATGATGGACGGAACGTTTGAGCCAATCAAACACTCACCCCCAGTCAACTGATCTGGGTTTAATCCATCATCATTCTTTAGCTCACTCCACCACCCCAGTTCAGACATGGCCATATGCAAATCAGTCTGACCCTGTGCCTCATGGGAACAGTCCAGCCCGAACTGCCAAGCCATGTCTTCCCTGGACCGGAAACAAGCATCCTAGGACCGGTTTCTGGCATTTCAGCCGTCATCAGCCAGGCTTGCTTGAATCCAGTGGCAAAGTGAGCAAGGGACCCACGTCTGGGCATACCCCGCCAACTTAGGGCGAACAAAGCGATACAAAGGGGATGATGGACGGAACGTTTGAGCCAATCAAACACTCACCCCCAGTCAACTGATCTGGGTTTAATCCATCATCATTCTTTAGCTCACTCCACCACCCCAGTTCAGACATGGCCATATGCAAATCAGTCTGACCCTGTGCCTCATGGGAACAGTCCAGCCCGAACTGCCAAGCCATGTCTTCCCTGGACCGGAAACAAGCATCCTAGGACCGGTTTCTGGCATTTCAGCCGTCATCAGCCAGGCTTGCTTGAATCCAGTGGCAAAGTGAGCAAGGGACCCACGTCTGGGCATACCCCCGCCAACTTAGGGCGAACAAAGCGATACAAAGGGGATGATGGACGGAACGTTTGGGCCAATCAAACACTCACCCCAGTCAACTGATCTGGGTTTAATCCATCATCATTCTTTAGCTCACTCCACCACCCCAGTTCAGACATGGCCATATGCAAATCAGTCTGACCCTGTGCCTCATGGGAACAGTCCAGCCCGAACTGCCAAGCCATGTCTTCCCTGGACCGGAAACAAGCATCCTAGGACCGGTTTCTGGCATTTCAGCCGTCATCAGCCAGGCTTGCTTGAATCCAGTGGCAAAGTGAGCAAGGGACCCAGGTCTGGGCATACCCCCGCCAACTTAGGGTGAACAAGCGATACAAAGGGGATGATGGATGGAACGTTTGAGCCAATCAAACACTCACCCCCAGTCAACTGATCTGGGTTTAATCCATCATCATTCTTTAGCTCACTCCACCACCCCAGTTCAGACATGGCCATATGCAAATCAGTCTGACCCTGTGCCTCATGGGAACAGTCCAGCCCGAACTGCCAAGCCATGTCTTCCCTGGACCGGAAACAAGCATCCTAGGACCGGTTTCTGGCATTTCAGCCATCATCAGCCAGGCTTGCTTGAATCCAGTGGCAAAGTGAGCAAGGGACCCACGTCTGGGCATACCCCCGCCAACTTAGGGCGAACAAAGCGATACAAAAGGGGATGATGGACGGAACGTTTGAGCCAATCAAACACTCACTCCCAGTCAACTGATCTGGGTTTAATCCATCATCATTCTTTAGCTCACTCCACCACCCCAGTTCAGACATGGCCATATGCAAATCAGTCTGACCCTGTGCCTCATGGGAACAGTCCAGCTCGAACTGCCAAGCCATGTCTTCCCTGGACCGGAAACAAGCATCCTAGGACCGGTTCTGGCATTTCAGCCGTCATCAGCCAGGCTTGCTTGAATCCAGTGGCAAAGTGAGCAAGGGACCCACGTCTGGGCATACCCCGCCAACTTAGGGCGAACAAGCGATACAAAGGGGATGATGGACGGAACGTTTGAGCCAATCAAACACTCACCCCCAGTCAACTGATCTGGGTTTAATCCATCATCATTCTTTAGCTCACTCCACCACCCCAGTTCAGACATGGCCATATGCAAATCAGTCTGACCCTGTGCCTCATGGGAACAGTCCAGCCCGAACTGCCAAGCCATGTCTTCCCTGGACCGGAAACAAGCATCCTATGACCGGTTTCTTGCATTTCAGCCATCATCAGCCAGGCTTGCTTGAATCCAGTGGCAAAGTGAGCAAGGGACCCACGTCTGGGCATACCCCCGCCAACTTAGGGTGAACAAGCGATACAAAGGGATGATGGACGGAACGTTTGAGCCAATCAAACACTCACCCCCAGTCAACTGATCTGGGTTTAATCCATCATCATTCTTTAGCTCACTCCACCACCCCAGTTCAGACATGGCCATATGCAAATCAGTCTGACCCTGTGCCTCACGGGAACAGTCCAGCCCGAACTGCCAAGCCATGTCTTCCTGGACCGGAAACAAGCATCCTAGGACCAGTTTCTGGCATTTCAGCCGTCATCAGCCAGGCTTGCTTGAATCCAGTGGCAAAGTGAGCAAGGGACCCACGTCTGGGCATACCCCGCCAACTCAGGGCGAACAAGCGATACAAAGGGGATGATGGACGGAACGTTTGAGCCAATCAAACACTCACCCCAGTCAACTGATCTGGGTTTAATCCATCATCATTCTTTAGCTCACTCCACCACCCCAGTTCAGACATGGCCATATGCAAATCAGTCTGACCCTGTGCCTCATGGGAACAGTCCAGCCCGAACTGCCAAGCCATGTCTTCCTGGATCGGAAACAAGCATCCTAGGACCGGTTTCTGGCATTTCAGCCGTCATCAGCCAGGCTTGCTTGAATCCAGTGGCAAAGTGAGCAAGGGACCACGTCTGGGCATACCCCCGCCAACTTAGGGCGAACAAAGCGGGGGTATGCCCAGACGTGGGTCCCTTGCTCACTTTGCCACTGGATTCAAGCAAGCCTGGCTGATGACGGCTGGAATGCCAGAAACCGGTCCTAGGATGCTTGTTTCCGGTCCAGGGAAGACATGGCTTGGCAGTTCGGGCTGGACTGTTCCCATGAGGCACAGGGTCAGACTGATTTGCATATGGCCATGTCTGAACTGGGGTGGTGGAGTGAGCTAAAGAATGATGATGGATTAAACCCAGATCAGTTGACTGGAGGTGAGTGTTTGATTGGCTCAAGCGTCCGGTCCATCATCCCCTTTGTATCGCTTGTTCGCCCTAAGTTGGCGGGGTATGCCCAGACGTGGGTCCCTTGCTCACTTTGCCACTGGATTCAAGTATGCCTGGCTGATGACGGCTGGAATGCCAGAAACCGGTCCTAGGATGCTTGTTTCCGGTCCAGGAAGACATGGCTTGGCAGTTCGGGCTGGACTGTTCCCATGAGGCACAGGGTCAGACTGATTTGCATATGGCCATGTCTGAACTGGGGTGGTGGAGTGAGCTAAAGAATGATGATGGATTAAACCCAGATCAGTTGACTGGGGGTGAGTGTTTGATTGGCTCAAGCGTTCCGTCCATCATCCCCTTTGTATCGCTTTGTTCGCCCTAAGTTGGCGGGGTATGCCCAGACGGGTCCCTTGCTCACTTTGCCACTGGATTCAAGCAAGCCTGGCTGATGACGGCTGGAATGCCAGAAACCGGTCATAGGATGCTTGTTTCGGTCCAGGAAGACATGGCTTGGCAGTTCGGGCTGGACTGTTCCCATGAGGCACAGGGTCAGACTGATTTGCATATGGCCATGTCTGAACTGGGGTGGTGGAGTGAGCTAAAGAATGATGATGGATTAAACCCAGATCAGTTGACTGGGGGTGAGTGTTTGATTGGCTCAAGCGCTCCGTCCATCATCCCCTTTGTATCGCTTGTTCGCCCTAAGTTGGCGGAGTATGCCCAGACGTGGGTCCCTTGCTCACTTTGCCACTGGATTCAAGCAAGCCTGGCTGATGACGGCTGGAATGCCAGAAACCGGTCCTAGGATGCTTGTTTCCGGTCCAGGGAAGACATGGCTTGGCAGTTCGGGCTGGACTGTTCCCATGAGGCACAGGGTCAGACTGATTTGCATATGGCCATGTCTGAACTAGGGTGGTGGAGTGAGCTAAAGAATGATGATGGATTAAACCCAGATCAGTTGACTGGGAGTGAGTGTTTGATTGGCTCAAGCGTCCGTCCATCATCCCCTTTGTATCAGCTTGTTCGCCCTAAGTTGGCGGGGTATGCCCAGACGTGGGTCCCTTGCTCACTTTGCCACTGGATTCAAGCAAGCCTGGCTGATGACGGCTGGAATGCCAGAAACCGGTCCTAGGATGCTTGTTTCCGGTCCAGGAAGACATGGCTTGGCAGTTCGGGCTGGACTGTTCCCATGAGGCACAGGGTCAGACTGATTTGCATATGGCCATGTCTGAACTGGGGTGGTGGAGTGAGCTAAAGAATGATGATGGATTAAACCCAGATCAGTTGACTGGGGGTGAGTGTTTGATTGGCTCAAGCGCTCCGTCCATCATCCCCTTTTGTATCGCTTTGTTTGCCCTAAGTTGGCGGGGTATGCCCAGACGTGGGTCCCTTTGCTCACTTTGCCACTGGATTCAAGCAAGCCTGGCTGATGACGGCTGGAATGCCAGAAACCGGTCCTAGGATGCTTGTTTCCGGTCCAGGGAAGACATGGCTTGGCAGTTCGGGCTGGACTGTTCCCATGAGGCACAGGGTCAGACTGATTTGCATATGGCCATGTCTGAACTGGGGTGGTGGAGTGAGCTAAAGAATGATGATGGATTAAACCCAGATCAGTTGACTGGGGGTGAGTGTTTGATTGGCTCAAGCGTTCCGTCCATCATCCCCTTTGTATCGCTTTGTTCGCCCTAAGTTGGCAGGGGTATGCCCAGACGTGGGTCCCTTGCTCACTTTGCCACTGGATTCAAGCAAGCCTGGCTGATGACGGCTGGAATGCCAGAAACCGGTCCTAGGATGCTTGTTTCCGGTCCAGGGAAGACATGGCTTGGCAGTTCGGGCTGGACTGTTCCCATGAGGCACAGGGTCAGACTGATTTGCATATGGCCATGTCTGAACTGGGGTGGTGGAGTGAAGTAAAGAATGATGATGGATTAAACCCAGATCAGTTGACTGGGGGTGAGTGTTT
Source organism: Calotriton arnoldi (assembly GCA_963921515.1). Lineage (NCBI taxonomy): Eukaryota > Metazoa > Chordata > Amphibia > Caudata > Salamandridae > Calotriton > Calotriton arnoldi. The sequence continues at coordinate 277,905 of CAWUFW010014755.1, forward strand.
GATTGGCTCAAGCGTTCCGTCCATCATCCCCTTTGTATCGCTTTGTTCGCCCTAAGTTGGTGAGGGTATGCCCAGACGTGGGTCCCTTGCTCACTTTGCCACTGGATTCAAGCAAGCCTGGCTGATGACGGCTGGAATGCCAGAAACCGGTCCTAGGATGCTTGTTTCCGGTCCAGGAAGACATGGCTTGGCAGTTCGGGCTGGACTGTTCCCATGAGGCACAGGGTCAGACTGATTTGCATATGGCCATGTCTGAACTGGGGTGGTGGAGTGAGCTAAAGAATGATGATGGATTAAACCCAGATCAGTTGACTGGGGTGAGTGTTTGATTGGCTCAGCGTTCCGTCCATCATCCCCTTTGTTTCGCTTTGTTCGCCCTAAGTTGGCGGGGGTATGCCCAGACGTGGGTCCCTTGCTCACTTTGCCACTGGATTCAAGCAAGCCTGGCTGATGACGGCTGGAATGCCAGAAACCGGTCCTAGGATGCTTGTTTCCGGTCCAGGGAAGACATGGCTTGGCAGTTCGGGCTGGACTGTTCCCATGAGGCACAGGGTCAGACTGATTTGCATATGGCCATGTCTGAACTGGGGTGGTGGAGTGAGCTAAAGAATGATGATGGATTAAACCCAGATCAGTTGACTGGGGGTGAGTGTTTGATTGGCTCAAGCGTTCCGTCCATCATCCCCTTTTGTATCGCTTTGTTCGCCCTAAGTTGGCGGGGGTATGCCCAGACGTGGGTCCCTTGCTCACTTTGCCACTGGATTCAAGCAAGCCTGGCTGATGACGGCTGGAATGCCAGAAACCGGTCCTAGGATGCTTGTTTCCGGTCCAGGGAAGACATGGCTTGGCAGTTCGGGCTGGACTGTTCCCATGAGGCACAGGGTCAGACTGATTTGCATATGGCCATGTCTGAACTGGGGTGGTGGAGTGAGCTAAAGAATGATGATGGATTAAACCCAGATCAGTTGACTGGGGGTGAGTGTTTGATTGGCTCAAGCGTTCCGTCCATCATCCCCTTTTGTATCGCTTTGTTCGCCCTAAGTTGGCGGGGTATGCCCAGACGTGGGTCCCTTGCTCACTTTGCCACTGGATTCAAGCAAGCCTGGCTGATGACGGCTGGAATGCCAGAAACCGGTCCTAGGATGCTTGTTTCCGGTCCAGGGAAGACATGGCTTGGCAGTTCGGGCTGGACTGTTCCCATGAGGCACAGGGTCAGACTGATTTGCATATGGCCATGTCTGAACTGGGGTGGTGGAGTGAGCTAAAGAATGATGATGGATTAAACCCAGATCAGTTGACTGGGGGTGAGTGTTTGATTGGCTCAAGCGTTCCGTCCATCATCCCCTTTTGTATCGCCAAAGAGGAGTCAGCAACCTCTGCAGTAAATTCTTTTCACCCTCTCCCTGTTATGGTTGAGGCATTGACGCTATGTGAAGGACAGCAGCCATCCAAATATTAATTCAGCTTCAGGTTTATTAACGTGCTACGTAAATAACCGTCAGATGCGTTTCAACTGTCCTGCAGCCTTGCTCAATGATAGTGAGGCGCCATATTGCTCGTGAATTTATAAAAGTGGAGTGTGTACCCCCTCACAACCATAGAAGACAGACTTTCTTCAAATATCTCAATTACATATTCTTAAATACTTTTGACAATTCATCATACTTCATTGTCTACATTAATGAATATTTACATTATTGTAGTTTAAGCAATATGCGCATATTTATAACATGCTATGTATTTCGCACACAACTTAATACACTTGCTAATACCACAATTCACGTGGTATTGGCTAACCAAAATATGATATGAGTACATGAAGACAATTGTGATAGAGAGAATTTATCTTATTTTAACTGAACTGTTCCTCAGAACCCCTTCATTACTGATCAGATCAAGTTCATCCCCTATCCCCGTTGCTCACATCAGGGTCACCACAGCGCAAAAGACTAGCAATGGGACTGTTTTCTACACTTAGTCCTACGACAGCCTCACTCACACCGAGAGAATTGCTTGGGGCAACAGCTGAGTGCCCTACAACCCCGGGCCTACACATTCTATATGCCTGACCTTACGATGGCTGTCCTGGCCTGTCCCCTTGAAGCATTGCTATCGAGTGCATATCAACCCTACAGTAAGTCTTAGCTTCCCAGTAACTCCGGGATGGGTGTTGCCAATTGATCTATGATGATGCCCCCCGGACTGAAACCTTGAACATTGTACACAACACGGAACCGGATCAACATGGCCCATGCCCGGTGGAACTTTGATGGAACTTTCCATGGACCTTTGACGATGCCCCCTGGGCGGAAACCAAAACTGTTTGTACTTACCTCGGTGCACGAGCAACCTTGGCCGATGCCCGGTGGAGCTGTCATATGCAGCTATATAGGAGTCTGGCCCTGGTTTCACCCCCTCGGCCGTCACCTACCCACCGGTCATCTGACATTGTTTTCCTCGTTTCCCCGTTGTGTTTCCTTCCCTCCCCCTCCTCCTCCCTCTGTGATTCTTTGATTTAATTGATGTAACTATGTAACCTGTAACTCTGGGCGGATACCAAAACTGTTTGTACTTACCTCGGTGCACGAGCAACCCTGGCCGATGCCCGGTGGAGCTGTCATATGCAGCTATAGAGGAGTCTGTCCTTGGTTTCACCCCCTCGGCCGTCACCTACCCAGCTGGTCATCTGACATTGTTTTCCTCGTTTCCCCATTGTGTTTCCTTCCCTCCCCCTCCTCCTCCCTCTGTGATTCTTTGATTTAATTGATATAACTATGTAACCTGTAACTCGCTGATCCTCATGTAAAGCGCTCTGATACCTCCGGGTCAAGCCAGCGCTATATAAAACTTTTCAAATAAAATAAAGAAAATAAAGAAAAATGTAAATCAATTAAAACAATTAAAAACATTTGAAAACAAATAAAATCAAATGAAATGAAAACAAAAATGAAAATGAAAACAATCCCGCCGGAGTGGGCAATTCATGTAAAATTACAGATTGAAATTTTGTTGTTGCCATAATCTCATTTGAAGTACAACATCATTTTTGGTTAGTGACATTATGCAAATCTCTATCAAGCTCAATTGGGCAAATGTACAGGCCATCGCCTGTTGAATTTTTATCATGACTCAGTCAAGCCCCAGTGGGCTTATTTCTAGACATTGCCGATTGCACGTTAACAACATAATAATGCACATGTTGTTATAATTAAACTTTATGTATATCCATCACAAATTCATTTACTTGTGACAATGTATAAGATACCATTAATCTGTGGTTGTGGTTGAATAAGGATACACCTGTGTAAAATCATGCTTTTGATTTAAATCATGTATATTGCCTCAATAATCCATTTGAGAGAGACAGAACAATTATAAGTGTCTGTGGAGGTCTTCCACCATGTTCAGGCGATTGGGATTTTTCTAATTCAGTTCAATTATATCTGTACACTGTACACAAGCAGACAACATACAGATGGGTCGGGAGCTGTATGTCATTTTCTGGGGTCCAGACCTATCTCATTGTGCAAGCATACTGAAATGCTATTGACTATGACCCAGAGATTTCTGGCACAGCTATGAGCACCTGCTTTGCCCACAGCTATGCTAATTTGCATATGGGCTGGTGGGGGCAGCAGGTGATCCAAATCGAATACCTCACATATTACATCACTCATGACATGGTCAGTTACATCACTGATAACATCACTGATGGCATCTCAAATGGCATCACTGATGATATCATCCATAGAATCACTCACACACCCACTCACACCCAGTACAACCTCTTGTATGCCCATTCACACACCCACACAACCACTAACACACCCATTCACAGGCACATACCATTACTCACACACCCATTCACTCCTCCATAGAGTCACTCACACATACCCACTCACTCACTTGTACAGCTACTCATACAACCATTCACTCACCAATACAACCATTCATACAACCAATCACTCACCTGTACAGCCATTCACATAGCCACACACTCACCGATACAGTGACTCACACATCCACTTATTTACATACACAGTTGCTTACACACCCACTCACTCACCCATACAAGCACTCACATACCCACACATCCATTTACATACCCATTCAGACATCCATACAAGCACTCACACATCCACTCACTCACCCATAGAGCCATTCACATAGACACTTACTCTCCAATATAGTCACTCACACACCAACTCACTTAAGCAAACACCCACTCAAACAGCCACTCACTCACCCACACAGCCACCTAAAGACACTGTCACTTACTCATACCGCCATTCATAAACGCACTCACTCACCCATACAGTCACTACACACCCACTTACCCACCTACAGAGCCACTGACACTGTCACTCACTCACCCATACAGCCATAGACACACCCGCTCACTCAACAATACAGCTACTCACACATCATCTCATTCACCATACAGCTACTCACACTTCCACGTATACACCCACACAGCCACTCACACACCCATACACATAAGGATACATACAGTCACACAGTCACTCAAATTATATATGTTGGAAGTAGTATCACTCAGTAATAGTGCACCTAGTATACTAATTAAATTTTTGCAGTAAGTTAGTATATATATTTAGCACCCATAAACTCTTAAAAACACTTACACTCGCTTGATGATGTCATCAGTGATGTCATTTGAGATCTCACCAGTGATGTCACTGACCATCTCATGAGTGATGTAACATGTGAGGTAATAAGAAGTGCATTGTTACCTGAGCTAACTATAATTTACACCCCACAATGCAATGCTTATTAACTCATTTATTACATCACTGATGACATCTTAAATGACATCACTGATGACATCACTGATGACATCATCAAGCGAGTGTAAGTGTTTTTAAGGGTTGAAACATGATGATTGATGCATACAGGAAATGCATTGTCTGCCGCATTGTCTTCCACCGCTGGTGACACTTGGTATTGGGCTTGAATATTTGGCAGTAAAGTACAACATGGGTACCATCCTATCCTCTCTTCTCCAAAATCCCATGTTACATTTGATATAATGCATAATTGTCTATAGGCACAGGTGCTTCATATAATCCAATAGGGTTGCTGGGGTGTCTGGATAACTGTCTACACATCCAGCCATCTTCGAGACCTAAAACGTTTCCTATTTCCTCATGTACTGCAATGAGGGAATGGTCAGCCGGTGACCGTAATACAGGTAGCACGCACATAACTAAGGAACTACAAAAATATTCTTTGCACTATGTGATGTATAAATAATATATATCACAATTGTGTCTTTCTTTCTGTCACTCAGTTCTAAGACACTTTTTCTAAGTGTCAGTGATGCAAAGGCATGTGGTGTGCTGTCATGTGCTTCGCCTCTTGGTCTGCAGTCATCTTGTTCAGGGGCAGTTTCCCAGACTTAGGTGTCCTCTTCAATCAATATTTCTGCAGGTGCAGACCATCACCTTTCTTCGAGACTTTGTTGTGTTCTTCACTCAACAGCCTCAGTTGGTTTCACTGTCCTTGTGTCACGTAGCAATGGAAGTGGTCTGGCCTAGCTCCTCCTTGTCTGATGTGCTGCACTGTACATCAGGTGTCAGGAGCTCTTCAGTTATTGGTAACTTCAGGTGTTGTTGGCACAGCTCTGCATCTTGTCCCATGAATCCACTCAGGATGTCCTTCCAGCTTGACCCCTGTTCGCGTCATCAGGAGCACGAGGTGTGGTCCAGTCCACCTAGAGCTAAGATAAACATCTTTTATTTTTCTCACCATGTCTCCAGCTTTAAAAGGGTGTGTGGACCATGAGGACGGATGGGGCAAAGCTTCCTTCACCTGGAGATGGTGATGTCTCAAGACTGGTGACAGCTGCTCAGCATGGTCAGAAATGTTTTCATCAGTCCAAAGCAGTGCTGCTTGGGGCGCTGTGCGAGACAACCTCATGCAGCACTAAAGGCAAAGCCTTAGGCCATTTAACACCTGTTGCATCTGTTGTCTTTGCTAATCTATTTTTTATTGTGGCGTTCATTCGCTGCTCCACCTAACCTGAATTTTGGGGGTGGTAAGAGCATTCGTTTACACTCTATTCCCAAACACTCACACATCTTTTGCACAACTGCACCCACAAACTCACCCTCCTGTCGCTATTTATGTTCTGAGGGACCCCAGACCTTCTTATGATGTCTTTGATCAAGCACCGCACAATTAATGCTGCATCATTCTTACTTGTGGGAAATGCCCCCACCCATGCACTGTGGGCATGTAAGCAAAACCTGCAAACTGGTAAAAGGGCCTTGTGGTACCAGTAAATGATTATGTGTAGCAAGGGACCGACCATTAGAATTTTAGACACAGACAATACATTGGGAGCAATCAATCAAGATCTTTATTTTGCATTTAAAAGTAATGCATAAAAATTACATAGAAAAAAAACATGATTTACAAACAAGCGATAAAAACAACATCCAAACAACTGATTTTTCAAGATCACATTATGCCAGTTCAATTTCGTAAAAGGTAAGTAGTATCAAATAGCAGATAAAATGACAACTTGTTAGCAAGCCAGCTTATATTTAATATCTCAATATATATATATTTTTTTAAACGGATAAAAAGAAGAACACCCAGCGAAAGCGTTCATAGAGCTAAGGCTTTCGATATGTATAAACATTTCCAGACTCAGTACATGGGTGGTCTTAGGGGCTAGCCCTTATAACAGAATATTCACCTTTCTAGTACTTAAAACAGCTAATAAATAGGACGCTAACGTGTAACATACATAAGGGGATTCCAACCCTCGGATTGCTTCCAATGCCTGGTTATGCAAACTTAAACTGAATTTTTTCAGTAGAGGGATAATGAATTTAGCCCTCTCGGCCTTATAAAATGTGCAAAAAAAGAGCAAATCTGAAATCGATTTCTTGGAGAGACCATCACAGGGATAGAGCGACAAATGGGATACCGAATAGGAATGTGCAGGGTACCCAACCATTAGCATAATAAAGTTCAGTCTAAATCTCACCAAAACAAAACAATGTCTTTTATTTGTGACAAAAGACAAATAGGAAAGATGTCCAGTTGCCACTGGAGGTAATGCGTGATAAGTCATTACTGAGGATTTAGACGGATTTTCTTGCAGTCTATCCTGAGATTGTTTAGCAATAAAAATGTCCTTTAATCTAGATTTGGAGAAGGATATACAGTAAGAAGAAGTGTCATACAGAAACCCAAGTTCCAGTTCGCTAAAGTATTTTTTCACATAAGCTAGCCAGGGAATTGATGAAGCTCTATTCAGTGATAGAATATCCTTTATCACTGTTTGGTTGAGGAGGACAGTTTCCCTTTTCCAAATCGAAAGCCACACCTTTAAAGGGGCTAGTTTTATAGTATCAGAGATAAACGAGAAGCCCAGCTCCTCATGGACTAAAATGCTTGGGCAGGAGCTGGGTAAAGCCAGCAGTCTTTTTAGAAATTTGTCCTCTGTTACTTGGAGGGACTCTACCCTTGCTATGCCCTAGACGCCGGCACCATAGGGAGCTGTAGATAATGTTTTTGCAGAATAAATATCTAACATTTATTTTATTGGTTTATCTCCCAAGTTTAGGGCAAACTTCCATAGGGCCGTTATGCTTCTGGACATCTGGTTCATTCTATTTCTAACCATTGGAGATCAATTTAGTTTGTCATCAAAAAGAATGCCCAGATACGAGAAGTTCTCTATTCTCTCCAAGCCTCTGCCGCCTGTATGGAAAGGCATTAATTCTTTCTTTTTCCCCATTCCCACAGCCATCACGTAAGATTTAGTTTTATTTACAAATAAGCCCAGGTCAGCCATAAAAGCGGAATATGACTCAATACACTTCTGTAGGGCTATTGGGGTCCTTGCCAACAGAACTGCATCATCCGCAAAGAGCATAACGGACAACGATATTTGACCTGCCACTGGGACGTCGTTGCAATTTTCAGTCAGGACCTCAGCTAACTTGTTCGTATACAAGGAGAAAAGGAAGGGGGCGAGAACACAACCCTGTCTCACCCCCTTTTTGATTCTAAAGGGTTTCGTACATTCTCCATTTTTTCCGTAACGAGTCACCGCCTCTGCCTGGCTGTATAAGTGTCTGATAAAAAGGGTTATGGAGGGGTTAACGCCCATTGAGTCCATAATGTCCTACAGTTTAGCATTGGACATGCAGTCAAAGGCCTTGGACAGGTCGATAAATGCCATATATAATTGCCCTTTCTTTGCAATGGCGTATTTAGCAACAATTAAGGCAAGATTGAGGCATTGGTCTGTCGTACTCCTTCCCTTTCTAAAGCCATATTGGGCTTCCGCAAGTATATTATTTTCTTTAGCCCATTCCTCCAGCCTATTTAGCAACAATCTATCCATCATTTTAGCTGTTCTATCAAGGAGGGAAATTGGGCGGTAATTAGAAGTATCTGCTCCATCCCCTTCTTGAAAACAGGAATTATCAGGGACTGTTTCCAGGAGGGGAGAGGGTCTGTTTTAACTATAGCATTAAAAGCTATGGTCAAGACTGTGGCCCACAGGTCTTTATTAATAAGAAAGACATCCGCTGGGACCCCGTCAGGTCCGGCAGCCTTTAATGGAGGGGATTGGGACAGTACTAGAGAAACCTCATCCAGCGTAAATTCCAATACCGGTGGAGCAACCGACAAGACCTCGGAAAGCTCCATGGTGTCATCTGTCTGTTTTTGGAATATTTTCTGGAAGTGGGACAACCACATAGCCTCATCTATGTGGAGGTCTAAAGAAGGACCACTACTTCCTTGAAGAAATGGGCAATTGACCCCTTGCCAGAAAGCCTTAGTGTCTTTAGACAGTAAGGCTGTTCTTAGATTCTCCCATGGTTCCACAGAGAGCGCCTTTTTTCTTACCTGCCTTGCATGTTTGTAATTGGACCTCAGGTTTTTGATAAGGATAGTGTCCCTTGGGGATAGTTTAAGTGTATTCCGTAAATCCACAGAGGCTTGGGAGCATTGTTTATCAAACCACTTAGGGGCATATTAACAACGAGGCGATAAGCAATTATCGCCGCTTTAGCGTCCGTTTTCGGACGGAAAGCGGCGATAATTCTATCGCCTAATCAGCAAGGTCACGCTATCGCGTGAATCCTTGCACTATCGCCCTTTCCCCCAACGCCCATCCTTGCATCTCTAATGAGATGCAAAGTAGGCATTACTGGGCGTACCCCGGATGGGCTACGTTGCAAATATCGCCGATGCTCACATCGCGATATTTACAAGGCAGCCCACAGGATTATAGCAGACGTTAGATTTTGGCGAAAACGGCCGTTTTGCCAAAATCTAACGTCTGCTATAATCCTGACTTACCTATGTTAGGCATAGGAGGTGGATTCTGCTGATACGACCACAGGGTCGTATCAGCAAGGTTATCGCCCTTTTGCAGGGAACATCGCTGGAAAACCAGCGATGTTCCCTGCAAAAGGCGATAACCTCGCTATCTCTGGAATTTTTATCGCCCTGGAGTAACGCGTTGTTAATAGCACGCTACCAGGGCGATAAATGCCAGAGATAGCCTGCGATAATATAATTATCGCTAAGCACGGCCAGCGATAATTATCGCTGGCCGTTGTTAATATGCCCCTTAATTGGTGGAGACTTTTTCCGGGAAAATTGGCGGGTTAATAAATCTCTTATCACACTTAAAACACTGCTTATGGCTGCCATGATTTGTACAGTATTAGATGACTCGTCTAGGCATAGACATATCTCCTGATAAGACAAAGACAGAGTTTTACGTAGTATTTCACTAGGATCTATATTCTCCCGTTTTAGGGGCAGATTACAAGCACCTTGCGCCACCGGTGTGTCACTTTTTGTGTCGTACCGGTGGCGCATTTTACTGCTCAATATTTACAAGTACAGGAAAAGCCACCCTGCGTGACTTTCCCTGTCCTTGTAAATATGGCCCCTTTGCACGCAGCACTTTGTGTGAAAGGGGTGTTCCATGGGTGTTGCTTTGGATGTTCCCAAGCAAACACTCATGGAGCCAGACACATTTCCAGATTTACGAGGAATCGTAAATCTGGAAATGCGTGTGAATGCTGCGCCTTCCCAGGGGAGGCGTTGGGAGGCGCAGCAAGGAGAAATGTATTCATTTCTCCTCGTTTTCTTTTCCTCTTTCTATGCGTGCTGCATTCTGCAGGACACATAGAAAGAGGAAATCACCTCTAATGATTGTTTATGTACAGGAAGGGTTCTCACAATCCTTCTTCATTTTGCTCACATCCAACATCAATCTACACTCTCTCCTCTTCTGGTGTTGAAGACCATTGAGCTTTCTTCACATCAGCTAGCATCAATTGCCTCTGAATGTGTTAAATGTTTGGTGTGCTTTTGGCCATCAAAGGCACCATCTGTACTGGCTGTAACATGCCCTCTCTTTCTGCTGTGTTTGCCAAGGCGTTACCTCTGACAATCTTAGTATTTGCTCCTGTGTGGGCTTCATATTTTATTACCGCTATCCTGTAGGGTAGTAATATTGCCTTTAACAAGTACTTTACTAAAGGACCATTTTGGATGGGATGCCCTGCTGCTGGTATGGAGCCAGGATATTGCCCCAGTTGGCCAAAATCATGGACAGCTCCAAAGGCATAATTTGAGCAAGTGTAAATGATAACAATCTTCTCTTCAGATAGGATGCATGCTCTTGTTACAGCATGCAGCTCAGCTTGCTGGGCAGAATTACCAGGTGGCAGAGCTGCATTCTCAATTATAGTATCAACTGTTGAAATTGCATACCCTGCTCTGTTATCAGTATCTGTTCTCCAGTATTGGATCTTTCATAGATTCACATGCTTGAATCATTCCCCGTAGTGGAAAGTGGAAGTCCCACGGTACCATAATAAAGCAGTATGTATCATTATCATAGGCTATAATGGTAATGAACAATCACTTTAATAGCCTATTTATGCCCTTTTTAAAAAATGAACAAACTTCAGCAAATCAGGCGACAGAACTTTCTAGAATACTCCCAAGAGAGGCTGAATCCCTCAGATTTTCTACTGCATGTTGTGTGAAGGAAGTCTCTCTGAGCAATGCTCAGTCATCTTCTACCTGGTATTATAAAACTTATTTACCACTACTACCATGCCTCAAACATCTAAAAAAAAAGGGCTCTTTAGGCCCTGTGGTACTTGTGGGAGGAAAATACTTCATTCAGAAGACCCCCCACAAGGATTGTATTTACTGCCTCTTCCCTCAGCATAAGATGAAAGACTGTAAAATCTATCCAACCTTTTCTACTAAAACCTTGAAGGACAGAAAGGGGAGGCTTTGTGGCTCCAGAAAGCCAACTCTAAAAAGTCTGCCAGCTCCGAGGAGAACAATGACATCTCGTTGACCTCTCACAAAAGGTCACATAAGAGAGAAATATCTCATGAACAAGGGACTTCTGAGGAGTCCATGAAGGCCTTAAAGAAGACTTATCACAAGTCAATTGAGGACAGTTCTAAAAGGACAAACAAGACAAAATCTCCTCAGGAACTAGCAGTTCTGAGCCTGCTACTCCATCTTGTGAAGTCTGGAGTTCGTCCTTCAAAGTCCTCTTCGGAACTGTCGATGACAAGGCCAAAAACAGCCATGAAAATGTTCACAATGACCACCTCACCAGCCAAATCACCATCGTCGATAACAACGACAATCACCACAGTGACGTCGACAAGGGCGTAGATGGCAACATCGATGACGCCTTCCAAATTATCATTGGTGCCTATTTCGCATTCGTCGAAAAAAGCTCAGTCAACGACACAAGTGCCCCCATCAGTGACAGCTCCATCGATGACCACCTCATTGACGAGAATAACGTGAAGATAACAAAGGGATCAACGATGATGTTGTTACGACACCGTTGACAACATTAAAAGTGGCAACAACTTTCATCCTCCCAGAATACATATCTCCCAGCAAAGTGTCTCCTCTCCCTCCAAGCCACCTTTTGGACGTGGAAAAGTCAGAGGATGACAGCCTATTCGGGTCAGCCCACAGCCCCTCAGAACTCCCTGTGAAGTAGCAGGATGAGGATGAGGAGGAAGAGCAATATTACCAAGAATATTATGAGCCACAAACAAGATATTTGGAGAGGCCCAGACATCAGGGAGAGCATTTCCAACAGAGTGGAAGCTCTCCTCTGCAAGAAGCTATAGTACAAGTGCCTCTCTCATTATTACAAGACCTGCAAGGGATGCTCCTGGATTATCAAAAGACGCATCCGGAGCCAGCAAGACCACTATCACCAGTGGAGTATAGTGCTCCACCTCCATCACCAAGAACACCAAGGCCTATTCCACCGCCATTAACACCCAGGTTGACTCCTACATCTAACATTGTAGTGCATCCTAGGGAGGATCTTTCGTCATCGGATGATAATCCGGAGGAGGGAGAGATTCCTGATGATCCCTCCCACCAGGAATGGAATGACTATCTTATTCCTACCCCATCTCCACCGGCTACCCAACTAGTGGATTCTCCTCTGGATGATACAGGAGGATTCCACAACCTGATAGAGAGAGCTCCAAAGAGGATCTAGCTCCCTATGTCTGTCAAGCAGTCAGACTGCATTTTATATGATTTCAAAGAGCTGGCAAGGAAGTTGGTGCACGTCATTCCTATAGTAGACTACATCTGGGAAAAAGGCACAAGGGTTATGCAAAACCCAGCTATGGTAGCTGCTGTTTTGTTGTGAACAGACAAAAAATGCAAGGCAACAGAAGATTCACTTGCCTACTTGGTGGGACACCAACAACAACGCCCATGACAGCAAGGAACTTTTCAGCATCGTCAAAGAGTTCTCCAACCCCAGCGCCGGAAACAACGACATCACCCCCTCGCAAGACCTCTGCAACTCACTCTCCGCGTTCTTCCACCGCAAGATCACCGACATACATAACAGCTTCGACGCACAAACCACGCACCCTACCGCCGAACCAACGCCCGCCACCACCACCCTCTGCAACTGGACCCCGATCAGCACCGAAGACACCACCCGCACGATGAACTCCATCCACTCCGGATCACCAACCGACCCCTGCCCACACCACGTCTTCAACAAAGCCGACGCCACCATCGCACCCCATCTCCGGGACATCATCAACTCCTCCTTCCACACCGCCACCTTCCCGGAGAGCTGGAAGCACGCCGAGCTTACCGCCCTCCTGAAGAAACCAACGGCGGACCCCACCGACCTCAAGAACTACCGTCCCATCTCGCTCCTTCCGTTTCCGGCCAAAGTCACTGAGAAGACCGTCAACAGACAGCTTGCCGCCTTCCTCGAGACGAATCGATCCCTCGACCCCTCGCAGTCCGGGTTTCGGGCCAACCACAGCACCGAGACCGCCCTTATCGCAGCCACCGACGACATCAGAACCCTAACCGACAACGGGGAAACAGCTGCCCTCATCCTCTTGGACCTCTCCGCGGCGTTCGACACCGTTTGCCACCGCACCCTAGTGAAGCGCCTCAGCAACATCGGAATCCGAGAGAAAGCACTGGAATGGATCATCTCGTTCCTCGCCGGAAGAACCCAGAGAGTCCGCCTCCCCCGTTCAGATCCGAAGCCACCGAAGTCATCTGCGGCGTTCCACAAGGATCTTCACTCAGTCCAACCCTCTTCAACGTCTACATGAGCCCCCTCGCAGCCATCGCACGCCAACACAACCTCAACATCATCTCATACGCCGACGACACCCAGCTGATCCTCTCCCTCACCAACGACCCCACCACCGCCAGAGCCAACCTACACGACGGGATGAGAGACGTCGCCGACTGGATGAGGAACAGCCGCCTTAAACTGAACTCGGACAAGACGGAAGTCCTCATCCTGGGCTCATCTCCCTCCGCCTGGGACGACTCCTGGTGGCCCCCGGCCCTGGGCACCGCGCCCAAGCCAACGGACCACGCACGCAACCTGGGCTTCATCCTGGACTCCTCCCTGTCGATGACCAGACAAGTCAACGCCGTCTCATCTTCATGCTTCAACACCCTGCGCATGCTCCGCAAGATCTTCAGATGGATCCCCACTGAAACCAGGAAGACCGTCACCCAGGCACTCGTCACCAGCCGACTGGACTATGGGAACACCCTCTACGCCGGAACCACAGCCAAACGTCAAAAAGACTCCAGCGCATCCAGAACGCCTCCGCACGACTCATCCTGGACATCCCCGACACAGCCACATCACCGGACACCTGAAAGACCTGCACTGGCTCCCCGTCAGCAAGAGAATCACGTTCAGACTCCTCACCCATGCACACAAGGCCCTCCACGACCTGGGCCCAAAGTACCTCAACGACCGCATGACCTTCTACACGCCCACACGCCAGCTACGATCAACCAGCCACGCCCTCGCCACCGTACCACGCATCCGCAGAACCACCGCCGGAGGAAGATCCTTCTCCTACCTGGCAGCCAAGACCTGGAACTCCCTCCCCACTCACCTTCGGCGAACCCAGGACCATCTCTCCTTCAGGAAGCAGCTCAAGACCTGGCTGTTCGAGCAGTAACCTACCCCCTCCCCCAGCGCCTTGAGACCCTCCCGGGTGAGTAGCGCGCTTTATAAATGCCGTGATTGATTGATTGATTGATTGACACCTAAAGCCAGACTCAGTTATTTCTCAAGCAGCTCAGCGCTGTTCAAAAAATCCTTCTACACCTATCTCAGCTCCACCAGATCGAGAGTCCAGATACCTAGACAATATAGGTAAAAGGTTTTTGTCAATGTCCACCATCACAGTCCATGCTGCTATTTCCCTTGCCGTATTGGACTGACAAATGTGGTACGATAATAGTGCACTGGTAGATCTTGTGCCAGAGAATAGAAGATCAGAGGCTAAAAGAATCCTTCAGGAGGGAGAGACAACAGCCTCCGAAATAATCGATTGTGCAATGGACATAGCCTCTACTGGATTTCAGCAGCTGTAAGGAGCCGCAGTGTTAAGGCGGCAAGGATGGCTAAAAGCAACCTCTTTCCGGCCTGAGGTCCAAACAAAGATCTAGATGTGTTGCAATGGGAAAGCTTTTTTCAATAAGCATGTTGATGATGCTTTACAGGGCAACAAGGCAGATACAAACACAGTGAAGTCTTTTGGAACTCTGCAGTTTTGTAAGGTGCCCTTTCAAGGAACAATCTGTTAGCAGACCTGCTAAGCAGAACCAAAGACAGCTGCCATGAGTGGGAGCAGGATCAGTCGGCGCTGGAGAGAATCTTCTTTCGTGGGAGCAAACAGTAGCATTGGATCTCTACGCAACAAGTGAGAACCGCAAACGCCAGCTCTATGCAAGTCGGTATCCACATTCAGGCTCGTGGGGGAATGCCTGTTCAATCAAATGGTCCAGGATCTATGCAAACGCTTTACCTCCGATACCTATCATACCAAAGGTTCTAAGCAAAATGAAAGTGAAACAGTGTTGCCTCATCCTAATAGCTCCCACGTGGCCCAGGCAGCTTCTCCTACTATCGAAATCCAACCACATTCAGCTACAAAAATCCCAAACACTTTTTATGATGAACAAAGGCTAGGTCCTTTATCCAGAACAGACTTCTCTCCACTTATGCACATGGTTCCTGAATTTCATGAAATCAAAGATCTGAATATTCCTCAGGACTGAAGGGATATTTTCTCAGAGGCAAGAGCGGAAGCCACAATAAAAACACATAAACTGAAATGAAAATGTTTCTGCTTATGGTGCCAGAAATCAAACCTACATCCTCTACAAGGATCACCTAAGCAGATACCACTGTATCTCCTCTCACTAGCTCAGTCAGGGTTGTTGCATGTGTCTATTAAGGTGCATCTTGCAGCAATATCAAGATATAAAACTCTCATCACATTCTCTCTATTTGTGCTCAAGCAGAATCATCAAACAGTTCATGAAAAGACTGTTCAGAGTCTTTCCTCCGGTAAGTGCTTCTCCCCTGGACTGGCACCTGAACACAGTTCTCTCTCAACTCATGAAAAGTCCATTCGAACCCACACACAGCGCAGACCTCAAATTTCTCACATCAATAGTCGCATTGTTACTAGCGCTCACTTCGGCCAGGAGGGTAAGTGAGATACAGGCTTTCAGAACTGAACAACCTTTCTTGCGCTTCACAGACAATTCTGTAATTCTCAGAACCAATCCAAAATTCATTCCCAAGGTCTCTTCCAATTTTCACTCAATGAACCTCTAATCTTGCAGACTTTCTTCCCGACTCCAACATTACCAGATGAACGGTCTCACCATAAGCTAGATATCAAATGATGTCTAAAATTCTACTTACATTGCACTAAACAACTCAGGAGAACTGACCAACTGTTGGTCTCATATAGACACACTCGTAAGAGTGCTCCAGTCACAAAGCAACCATTGCTAGATGGATGTCAGCCGCAATCCAGCTCTGCCCCCAAAGACTGGCAAGCCACTCACAGCGAAAACCAGGGCACACTCAAGTAGGGCAGTTTCCACCTCAACTGCTTTGTTTGCGGGAGTGCCTCTGGAGACAATATGTCTTGCTGCGACTTGGAAGAGAATACATACATTCACACAGCATTATTGCCTGGAATTGGTGAAGTGCAGTGATGCAGCAGTTGGACACGCTGTACTACGCCACTTATTTCAATAAGGTGAGCCTCTTTTGGTTACATGTGTTTGCTTATGACTTATGTAAATTTTAATATGTGATATATATTTATTGAATTGCATTTAAATCTGTTATGTATATAGTTTCTACCTACCATCCGCTATTTGTGCTAATGCTATAAAGTATACAAATACAGTAACTGCTTGCTATTTTGATTCAAGCATGTGAATCTATGAAAGATCCAATACTGGAGAAGAAAATGAGTTACTTACCTGTAACTGTAGTTCTCCAGTATTGGTATCTTTCATAGATTCACATGCGACTCACCCTCCTTCCCTGAGAAGCTTCCCTTATAGCTAGGGATTATTTTTCCCACTAGTGCTTTGAAAATCTGAGGGATTCAGCCTCTCTTGGGAGTATTTTAGATGGTGCTATTGCCTGATTGGCTGAAATGTGGTCCTTTTTTCAAAAGGACATAGGCTATTAGAGTGATAGTTCATTGCCATTATAGCCTATGATAATGATACATGAAAGATACCAGTACATTTAGAACTACAGTTACAGATAAGTAACTAATTTTCTTAGTCTGGTGGATGAACCATCAATTTACCATTCATAGTCAGCCTTTTCTAATGGTGTCTGCTGTAAATCTGGTTTTGGGTTGGTGCATGTTTCTACAACCTCAACACAGTCATGGTCATCAGGTATCTCATCAGAATTCCCTATTGCATGTAATAATGTTGCCAAATTAACAGGTGGACATCGTTTAATGGTGATATTAGTGTTAGACAAGACGACCTCATAACCTGTGCGCCTGGCAGCTGAAAAATGTTGTGTTGCTGCAGATGACAACAATAACTGTACCACATGTGGCACCTAAACAATACAAGGGTAGTCTAACACAATGAGAGCCATCCTCTCTACCATCACAGATGCTGCAGCCACTGCTCGCAAATAAGCAGGATGCCCAGTCACTGCTGAAGGTAAAGTAACAAAGTAGAATTCCACTTGTCTTTTTCTGAGTCATGTTGCTGTGTCAGCACACCATTTGCAATGCCATTTTGTTCTGACACATAGAGATGGAATAGCAGTTTGTAATCAGGCAGCCCCAATGCTGGAATAGTGCACAATATCTCTTTCAGTTTCTTAAAACAATCTGCAAGTTCATTAGTCCATACAATGTTGTAGGGTGCATCTTTTAGTGTACATTGTCTCAGGATGGCATCATTGGATTTGTACTCAGGGATTTATTGGCGGCAGTAGTTCATCATCCCCACAAAGGAAATCATTCCTTTCTTGGTGGACTGGGGCTGCATGCTCTGAAGCTATTTTTTTCTGTCAGGTGATATGTAACATGTACCTTTGAACACCACATAACCCAGGTATGTCACCTCTTTCTGGCAGCACTGCAATTTTGACAATGATGCTTTGTGTCCTCTCTCCTGGAGGTGGTTTAGCAAAGCTACAGTGTCTTTTTCACAGGCCTCAAGTGATGGAGATGCCAAAAGAAGGTCATCAGTGTACTGTAAGACAACTATACCACCTTCCAGGCTATCCAGGTCTCTCTTTACTGCCTGTGCATAGACCGTGGGCCTCATGGTGAAGCCTTAGGCGAGTCATGTGAAATCCTGCATGAATCTATATTGTCCTGCATTGCGTTTGGGCTGTGAAAGGATAGGACTATTACAGGGGGTAATGGTCTTTTTATGATATCCTGTTGTAACAGAGACTCAATCACAGGTTTTATTTCCTCCTCTGCCTGATGTGATATTCTGTACTGACACTCTTAAGGTATTTCTGCATTCTCTTCAAGTGTCACTTTATGGGGAGGGAATGTTTTCAACAATCCTGCCTCAATTTTGTGTTTTGCCCAAGCCTCTGTATTCACCTGCTCAAGAACCTTTTTTTTAGTCATCTGTAAAGCCATTTTCCCTTCAAGCTTGTCAAAAACTGCAGTCCTGTCATTTCTGAGCATACACAAAGTCTAACACCATCCTTCACGATCTCCCAACACAGACACCATTCCCAATGGAAATGTAAAATCTTTACTTTTTGGTAAGTCCTGAAGGCGTTTTACCATGGTGCCCATTCTTTATGGTAAAAACCTGATGCTACAGCCACAGACACGTGTTGTTCTGAAGCTGCCACTTGAAATAACCTCTCTTCCTGTGGTCCTAGTTCAATGCTCACTACACACCCATCCTTGCCTATATACAGTGTGTCCTCTAGCAAATGAATTGTCCAGTACAGGTGTTTATCTGCCATGTAGGCGTTCCACTCAGGCACAGGCCCTGTGAAAAATGCTGCAGTATAGTGCACAGGCCCTCGTACTAGTGTTAGCTGCTATAAGTATGTAACTAGGTCTGTCTCAATGTCAGGGCTGTATTTAAACAATTCTTGTAACATATCATTTTAGAAATCTCCCTGTAACGGAGTTGTGTTGGAGAGAGAGACAAGACATGGGGTGCACATAACACTGAATACTCAATTAATTTGCAAGCAGTTAGCGTTCTATTAGCCAATTCCAATCTGTCCTCAGGTGCTTGTAAGTAAATCCCATTTTGTGAAAAATATAATGTTGCATGCAATTTGCTGAGGGGTTCTCTCCCCAGCAATTGATGGGTGCATCTGGTGACGATTGAAATTCATGGGTCATTTTATAATCATCAACAGATACTGGTATTGGTTCGGTTAACTCGTCATGGATCTGCATTCCATTCACAGCCACAGTGGTCACTGTCCGGCCCCTGCTGGGACCTAAATTGTCCCTCACTGCTGATATTGTTGCACCGCTGTCTATCAAGAAATCAAGCTCTTTACCTCCTACCTTAATTGGAAACATGGGATTTTTTTGAGGCGTGTCTGATATATTCATTATAAAACACTGGTCTGGGGTCACTGTTTCTCTCTCCATGTTGTCCTATGCTGATCCTTGTTGTCCCCGAAAAGGGTTCCTCATGGAGTACTGTGTCTCTTGGATTTCTTTGGACATACGTGGTGTTGATGGCTGGACCTCATTCCTGTCATTTCTATCCTTCCTGTCATTTGCCCATCGTTCTCTCCTATTCTCTCTCCCTCTATCATTTCTACAATTTGTCCCCCAGTGCACGTACTTCTTGCAAACATAACACTGATCTCTGCTCTTGTCCCTACTTTGGTATCTGTGTCCTTCATCCAGTCTACGCTGTCCCCCCTGGTAGTACATTCCCACTGGGCTCTCCTCTCTTTGCACCTGCTGCAGCATAATCCCTTTGTCAATTTTAACTGTGTCCTTCTTTACCTTGAAAATACAATTTCTCTCCATATTTATCAGAAGTGTTCACAACTCTTGGCATCCTTTAGTACAGTAGTTCGCAACGTTTGACTCCTGAGGACCCCCACTGAATCATTACTGGAAGCCGGGGACCCCAAGCAATTTGCACAATTTAAATTTCAAACATTAAAACAGTAATTCACAAAAAATACACAAACAAGTACACACCAAACAATTACTCGAATTGCAAAAGATTTTATTATTTGATTTGAAAAAACTATGCAAAAATCAGTGCTTAATTTGTAAAAAAACATAATTACCAGGGCTCTAGTCAGCAGACCAATTCCGCTTGCACAGCCCATTGCCGCTTTCAATTACAGTAACAGCATAACTAATAAGTCACACTCCTACAAGTGTTACAATTCTGCCAATTTCAGGACCACAAAGTTAAAAGAATGACTTTGGCAGCAGGTATTAGTCATTCTTAAGGTATATTGAATTAATAAACAACAGTTGTTGTGCTCATCTCTGAATTAAAAAAACAGTGCCACGATGTTGCAGACTGTCATAGATAGCAGTACTGACAATTAAGTGCCGGTGATGAGCACCGGAAACCACCGGCTCACATTAAGCACTGCCAAAAATTGAAAGATTTTGATGGGAAGGTTGGTGCTGCAACTCGGTGACTAACTTTTCAATGTTTGGTTATATTTCAAAAAGTTGAATCCTCAGATTATATTCTACATTTCCTAAGCGAGCTCTGTAATTATTGTTTAGGTTAATAAGATCTGAGAAACCTTTTTCACATAAAGGCATACATGCCAACATTTTAGAAGAGGAAACTGGGAGATTTAAAAAATAAAATTGGGAGAATGTATTTCCCCCATTCACATCTATTGAAGCAGAGGGAATTAAAGCATCCCTGGCAAATTTTGTCAAACCAGCCCCCGTACGGTGCATAGCAAGTGCAGCGAGTGAGTTGACCACTATAAAGCGGGGCTTTGGAGGGGCTCTCCCTCAAAGAAAATTTGGGAAAAATAGTGCATTCTACAACACATTTGCCATTTCAATCAAGATCTTTATTTCGCATTTAAAAATTATGCATAAAAAGTACATAAAAGAGAAACATGCTTTACAAACAAGCGATAAAAACATAAAAAAAATATTATTCAAAAATCTCATTATTCCATTTCAAATGCATAAAAGGTAAATAGTATCAAAAAGCAGGTATAAAAACAACTGCTTAGCAGACAAGCTTATACTTAGTATCTTGATAAATTGTTAAAACAAATAAAAAACACCCAGCGAGAACGTTCATACTACTAAGGCTTTAGATAAATATATGTCAGCTCCTGCTAGACAATAATAAACAAATCTCACTATACTTAAACGAGGGCATACTATACAATGGGAATACCAATAAAAGGTTAAAAGAAGACATTTCCTGACTCAGTGCATTGATGGTCTTAGGGGCTAGCCCTTCTAACAGAATATTCACCTTTCTAATCCTTAAAAGAGCTAATAGATAGGACGCTAGTGTGTAACATACATAGGATGTTTCCAATCCTCGTATTACTTCCACTGCCTGGTTGTGTGAATGTAGACTGAGTTTTTTCAGTAGAGGGATAATTAATTTAACCCTCTCAACCTTATAACAAGTTCAAAAAAAGAGCAAATGTGAGATCGATTGCTTTGAGAGACCATCACAGGAACAGAGAGACAAATGGGATACCGAATAAGATTGTGCAGGGTACCCAGCCACTAGTAGAATATAATTCAGTCTAAATCTCACCAAAACAAAACGATGTCTTGTATTGGTGACAAAAGACAAATAAGATAGATGTCCAGTTGCCACAGGAGGTGATGCTCGATAAGCAATTATGGGATTTTAGATTGATTTTCTTGCAGTCTATCCTGAATTTGCTTAGCAGTACAAATTTCCTTTGATCTGGTTTTGGAAAATAATATACAATAAGACGAAGTATCATACAGGAACCCAAGATCCAGTTCACTAAAGGATTTTTTCACATAAGCTAACCAGGCAATTGATGACGCTCTGTCCAAGGATAAAATATCCTTTAACACTTTTTGATTAAGGAGGACAGTTTCCCTTTTCCAAATCGAGAGCCACGCCATCAGCGGAGCCAATTTTTTGGTATCAGGGACAAATAAGAAACCCAGCTCCTTGTGGACTAAAATGTTTGGGCAAGAGCTGGGTATAGCCAGCAGTCTTTTTAGAAATTTGTCCTCTATAATTTGGAGAATAAATATCAAACATTTCTTTAATTGGTTTATCCCACAAATTTAGGGCAAACTTCCATAGGGCCGCTATGCTTCTGGACATCTGGTTCATTCTATTTCTGACCATTGCCGACCAGTTTAATTCGTCATCAATAAGAATGCCCAGATATGAAAAATTCTCAATTCTCTCCAGGCGTCTGCCATCTATGTGAAATTGCATTAGTTTTTTCTTTTTCCGAGATTCCCACAGCCTTCACATAAGATTTGGTTTTATTTACAAATAGGCCAAGCTCGGCCTAAAAAGTGGAGTATGACTCAATACACTTCTGTAAGGCTATTGGGGACCTTGCCAGCAGAACAGTGTCATCCGCATAAAGCATAACAGGCATGGATATTGGGCCTGCCACTTGGACATCCTTGCAATTTTCAGTCAGGACCTCAGCTAACTTGTTCGTATGCAAGGAGAAAAGAAAGGGGGCGAGAACACAACCCTGTCTAACCCCCTTTTCAATCCTGAAGAGTTTTGTGCATTCTCCATTTGTTCCGTAACGAATCACAGCCTCTGCCTGACCATATAAGTTTCTGATGAAAAAGGTTTTGGAGGGGTCCACGCCCATTGAGTCCATAATGTCCCACAGTTTACTGTGGGACAAGCAGTCAAAGGCCGCGGACAGGTCCATAAACGCCATATATAATTGTCCTTTCTTTGCAGTGACGTATTTGGCAGCAACTAAGGCAAGATTGAAGCATTGGTCTATCGTACTCCTTCCCTTTCCAAAGCCATATTGGGCTTCCGCAAGTATGTTATTTTCTTTAGCCCATTCCTCCAACCTATTTAATAACAGTCTGCCCATCATTTTGGCTGTGCTATCAAGAAGGGAAATTGGGCAATAGTTAGCAGGATCTGCTCCATTCCCCTTCTTGAAAATTGGAATTATCACAGTCTACCTCCAGGATGAGAGAGGGCCTGATTTAGCTATAGCATTAAAAGCTGTAGTCAAGACTGGGGCCCATAGATCTTTATTAATAAGAAAAACAACCAGTGGAACCCCGTCTGGTCCTGTGGCCTTCAATGCAGGGGATTGGGACAATACTAGAAAAACCTCATCCAGCACAAATTCCAGTACCTGTGGAACAACCGGCAGGGACTCAGAAAGCTCAGTGATGTCATCTGTCTGCTTTTGGAATATTTTCTGAAAATGGGACAACCACATGGCCTCATCTATGTGTAGGTCTAGAGAAGGTCCACTACTTCCTTGGAGAAACGGGGAATTGACCACTTGCCAAAATGTCTTAGTGTCTTTAGACAATGAGGCTAATCTTAAATTCTCCCATGCTTCCACAGAGAGCGCCTTTTTCTTTCCTGCCTTGCATGTTTGTATATGGACCTCAGGTTTTTAATAAGGTTAGGGAATAGTTTAAGTGCTTTCTGTAAAGCCACTGAGGCTTGGGAGCATTTTTTATCAAACTGCTTAATTAGCGGAGAGTTTTTCCGGGAAAATTGACGAGTTATTAAGTCTCTTATAACACTTAAAACACTGCTTATGGCTGTCACAACTTGTATACTATTCGATGATTGATCTAGGCATAGGCATATCTCCTGATAAGACAGAGACAGCGTTTTATGTAATATTTCACAAGACTATATTTTCCCATTTTAAAGTATATCCATATTCCCTGGATAGATATGATTCGGGTACAACTTTAATTTCCCCTTTCTCATGGAATGACTACTTAAATGAGGAGTGTAATAAAGCCTGATCGCTATATTCGGTCATCACAACCTCAAATTTTTTGGGGGTACTACTCAACGACAGAGGAAATAGTATAAAATCAATGCACGAGGTGGTACCTGACCTATGGAAAGTTGGGGACATTTGACCCGTACTAGAGCAAATTTGATTAACAATTTTCAAATCCCAAGCCATCAACAAACTATTTAGGGTGTTACCATAATTGTGATGGTTAAAATGTACAAGCATATTCCCATTCAAATCAGTTACCCCACATATGTTTGAGTCAGAGTGCTTGCAAATATGAGTGTTGAAATCACCCGCCCAAACAATAAAAAAGTGGTTTAGGATGATGAGAGAACAGATCCTCCATAGATCGAGTCAAATCATCAACCACTTCTGTTTGGTTTACAAAATTATTATTATAAAACTTTATTATTGATAAATCTAACCAATTTCGTCCTGTAGCCACAACGATATGAAAGTAAGCAGAGGGGTTTACAAAATCAACATTATCAAAAGAAATAGTGTTGGCAATAAGAGTTAAAAGGCCCCCTTTTGCTCTACCGGGGATCGAGGGTAATGCTTGTGTAAAAATTGAACGGCAACCATTTATGAAAATTGGGTTTCGTTCCCAGGTTTCCTGTAGGCAAATAATTCCAGCATTTCATATTTCTTTTTCCTATGCCCACCTGTCTTTTTTGTTACTGAAACCTGCTATATTCCAGGCGAGTATTGAAATCCCCGCATGTTCAGGCTGTAGCACAGGCTGTAGCACAGATACCTCCGAGTTATCAGTGAGTGGCTTAGGCAAAGGAAGAGAGTTACAGCTCATGGGGGCTGATCCATCAATACCAGTTCGGACCCCCGCACCTGCATATGCATTAGGGGCTCTGTCCTCAACTATACTGGTCGCAGGCAGTGTGGCCGGGTAGGGAGTTAGTCAGTCACAACTATCCAATCCCCCCAAAGGACCAACTCTGTTTGCTAGGGGTATATTACTATAAGCTAACTGAGGGGGACAAGAAGTGTGATTGTTTACGAACAATCTCAGATTTTGTGTAATATTATTGGGAGTGGCGGGGTTTATTAAAAAAGCTCAGTGGAACAGCAAAAATCTGGGATTGGGGAGGGGGGCTTATGGTAATTGACCCAATAAATCCCTCACCAACCATCGATTGTTAAAGTTGAGGACAATACAATCGTTTTCAAATAATTTGGGATCTGGCTCTACCCATGGAATTCTTCTGGCCATGATCAAGTGGTGTTGTATTGGCTGGCCTATATTAGCAGCTTGCGACAACCAGTGGTGAGCTTTGGTCAACAATTGAGAAGTTGTTTCAGTTTGGTCAGCTCTAAGAGGAGGGACGTTGACCAAAATTATTACAAAGGGAAAAGCCGCCGGGGGTAGGTTCAAGGATAGGGGTTTAGTTCTCTTACTAGTGTTTGCGTACTGCTCATTTGGGAGGTCAGTAATTGTAGATGACGTGTGGTAAATTGGGTAATCATGCTATTTGCCTGCTGCGTGTTACTATCAGCGCTGGGGCAAGGTTTCGTGAGTAACCTATATAGGGGCTATGTACGCTATGTGAGTTCACAGCCTGGTTGATTTGGTTCCCCTCGCAATGATTACGGGTAATAGAATCTTCATAATCAATTACATTAACTGATGGAGGTGCCAACTTCCCCCTGTATTTGGCACTAAATGTGACATTTGTCATTATATATTCAATTGTATTAGCTTTTAAAGCATAATAAATGATGATCTTACATTGCACCAGGATACGACAGTCTTTATTGGGGGTCTTCAATGATTCCCTCACCTTCCAACAGTGCCTCTCATCTCTCCATAGCCCCTCTGTCACATGTGTTTCATTTGTTTTATAGAACCTCTCATACCAGCGTAGGTAGGGTGTCGGAGCACTTTACATCACTAACATACAGAGACAATGAATCATGCGTGTGTAAATCAGTGTATAGAAAATGTTACTTAAGGCAAAGGGGACTACAAGGTGCAGGATTCACATGTCATCCATACTGGTAAGCATTTTTTAAGAGAGCTTGGTATGGAGAAGCACAAACTCAGGATTCAGATCATAACACAGTGGTTAGCGATTACTTTAATAATAAGAATTTATTTCTACTCAAACAAACCTTTTAGCAGCATCAGGATAATGAAAGACTGGGAAAAACCTAACTTTCTAACTTGTACCATGCAGTTTGCATGCACCTCTCCGATGGCAGTTCATAGCCTACAGTGCTAGATTATGATTTTAACTTATGAACTGCACATTAACAAAAGAATCTCTGTGACAAAAGCAGTAGCCCACTGAGCTATGCACAACAAATACTGGGGGATATGTTCAAGGAAGTGGCAGAGTGAGGCGTTAGCCGTCATGGCTTAACGCCTCACTCCCCCACTTCAGAAACACAAGGCTGCACCATATTTACACTTAGCAGTGTAGCGCCAACGCAGGCACCCTTGCACAATAGTACAAGGGTGTCTGTGTGCAGGGGACAGAATGTTTATGTACAGGAAGGTCCCCCTTTCTGTACATAAACAATCTTTAAATGCCATTTTGTCACTTCTATGTGTGCTGCTTAATGCAGCACAAATGGAAGTCACAAAATGGCATTTTTCTTTAAAGATTGTTTATGTACAGGAAGGGGGACCTTCCTGTACATAAACAATCCAAGGCATTTTGCTTTTTCCATGTGTGCTGCACAAGGCAGCACACATGGAAAAAGCAAAAACGAGGGGAAATAATTTACGCTGCCCTTGTAAATAGGGGGCAGCATCAAAATAAACGGGTGTTGCGGTGGAACGCCCACCCCAACACCCACTGCCCACCCCTTTCACACTAAGCATAGAGTGAAAGAGGGACTTATTTACAAGGCAGCATTGAGCCACGTTACGTGGCTTACGTTGCCTTGTAAATAAGGCAAAGCCCCTATCGCCACCACAGCGTCGTAAAAAGTGATTTGTGGTGGCGATAGGGGCTTGTACATATGCCCCACTGTTCTTTGATATGCATGGTACACATTCTTTGCAGCAGGGACATTAACCATCTGCACTACTTTAGATGAGTCAGAATTGCCACTACAAAAAACTCCCATCTCTTCCCAGTAGGGATATTAATCACCAGAGTTATCTTGACATTTTATTGTTGCCCGAAAGCTGCTGGATATGCAAGAAACTTTGCAGTGCTTTTAAAACTGCTGCACAAATGAAGTAATAAACATATTTATTTATTATTTATTTAAGCAATTTGTAAAGCGCACAAATACCCTTGGGTGTCTCGGCGCTGCGGACTGTGTAGAAGACTAAACAAGGAACAGGTGGCTATTGGTTAAAAAGCCATGTCTTTACTACTTTCCTAAAGGCAAGCAGGGTCGGGCAGGTTTTAATATGAAGGAGGAGGGTGTTCCACAATTTGGCGGTGGCGACGGTGAAAACACTTATGTGTTTCTGTTGAGACGCCTCAGCTGGAGAAGGGCCTTTCTGCTGGCCCAGGCCTTGTGCTGCCTGAACGCTGTTCAGCCTCAAAACAACAAGAGGTACAGCTCTTCTGCAGTAGGCTTGGGTAGGCGCTCAAGACCTGCGAACCCCCTGGTAATGTGTCATGGACCCCTGGGGGTCCACGGACCACAGTTTGGGAACTGCTGCTTTAGTAAACCAATCAGGGTGGTGCAGTTTCAGCTATGGGCCACTGAAGCTAACAATCCATTCATAAGCATGTATATGCCTCTGTTGTCCGCAGTACCCCTGCACTATTATCCCATGCTTCATTGTACCTTAACATGTAATCAGCCACTGACTCACCTGACTAGGCCATTAATTGTGTCCCTTACAGACTCTAACCAATCCGTCATTCAACGTTCTATAACATCCATATTATTAGTCAGTATTGCCCAATCTCTTTCTTGTGGAATTTGGAAAGCACTTTTTACTAATGGCCATCTACTGCCATATCCAATTTTCTGTCACATTTCTACATCCCTGGGAAGGGAGGTGTACGCAGTGCACATTCTATGAATCATTCATAATATTTCACAGTGGCTGTGAATGGGTCAGGTGCGTCCTTTGACATCTGAGCTGCCTCTAAGGTAGTCCATGACTTTAAGATTGCTGTCGCTTCCAAAACTATTTTTGGTGCTGTTATTTTAGTGTTCAATAGTATTTCATCAGTATATGTGTTTTCACCTGTTCCTGTTGGTGCCAGTGGGCTTGACCGAGTAAGTATCAATCTTTCCCTATCATCTTGCTTACTCTGAAGTTTGTTAAGAGAGCATTGTATTTTCTCCCTCATAGGGATCATCTCATGCTGGAACTTATCTGCCTTCCTCCTCAGATGAGCTAACTGCTCGTGTTTCTCCTCATCTTCTTTCTCTTCTGCACTCAGCCCTACATCATCCCCCAGGTGAAAAGTCAAAATTGGTGTCAGGGTTTAAAAAGCACGCACCATATCCCCTCCAAATGATATCTGTTCAAGTCCTAAAACTTTCTCTGGGGCTGGTTGGCATGTCAGATATCCTCGTTAAATCCCTTTCCAGGGAAATATGAAAATAAAACATGATAAACCTGTTTGGGGAGTGGGTGCCTGTTCGTGCGTGTTATTTCTTCCGCAGTGTATATAGGGGCATGAAAGTGATAGGTAAATTGAAGTTGTTTGAGGAGGGGCTGTAAAATGAGATGCAGGCGGAGCCGTCCCTGCAGAACAAAATTGCTTTGTCCCTGTTTTGGGTGACCGCTCCCTTTGCTGTCTCTATCTGCAAGCCAGTAATTGAAATCTACACTCATATTTAATCTCTATAGTCTATTCCAACCTTCCTCTGCTAACAACAAATCTGCATCATCAGTCAATGCATTTTCAGCAACCTTCTCACCATTTGTTCCTTCTCCTAGCTTGACATAAAGGCCTTGAGGCTTAACAGCAATAAACAGTTTCTTCAATTTATTTATGTCAACATGCAACTGCCGGTTCATCCAAATGCACATCACAGTAACAGCTAACCCTGTCTACTTCAGCTGTCTTAAAGCCACTGCATTTGCACCGTGACAGAAAATGTTGCTCTGTTAGCACACAGTGTCTTAATTCTAGTAAACATTGGCTAAATGTCGTGGGCCAATCCTTCCCCCGTTTTTAGTTTACTTTTATTACATCACTGTTTACCATTGCAGAAAAGTCCCGGGGCCAAGTGCCAAGAAACGGTGGTGGTTTCGCATTTCCCTGGCCTTTCTTCTTTGAAAGGAGAGCTCTCTTTTTAGCAGTTTAATGCCATTGCTCCAAACAATCACTCATATAGTACAAATCCCATGCTGGATCACCCCGTAATTCTATAGTTTCTGTCAAATATTTATTACCATCTATCTCAAGAGTACCAAATTCAGGCCAACTCCTGGTATTACCTGTCCATTTCCACACTAGCACGCAAAAGGGGCTTATGTACTTTAGACAATTCATCTCCTCAACTACCTGAGCTGCAGGGGTATCTGGTGGTAATTTAAAACCTTTCTTTCCTGCCAACAGTTAATTAACTTTCTAGTCTGTTTCTGCATATGGGGGCTTACCAACTTCCAGTTTCCTTTAGAACTTTTGTTGCCCATTACTTCCGTGAAATGTGCCTTTGCACTCACAATGTGCACTTACTCTCTGAAAGATGAACACAATAAAATGTTTTCTGCAAGAAAAAGGCATTCAGTATTGGACAGAGAGAGAAAAAGAAAAATCAACGGCTGTTGACAACTCAGAGACACCTTGTTAAAACAGTTTGATATGCAGTAATTCACCACTTTACATATAATTCAAAGAAACACCATTCTATACGAAAATCCAATGAAAACACATCTGAACAAAATGCAATGAAAACTAATCTGAACATCACAATCAGTCAACACATAATTCAAATAAAACACTGTTCAGTAACACATTTCCCTTTCTGCACATTTCAAAAGCATTTCCCTGTGTTTCGGTGCAATCCGATAATCAGATGTTTCCCCCCACCACACTCCAGGAGGGTGCCCCTGAGGTCTCCCAAATCCCCCCTGGCACAGGCAGTTCTGCTTGGAAGTTCCGATTCCCTGTAGGAATCTGCCAATGTCAGCTAATCTTAGCGGCACAGAGTAACTCGTAGGTAACTCCTCAGTCCCCTGTTTTACCACAAGAGAGGAGGGGGGAGACCCAGTTCTATGCCATGTGTTGAAGGGCCACTGCGGCAAAGCACTTACCCCACT
The DNA here is from genome assembly GCA_963921515.1 of Calotriton arnoldi. Classification (NCBI taxonomy): domain Eukaryota; kingdom Metazoa; phylum Chordata; class Amphibia; order Caudata; family Salamandridae; genus Calotriton; species Calotriton arnoldi. The sequence goes on from CAWUFW010014755.1 coordinate 307,964, forward strand.
GGCATGACTCTCCACACCACCTCACAGAGGGCACCATTTGTCAGGGATTGAGGTCTTGCACTCTCACAGGAGTGATGCAAAGAAGACACCAGGGGGTCAGGAACAGATGAAATGTAACTGTAGGTACCAAAGCTTGTTGGCTGGCCAAGGAAGAAGAGCAGATGCACAGCCAGTACAGACAGTACAAGCCTTCTTCCCCAAGTGACCAGTGTACAGGCCTTATATACAGAACTAGACAAAGGAGGTACAGTGCCAAATATGAGCAAACATATAGAAATGCAGCACAAGCATAAAATGAACAGAAACATCTGTACCATATCTTGTAGTATAGGTGGCTGTCGGGGGGCCCCTCAGAAGGAAACTACATCCATCCATTTGGAAACATCCTAATGGACTTAGCTAATGTGGGAGACAGTAAAAGCAGTATAGGAGCCTCTGTGAGATAATTGGTACCTGGTATTTGCATGGTATGTACATGGTATAACACAGAGCGAAGGGCCTCTAAAAAGGAAGGGGGCATTAGGTAGTGTCTGCAGCTGCTGGTGGTGTCTGTAAAGAGGCAGTGATAGCCTTGGCCCAGGGCTGGAATGCGATCTGTAAAGGAGGGGCGTGCTGGTGTGCCACGGAGGACCTGGCTGTTAGCTCGTGTAGGGAGAAGTGTGATACTTCAGTAGGTTGAAACAGTGTGGGTGAGAGTTGGAACTAACTATGCAAACTATGTAGTACATACATATGAATATATATATTTTCCCAACATTTACACTTAGGGAATAGGCAACAATGTAAACACAACACAATAACCACACCCCTCCCAACTCACTGAGAACATAGGGAAATACATCCCATTGGTACAAAGGAGGCAAAGCAAACAACCCAGGCAACAAGGTTGCGGATGGCCGAGAGTGAAGAGAAGGGTAAGGCACCCTGGTGAGAAAAAGGCCACGTAGCAATGTGATATCAGAATGTTACATCCAGGTAAGTCACTAGTTCGCTGTCGATGGCAGAACCCAAATGTGTCTGAAGTAGGTCAAAAGTACCTCCCGCCAGAGGTCATTGTATCGCCTCCACTAGCGGCCAAATGGAGCAGTGCCAGGTCAGTCATTGTCATTAAGAGGACTGCCAGATTCAGCTCTGGGCGGAGTGGAGCATCGTGCTTGGGGATTCACCAATCGACAAGAGAATTTTGCAGCAGGTTCGGGATTCATGACCTTGCCATTCCGAGTGACACACAGCTTGGTGGGGTATACTGGTCAAGAAGTGGTTCCAGGCTTCTGGAAAAGGTTCCTCACGGGCAGGAATTCCTGGTGGGCAGCGTGGACTGCAAGTATAAAATTCAGGTGCAGGTCAATCGTATTTCCCTGATACTGAGTGTATCAACTTTCTCTGACCTGCCTCAAAATGGTGTCTCTGTCCTTGTAGTTAAGTAGGTAGTCCACTATTGGTCATGCAGGTGCACCAGGCGGAGGCCGCTGGCCCAGAGAGCAGTGCACCAGCTCAACTGTGAATACAGGAGATAAGGTGTCGTCAAATAAAGAACAGAACATAGTTTCAACCTAGGTCTCCATTTTGTCTGTAGCTGTGGATTCTGGGGCACCCAGGATGCGGATATCTTTCCATCTGGACCTCACTTCTAGGTCTTTGTTATTGTTTTTTATTCCCTCCAGAAATGTATCCATGCGGAGGAGACGTTTGGAGCCCTATATGTGTCTTCAACTTCAGAGACTCTGCTCACAAGCTAGTCAATGCGGTCATAATGTGCATCCAGTCTCTCCTTCATATGGTCAATCCTGCTTGTGAGGAGGTCAATTTTGGCATCTGTAGTCTGGAGGCTGTTTTTCAATTCTATGAACATTTCCATAATGTTCTGCAATGGGTTAGGCGGAGTGGCCACCCTCTGTAACTTGCTGCCAGGGTCAGAGTCTGCTGTTATAAGAACTTATTTTCAAAGGACAGCTTGAGCTGGTTGTTGTCATGCTTGCCCATGATGAACAGGGGGGCAGGTGACACCTCTAGTGGTTGACTAGGAAGGACCATGCAGCGTGTGCCTGGCTGATTGGAAGTGTCCCCGTGTTCAGGTGCTTAGGTCCTGTCACACCCCCACACCGCTAGTAAGGCCAGAGGGCACAAGCAGAACCTGGTTTTAGGGGCTTCTGAGCAGATGTCTGTCTGCTCATACATGATAATTTCATATTTTCCAGAGGGAGCACAGGCCAGAATCCACCTTCTTGAGGCCACGATTCCCAGTGTAGTAATGATGAGCATCCTTGTGTAGCTGCAACTCACAAAATTGTCTATGATGTACTCAGAACCCCAAGGTGGAAAACATCCATTATTCACGTTTTACCCATCTGTAATTTTGTTGTGTATGGATCCAAAATCTTCTGCTCCTGCTTTCAACTGCTACATAAGAGCAAGGGAGTAATGGGGGAGCCAGACATAGCATGACCTTTCCTCCCCAAATAAAATAAATCGTGGCTGATTGACTCCAACCCCTTTGCCTTCCTACCCACGTTTGAAGCTGTGCTCTCTGCTCTCCATCTGAGCAGATGGCCAGCACTGCACTGACAGGCTCTCACAGAATCCTATCAAAACAGCCAGAAATTCTTTCATGACTTAGCAATAGTGGGGGTAACTGTTTTTCCCACTGTTGTTACGTCTTAGTGGTGAATAAATAGATTTGAAATTTGGTATTTATGCTATTAGCTCTCAATGAGAGCTATAGTACATCAAATTCAGTTGGGTAACTGTGAATAACAGGGATGATATTCACTTCTGAGTGATGTCACTCAGAACCTTGACATGAACATCCCTATTATTCACAGTTCCCTCACCTTCAGTTTTATGTTTCACTTGCCCCCCAAATCATCTGCCCTTCTTCCAGCATATGTGCTGAGGGAGAGAAGTATTGGGGGAGCCATAAAATCATGTATTAAAAAAGATACAAATAAAAAAAAACTTGGCCTCCTACACGCACCCCCACCACCCTCTGCACAACACTCCCTACCCGCATATACTAAAAAGAAAATACCTGGTCTCGGACCAACCACCCACACCACTCACGGCATATATCCATCCAATCCATCCCCCCAAGAAAATAGGCCAAAAGGTTTGAAGCAATAGTTGCAATAGTGCTGACAGCAGCTCAGAGAGAGTCATTTGTCAGCACAGCTTCATTTCTCCTCAGTGTGGATCTGTGCTGACCTACCCTGATGGAGGAAAAGGCGATTGAAGGAGGAACAGTGCCACCCACATTCTTCGGGGGTAAGCAAGCTGTGTATCACATGCACCAGGACCCAGTGGCATTCTAGTGGATATCCTGAAATTTGATATCGATGGTTACATTTTTAAGTTCAATCTTCACTAACATATTTATTTGTGGAGTTACTACATCCTACTGGAGAGGGTCAATATTTTATTCTATATATAATTGTGACCTCATCCCCAAAAGAGTAGCTATTGACACATTGCTCAACATGATTTTGAAGGCAAGGTGTTCACAAAGATCAATTTGAATAAATTTTCACTATGGGTTAAAGAAATCTGCTGAAGTTCATGCGGAAAGGAACTTGAAATCAGTGATCAACAGCTAATATTATTATGTCATTAATAATGCAAGGTGGGATAGCAAGCAGGAAAAACAGCCCAAGTTTCTACCAACAACACGACAACTATGCATTACCTGAACAAACAGGGAGGGACCCATTCTCGTCCCCTGTCTCTCGAGGCTCAAACCATTTGGAAATCGTTACTAGCCAGGAACTTAACGATAACAGACATTCGTCTACCAGCCAGTGCTGGCCTTAGGATATTTTGTGCCTTGTGCAGAGTATACTGTACAGGCCCCCCATGACACAGGTGAAATTGTTTTTCATTGCTAATCATTTTATTTTAGTAGATTTTTAACAAGTACAAGTAAAACTTAACTATACAAGTGCACCTGTAAAAGAATAATATATAATGCTACTTCTTCACAAAAAGGGAACATTCCTTGCTTTCTGTCTCGAAAATTCTTTAATTAATTCACTGTAGTTGAGAGTTCATCCAAATTCATGTTCAACTGATATTAATTTCAAGCCAGTCAGCCGGTCCTGGGCCACTGAACAGCACAAGTATTCCTTAATAATTTTCAGCTTTGAGAATATTATTCTCCAGACGCTCTGTGAGTTTGTGTTTCTGAAGCCTTAGTGAATTCAACTGAGGAGTCTATAGTACATTGAAAACACATCAGAAAGGTGGCAGGACCTGAAATACGGTGCTCTGCAGCAGAGGACGGGTAGATCCTACACCACATTTGACAGCTTGAGCTTCTAACCTAAGGTGGAATACAGCGGACCACTCGCAGCCTGCACTTTAAAATGAGCGACATCCTGGGCTATAAGTTAAAATATCAAGATCTACGTCACTGCTGATGCACCATAAACAAGTTGCTTGAACTTCTCAAGTTGCAGATAAGGGGAAATGTTACTGGATATGAATGAATTGAGAAATGCACTCAAAAATCGCTCTGCCCTTTGGCAGGGCACCATACACAATGTACCACACACACGGCTGTGCACGTTCCGACAGTAATCCATGGTGGCAATGTGCCCTACATTACCTGCCATTGTTTTGCGATCATGGAGCTAGCAGTTGCATACACAGTGCTTACAGAACACATGAAGTCCCTCTGCTTTCTGTGGGACGTGTTAGTTTACAGGGCTTCAGAGGAGCACACACTATCTTCTGCTTCATCGCCTATTGTTCTTTTGTTGCTTCCATAGCTGACTGCGTCCAGCTCTTCTTCAGCTGAGAGCGCTGGCCAACGAGAGCACTGGTGCTGAGGGACAGGTACTCTGATATTGATGGTAAATTTATGTGAAATTTTCAAAGACATTTTCGGGCCTAACTAAGTTGCAGGCCCTGTGCGACCACACAGTTTGAACACCTCTAATGACCACACTGTCCCAGATGTTTAAAATATGCAAGCAGATTCTCCCAGTCAATGCTTTCAAGAAAATCACGATTGTATTCTAAACGATGAGGTCTTGCAAGACATTTTTCACGAATGGGGGTACCCTCAAATTGATCTGCTCACAGACGCAAACAACAGAAAATACCATGACTATGCATCCAGGTTCCTCCAACTAGGGTCGAAGGGGAATGCCCTTTTGATAAGGTCGTCAGGGAAATTTCTTTATGCATTTTCAACAACTCCTCTCATTCCAACAGTGATTGTCAAAATATACAAATCCAAGACCAGAATTATACTGATAGCACCAGTGGTGGTTCACGGACATTCTGCATCTGTTAGAAAGTCCTCACAAGAGGTCGCTGTGCAGGAAAGCTCTCCTGTACAAGTTTGGAGGACATATACTACATCACAACCTTCCATCACTGAACTTGACTGCATGGCTCCTAAATTCCTCCAATATGGACATTTAGGCCTTTCTAAAGAGTGTATGGCCATTCTAAGAGAGGCTAAAAGACCTTCCATTAGAAGATCATATGCTTTCAAATAGAAAAGATTTTATTATGTTGTATACAAAATAATCAAAATACGATCTTCTGTCAAGAAGATGTAGTCATTTTGTATCTTCTCCATTTAACTAAATTGGGGCTGCAATTTTCCACTATTAAGGTACACCTGGGGGCCATTACGGCCTACAGGAAACCTTCTTCGCAGACATGTTTCTTTAGAATTCCAGTGGTGAATTTGTTTTTAGAAGAACTTAGAAAGGTGTCCCCTCCAGTTAGGATGCCCTCTCCTCCATGGTAACTTAAAGTTGTCCTTTCCAAATTGATAGGCCCCCCCATTGAACCTGTACAACATCTTACGTGGAAAGCGACTTGTCTTGTTGCGATGACTTTGGCACGGAAGGTAAGTGAAATTCAAGCTCTATATTCTGAAGAGCTGTACACTGTTTTTCATTCCAATAGAGTGGTGATGAGAACTCATCCACGTTTTTTTCCAAAGGTAGTTTTAGGCTTCCACATTAATCAGAATCATTCACTACCTACTTTCTTTCCTAATCCTTCCAATCCAGCTGAAAGATTGTTACACTCTCTTGATATTAAAAGAGTGCTTAAGTTCTTCTTGGATAAAACCAAAGTTATAAGGAAATCGGATCGCCTTTTTCTTAATTATGGTATGGTAAGAACAGGTTTAACATCCTGTAAACACACTATTTCTAGATGAATAGTTTCTTCTATACTCCTTTCTTATCAGCTAGCAAATACATCCTTACCTGCTAGGCCTAGGGCATACTCTACAAGGGGAAAAGCTGCTACTGCAGATCTATTAAGGAATGTACCTGTTTCTGAAATTTGTAAAGTCACTACATGGAAATCTGCTCATACCTTTACTAGGCATTATTCTAGTAAATATGGTGCAGCCTTGCGTTTCTAAAGTCACCCGCAGGTTTCCCTGCGCCTCATTCCTGGTGGTCCAGTGGACCTCTGTCTCCTTCCTCTCGCTCTGCTCTTTCACTCGTTTTCACTTGTTTTTCTACCCTTTTTTATCTTTCACCTTTCTGCACTTTTCTGCATCTCTGCTCTTTTGTGCCTTATTTCTGCTTATTTTCCCTTCCTCTCACTCTGCTCTTTCACTCGTTTTCACTCGTTTTTCTACCCTTTTTTATCTTTCACCTTTCTGCACTTTTCTGCATCTCTGCTCTTTTGTGCCTTATTTCTGCTAATTTTCCCTTTTCTCTTTATCCCTTATTTCCTCCCTTTACCTTTCCCCGCTGCTGCCCCTGCAGCCCCTCCCCCCAGCGCGATCGGCCCAATCCAGCTCCCCTCCCCGCTCCCGCCTCCCAGCTGTCCAGCCCTCCCCGACCCCTACTTAATGGTGGCCGCGCGCAGTGGGCGCGCCGCTGGCGCGCTGCTGGCAAGCCCGTCTGCGCCTGTCCGTGACCCGACCGCGACCAGCGCCAGAAACCCTGGACCTCCGCCCCGCCAACGCTATGACCCAGCAGCACACCACGCACTCAACCCATGCCGCAACAACAACTGCAAGCTACCATCACCAGCCGACACCCACGGACCCTTCAGCTGTCACCGCTGCCGGCACACCTGCAGCACCGCCAAGAACACGGATCCAGCACAACCAGCCCACAAGAACACAACTGAACCGAAGACCCTGCAATGCATCCTCCTCAACGTCTGATCCCTCCACAAACACGCCACCAAAATCTGGGACCTCCTCGACAGCACCACCCCGGATGTAGCGTTCTTCACCGAAACCTGGACCAACACCACCTCGGGACCGGACATCGCCATCGCCATCCCCCAAGGATACAAGATCTCCAGGAAGGACCGCCCCACCCACCCGGGAGGAGGATTCGCCATCGTCCACAAATCCAGCCTCCACCTGAGCACAATCCCCGAGGAGCCCACAGAACTGATGGAACACCTTCACTTCAAGATACTGGCCAGCCCCACCGCCACCCTCCGAGGGACCCTCATCTACTGACCCCCTGGACCCCGTGGACCCTTTGCCAACTCCATCACAGACATTATCTCCCCGCAGGCCATCGCATCCACCAACTACACCCTGCTGGGAGACCTCAACCTCCACCTCGACAACCAACTGGACCCCAACACCACATCCCTCCTGGACAACCTCCACAACATTGAACTCCGCCAGATCGTGACCGAGCCCACACACTCAGCAGGTCACACCCTCAACCCCCTCTTCACTACTGAAAACTCCATCACCTTCAGCCACACCACCGAACTCCCATGGACCGACCATCGTTGCGTCCACTTCACCTTCAGAACACCCACCATCCACAGACACCAGCACCTGCTCCCACGAAGAAACTGGACCAAAATCACCGACGACCAGCTCACCTCCTCACTCAACAACTCCACCCCAACCATCGCGGAAAACGACGACGCCAACACCGCAGCCCGAACCCTGCATAGATGGATCTCGGACAGCACCAACACCATAGCCCCCCTCAAGAAAAACAACAATACCCGTGCCAAGAAAGCCAGATGGTTTACCACCGAACTTCGAGAGTCCAGACACACTTGCCGCCGCCTCGAAAAGGCCTGGGGGAACACCAAATCCACAGAAGCCCACAACAACTTCAGAGCCACCACCAACGCCCACCATCAACTCATCAGAGAAATGAGGAAAAAAGCGATTGAAGACAGAATTTCCACCCACGCGCACAACAGCAAGGAACTCTTCAGCATCATCAAGGAGTTCGCCCAACCCACCAGCGAGTCTACCGACATCCCTCCCTCACAAGCCCTCTGCGACAAACTCAGCACCTTTTTCCACCACAAAATCAAGAGCATCTACGACAACTTCGATGAAGACAACCAACACACTGAACCCTCACCAACCACCCCTGACACCCGGAAACCAGCGATTGACGACTAGACAGCCCTCACCACTGAAGACACACTGAAGACAATGAAGTCAATCCACTCAGGTGCCCCCACGGACCCCTGGCCCACCACATCTTCAACAGAGCCGCCAACACCATCGCACCCATGCTCCGCCACACCATCAACCGCTCCCTGGCGACCACCTCATTCCCCGACGACTGGAAACACGCTGAGGTCAACCTCCTCCTAAAGAAACCCTCAGCGGACCCCACCAACCTCAAAAACTACAGACACATCTCCCTGCTCCCAGCGAAAGTCATTGAGAAAGCCATCAACAGCCAACTGGCCACATTCATTGAAGAACACAACATTCTCGACTCCTCCCAATCCGGCTTCAGAAAAAACCACAGTACGGAAACCGCCCTCCTCGCCGCAACAGACGACATCCGCACCCTACTGGACAAAGGAGAAACAGTAGCCCTCATTCTCCTCAACCTCTCAGCGGCATTCGACACAGTCTCCCACCGCACCCTTATACGCAGACTCTACGACGCAGGAATCCAGGACAAGGCCCTCGACTGGTTCCGCTCCTTCCTCTCTGGCAGGACGCAGCGGGTCAGACTCCCCCCTTTCCTCTCGGACCCCACACCTACCACCTGCGGAGTCCCCCAGGGCTCCTCCCTCAGCCCGACGCTCTACATGGCTCCACTCACCCACATCGTCAGAACCTACGGACTCAACATTGTGTCATACGCAGACGACACCCAACTCATCCTCTCCCTATCCAACGAGCCCAACACCGCCAGACGCAACTTTCGAGAAGGCATGGAAGCCGTCGCCAAATGGATGAAAAACAGCTGCCTACAACTAAACACCAACAAAACAGAAGTACTCATCATGGGCCCAAACCCCGATGCCTGGAGCGACACCTGGTGGCCCCCGCCCTCGGAAACCCGCCAACCCCCACGGACCATGCACACAACCTGGGAATCATCCTGGACTCCGAGCTCAAAATGGACCGCCAGATCAACTCTGTCTCGTCTCCCTGCTTCCACACCCTCCGCCTCCTTCGTACGACCCTCAAATGGATCCCCCTCAAACACCGAAAGACCGTCACTCACGCCCTGGTCACCAGCAGACTCGACTACGGCAATGCACTCTACGCCGGAATAAACAAAAACCTCACACGCAAGCTACAGAGCATCCAGAACACCGCCGCAAGACTGGTCCTCAACCTGCCAAAACACTGCCACATCTCCCAGCACCTGCGCACACTCCACTGGCTCCCCGTCGAGGCGAGAATCACCTTCAAGATGCTCACCCACGCACACAAGGCCCTCCACGGCACCGGACCAGCATACCTGAACAGCCGACTCAAATTCCACACACCCCAAAGGACCGTACGATCAGCCCAGCTCTCCTATGCCGTGGTCCCCCGCACCAGAAAGACCAGATCGGGAGGCCGCTCCTTCTCCTTCCTCGCGGCCAAAGCATGGAACGCCCTTCCGCTCCACCTCAGTCAGACAACATCGCTCCCCATCTTCGCAAGAAACCTCAAAACCTGGCTCTTCAACAGACCCCCTCCTTGATGGAATGGAACCTGCACCCACCCCTAGCGCCTTGAGACCCTTACGGGTGAGTAGTCGCGCTTTAACAAACCCCTGATTGATTGATTGACGAAACGTGTCGTTAGCCTTTTTGGCTTAACGACATGCTTCGCCACTTTATTGTAAGTATGCCCCTGTTAGTCATAGGGCATACTCTACAAGGGGAAAAGCTGCTACTGGAGATCTATTAAGGAATGTACCTGTTTCTGAAATTTGTAAAGCCCCTACATGGAAATCTGCTCATACCTTTACTAGGCATTATTGTCTGGATTCAAATGCTAAAGGAGATACTCAAGTAGGAAAGGCTTCTTTGAGGAATCTTTTTGGTTGATTGTTGGAGCTACTCTAGTTTTCAAGTCCACCTGTTATGGTATGGGCATGCTATTCTATTCAGTGTTTATGACTATTAATGAGGATACCCTGAAAGAGAAGGAAATATTGCTTACCTATAATCCTAGCTCTCATCAAAGTCATAAGCAACCCTCCCACATCCCCAAATGGAAACTACTGCAGTTCTCAGCAAATTCTGTACTCAGGTTTTCAAATTTTGTAAAAATGACCTGACCTAAATGTCACCTGTGGTGCATGATGGGATACAGGGGGTACTGTCAGATTCTGAAAGCCACAGTGCCAGTTTTCTATGTTATTATTTGAATTTCAGCCTATTCGTTAATAATGTCTCATATTTCCTCTCCTTTTCCTTTCTAAGTCTGTGTTAGTTTTTCTGTAGTCATTATTTCTTAATGATATGAAAATCTTGTTAGCGCACTACTTAAAATGAAAATTAAATGCAATCTGGCCATTTTTTACCCTCTCCATAGACTGCAGATATCTATCTATCTAACTATCTATCTATCTATCTATCTATCTATCTATCTATCTATCTATCTCTCTATCTCTCTATCTATCTCTCTGTCTCTCTCTCTCTCTCTCTCTCTCTCTATATATATATATATATATATATATATATATATATGTATATATATATATATATATATATATTATCTACTGGCGGTCGCCAGTAGATAGTTATAGTTAAAACCTATTATCCATAGGAAATCCGCGACATTCTATTTGAAATAACGTTGGCGCCGGTTGACGAATCTTCGCGAAAGTTTCCAACTTGTTGGGGCGCTCCGGTCCGCTCCTATCCTGAAAGTCTTGGGGTGATACGTCAAGCGGGGGCCGAGAAAAAGGGGGGTCCCAAAACGCATTTTCCCCATTCATTTTTCCATAGGAACCTTTAGTCGCAGCTACAGCCCGAACTGCTGAACGGAATTACACCAAATTTGGCAAAGAGGTAGCCCTTGGTTCAGTGTCGTGCCTTTTGCTTAAATGGTGTAAATCCGTTCAGTAGTTCCTGAGAAAATCAAAAGTAAAGTCACATATATATCTGGGCGGAGCCTAACCACACATGTCATCGTGAGATCTGATTGGCTGTCAGCACTTCATCCTGGAATTGCTGGCAGCCATCTTGCGACCAATATAAATGATAGTACCTCATTGAAATGCATTGTAGTGAATAGAAGATTTTGAGGGTCACCAAAAGGAGAACTATAAAGGGTGATAACAGGCTTTAGTTACATTAGAATTTATTTGTTGATGGTACCATACTAATTTTAGGAATTGTGGTGTATTCTAAGGTGATTTTACCATGTGAAAAACCTTCTGCTGGGATATCATGAATCATGTTTGAGAGAACACTATTTTCTCATGCTTGTCCCATGGAGGTTTGGAAGGTGCTCCAGAAGCTAAAATGAGAGCATATTTTCTGTAAATTCACTTTATCTTTCTCACTCATGTGAGAATGAAGTCTGACATTCTCAGTAAAACATGTACATCCAACAAGGGCAGAGACTGTCAGTTGATTCCTTTGTGTTCTACTGCAGCTTCCCAGAGTGTTCTAAAGAACAACTAGAGTGCTAACAGCCTTACTTATGACAAAAGTATGGCACACCTGAAGCCATCTTGATTGGAATAAACTGGTAACACTTAAACAATTTAATTTAAAAAGGAACAAAATGATGGGGTTCATTTTGTCATAGAAATTATGGTTAGTGCTGTAGAAAGAAAAATTAGGACATGTTTCAAGTGTGATCTCAAATATCTTCCTGTTATATTTCAACAGGAGCAGCCTGCCAGTTGATGCCTTTGTGTTCTACTGCAACTTCCCAGAGTGTTCTAAAGAACAACTAGAGTGCTAACAGCCTTACTTATGACAAAAGTATGGCACACCTGAAGCCATCTTGATTGGAATAAACTGGTAACACTTAAAACATTTAATTTAAAAAGGAACAAAATGATGGGGTTCATTTTGTCATAGAAATTATGGTTAGTGCTGTAGAAAGAAAAATTAGGACATATTTCAAGTGTGATCTCAAATATCTTCCTGTTATATTTCAACAGGAGCAGCCTGCCAGTTGATGCCTTTGTGTTCTACTGAAGCTTCCCAGAGTGTTCTAAAGAACAACTAGACCGCTAACAGCCTTACTTATGACAAAAGTATGGCACACCTGAAGCCATCTTGATTGGAATAAACCGGTAACACTTAAAACATTTAATTTAAAAAGGAACAAAATGAGGGGTTCTTTTTGAAATAAAAATTATGGTTAGTGCTGCAGAAAGAAAAATTAGGGCATGTTTTAAGTGAGATCTCAAATCCTCTTCTATTTCATTAGAAAATTCTGACATGCAGACTGAAACAATCACTTTCAATACCAGCAGCAGACTACCAGTTAACTCCCTGGTGAGCAGTAGCTTTACTCCAGTGATCTAATGAGCAACTAGAGTGCTAACATTCTGAATTTATGGCAGATGTGAGACACATCTGAATGCCTTCTTGATGGAATCAAAGTAAAAAACTGAAAGCATTTCCTACTAAGGAGACTGCAGTAAATGAAGAAATTAGGAAACTTCATAACAAAGAAGTCTTCCAAGATGGCCACCAGTGAAAAAAGAGCCCAAATGTAGCACAAATATTACCCAGATGTAGCCCACATATAGCCCAATGACAAAAGTGTGCAAAACACTTTTTATTTTTTGTTTTTTTGCAGTTTTATGTAGTGCAGACTGGTCAGGTATTGGAGCATTGCATCTTAAAACATGACCCCCTACACTACAAAAACACCACTGCACTACCTTAAACCCTAAAACACTACCCCCAGCACGACCCCCTACACTACAGAAGCACCACTGCACTATCCTAAACCCTAAAACACTACCCCCAGCACGACCCCCTACACTACCCAAACACCACTGCACTACCCTAAAACATGACCCCCTACACTACACAAACACCACTGCACTACCCTAAACCCTAAAACACTACCCCCAGCACGACCCCCTTCACTACACAAGCACCACTGCACTACCCTAAACCCTAAAACACTACCCCCAGCACGACCCCCTACACTACACAAACACCACTGCACTACCCTAAACCCTAAAACACTACCCCCAGCACGACCCCCTACACTACCCAAACACCACTGCACTAACCTAAATCCTAAAACACTACCCCCAGCACGACCCCCTACACTACCCAAACACCACTGCACTACCCTAAAACATGACCCCCTACACTACAGAAACACCACTGCACTTTTCCTAAACCCTAAAACACTACCCCCAGCACGACCCCCTACACTACACAAGCACCACTGCACTACCCTAAACCCTAAAACACTACCCCCAGCACGACCCCCTACACTGCCCGAACACCACTGCACTGCCCTAAACCCTGAAACAACAGCCCCTGCATGACCCCCTACACTACCCGAACACCACTGCACTGCCCTAAACCCTGAAACACCACCCCTAGCACGACCCCCTACACTGCCCGAACACCACTGCACTGCCCTAAACCCTGAAACACCACCCCCTTCACGACCCCCTACACTGCCCGAACACCACTGCACTGCCCTAAACCCTGAAACACCACCCCCAGCATGACCCCCTACACTGCCCGAACACCAATGCACTGCCCTAAACCCTGAAACACTACCCCCAGCAAGACCCCCTACACTGCCCGAACACCACTGCACTGCCCTAAACCCTGAAACATCACCCCCAGCAAGACCCCCTACACTGCCCGAACACCACTGACCTAAACCCTGAAACACCACCCCCAGCACGACCCCCTACACTGCCCGAACACCACTGCACTCCCCTAAACCCTGAAATACTACCCCCAGCATGACCCCCTACACTGCCCGAACACCACTGCTCTGCCCAAAACCCTGAAACACCAGCCCCAGCACGACCCCCTACACTGCCCGAACACCACTGCACTGCCCTAAACCTTGAAACACCAGCCCCTGCACGACCCCCTACACTGCCCGAACACCACTGCACTACCCTAAACCCTGAAACATCACCCCCAGCACGACCCCCTACACTGCCCGAGCACCACTGCACTGCCCTAAACCCTGAAACACCAGCCCCAGCACGACCCCCTACACTGCCCGAACACCACTGCACTGCCCTAAACCCTGAAACACCAGCCCCAGCACGACCGCCTACACTGCCCGAACACCACTGCACTGCCCTAAACCCTGAAACACCAGCCCCAGCACGACCCCCTACACTGCCCGAACACCACTGCACTGCCCTAAACCGTGAAACACCAGCCTCAGCACGACCCCCTACACTGCCTGAACACCACTGCACTGCCCTGAACCCTGAAACACCAGCCCCAGCACAACACCCTACACTGCCCGAACACCACTGCACTGCCCTAAACCCTGAAACACCACCCCGTGCATTGACCCCCTACACTGCCCGAACACCACTGCACTGCCCTAAACCCTGAAACACCACCCCCAGCCCGACCCCCTACACTGCCCGAACACCACTGCACTGCCCTAAACCCTGAAACACCACCCCCTGCACAACCCCCTACACTGCTCGAACACTACTGCACTGCCCTAAACCCAGAAACACCATCCCCAGCACGACCCCCTATACTGCACGAACACCACTGCACTACCCTAAACCCTGAAACACTACCCCCAGCAAGACCCCTACACTGCCCGAACACCACTGCACTGCCCTAAACCCTGAAACACCACACCCAGCAAGACCCCCTACACTGCCCGAACACCACTGCACTGCCCTAAACCCTGAAACACCAGCCCCAGCACGACCCCCTACACTGCCCAAACACCACTGCACTGCCCTAAACCCTGAAACACCACCCCCTGCACGACCCCCTACACTGCCCGAACACCACTGTACTGCCCTAAACCCTGAAACACCACCCCCTGCACGACCCCCTACACTGCCCGAACACTACTGCACTGCCCTAAACCCTGAAACACCACCCCCAGCACGACCCCCTACACTGCACGAACACCACTGCACCGCCCTAAACCCTGAAACACTACCCCCAGCTAGACCCCCTACACTGCCCGAACACCACTGCACTGCCCTAAACCCTGAAACATCACCCCCAGCAAGACCCCCTACACTGCCTGAACACCACTGCCCTAAACCCTGAAACACCACCCCCAGCAAGACCCCCTACACTGCCCGAACACCACTGCACTGCCCTAAACCCTGAAACACCACCCCCAGCAAGACCCCCTACACTGCCCGAACACCACTGCACTGCCCTAAACCTTGAAACACCACCCCCAGCACGACCCCCTACACTGCCCGAACACCACTGCTCTGCCCAAAACCCTGAAACACCAGCCCCAGCACGACCCCCTACACTGCCCGAACACCACTGCTCTGCCCAAAACCCTGAAACACCAGCCCCAGCACGACCCCCTACACTGCCCGAACACCACTGCACTGCCCTAAACCCTGAAACACCAGCCCCAGCACGACCCCCTACACTGCCCGAACACCACTGCACTGCCCTAAACCCTGAAACACCACCCCAGCACGACCCCCTACACTGCCCGAACACCACTGCACTGCCCTAAATCCTGAAACACCAGCCCCAGCACAACCCCGTACACTGCCCGCACACCACTGCACTGCCCTAAACCCTGAAACACCAGCCCCAGCACAACCCCGTACACTGCCCGAACACCACTGCACTGCCCTAAACCCTGAAACACCAGCCCCAGCACGACCACCTACACTGCCCGAAAACTACTGCACTGCCCTAAACCCTGAAACACCACCCCCAGCAAGACTACCTACACTGGCCGAACACCACTGCACTGCCCTAAACCCTGAAACACCACCCCCTGCACGACCCCCTACACTGCCCAAACACTACTTCACTGCCCTAAACCCTGAAACACCAGCCCCAGCACCACCCCCTACAATGCCCAAACACCACTGTACTGCCCTAAACCCTAAAACACCACCCCCTGCACCGCCCCCTACACTGCCCGAACACCACTGCACTGCCCTAAACCCTGAAACACCACCCCTGCACGACCCCCTACACTGCCCGAACACCACTGCACTGCCCTAAACCCTGAAACACCACCCCCTGCACCACCCCCTACACTGCCCGAACACCCCTGCACTGCCCTAAACCCTGAAACACCACCCCCTGCACCGCCCCCTACACTGCCCGAACACCACTGCACTGCCCTAAACCCTGAAACACCACCCCCAGCATGACCCCCTACACTGCCGAACACCACTGCCCTAAACCCTGAAACACCACCCCTGCACGACTGCCCGAACACCACTGCACTGCCCTAAACCCTGAAACACCACCCCCTGCACGACCCCCTACACTGCCCGAACACCACTGCACTGCCCTAAACCCTGAAACACCACCCCCAGCACGACCCCCTACACTGCCCGAACACCACTGCACTGCCCTAAACCCTAAAACACCACCCCCAGCACGACCCCCTACACTGCCCGAACACCACTGCACTGCCCTAAACCCTAGAACACTACCCCCAGCATGACCCCCTACACTACCCGAACACCACTGCACTACCCTAAACCCTAAAATACTCCACCCAGCACGACCCCCTACACTACCCGAACACGACTGCACTGCCCTAAACCCTAAAACACTCCCCCAGCACGACCCCCTACACTACCCGAACACCACTGCACTGCCCTAAACCCTAAAACACTCCCCCCAGCACGACCCCCTACACTACCTAAACACCACTGCACTGCCCTAAACCCTAAAACACTACGCCCCGCATGACCCCCTACACTACCCAAATACCAATGCAATACCCTAATCCCTAAAACACTACCCCCCGCACAACCCCCTACACTACCCAAAGACCACTGCACTACCCTAAACTCTAAAACACTACCCCCGCACGACTCCCTACACTACCCAAAGACCACTGCACTACCCTAAACCCTAAAACACGACCTCCTACACTACACAAACACCACTGCACTACCCTAAACCCTAAAAAACTACCCCCAGCACGAACCCCTACACTACCCAAACACCACTGCACTACCCTAAACCATAAAACACTACCCCCAGCAGTACCCCCTACGCTACCCAAACACCACTGCACTACCCTAAACCCTAAAACACTACCACCAGCAGTACCCCCTACACTACCCAAACTCCATTGCACTACCCTAAACCCTAAACCACTACCCCCAGCAGTATCCCCTACACTACCCAAACACCACTGCACTACCCTAAACCCTAAAACCCTAAAACACTAACCCCAGCACGACCCCCTACACTACACAGACACCACTGTACTACCCTAAACCCTAAAACACTCCCCCAGCACGACTCCCTACACTACCCAAACACCACTGCACTACCCTAAACCCTAAATCTACCCCCAGCATTACCCCCTACACTACACAAACACCACTGCACTACCCTAAACCCTAAAACACTACCCCCAGCATGACCCTCTTCACTACCTAAACACAACTGCACAATTTGTTACAGGCATTGCAACGTAGGCCTGTGGTGCTTACTGGAAGTACCTGGTGGGCTAGTTGGGCCCCAGGGACTCTCAGGATTCAAGGTGACCTAATCCCCCAACTTAAAACGCGCCACGGGGCGCATTTGCACAGTGGTGAAGGGAGGGGCGGGGCTTCAGGTGACATGTGCGCAAACACGCCCTGTGGTGCGTTTTAAGTTGGGGAGTTAATTCTCTTTGAATCCTGGGGCCAACTAGCCCACCAGGTACCTTCAGTAAGCACAACAGAGTTGCGTTGCAGAGAGGTGAAAAAGGTGCGTGGCCTCGGAACGCCTCTCTGCAACTCAGCTCTGTGGTCCTAACTGTAGGTACCTGGGGGGCTAGTTGGGCCCCAGGGACCCTCAGGATTCAAGGGGACTTAATCCCGCAACTTAAAACGCGCCACGGGGCGCGTTTGCACACATGTCACCTCAGGCCCCCCCTCCCTTCACCAGTGTGCAAACGCGCACTGGCTCTGGTTAGTCAGAGTCAGTTACCACCAGTACCCGTCTGAAAAAGTTGTGGGCACAGGATGATTTTGCAACAAGGCCTCTTTCTGCTCCTCTGTTGGTTCTTTCTGCACATCTTTTGCTTCTTTCTGTGCGTTTTTTCTTCTTTCTTCACATGTCCTACCTCTGTTGGCATAGTTAGAAACTAGCATTTAAAAACCTTTGAAATTCACTTAAAAAATCATAGGTTTCAGGCACGTTATAGTTAGAAATTAGCATTTAAAAAACCTTTGAAATTCAGTGAAAAAACCATAGGTTTCAGGCACGTTATAGTTAGAAATTAGCATTTAAAAAACCTTTGAAATTCACTGAAAAAAACCATAGGTTTCAGGCACGTTATAGTTAGAAATTAGCATTTAAAAAACCTTTGAAATTCACTGAAAAAACCATAGGTTTTAGGGACAGTTATAGTTAGTTGGACATTGCACTCGTACAAAACCCGTGAAATTCCCCTGTTATAGTTAGTTCAGCTAACTATAACTCGCGCCCCGCAATGCACTGCTGATGACGTCACATATTACATCACTCATGACATGGTCAGTGACATCACTGATGACATCACTGATGACATCTCAAATGACATCACTGATGACATCATCCATGTGATAATTTCATGCATCTTCTCACACCCTAATATAACTTTTGATACACCCACTCTAAATTACAGACTGCCATTCTCAAAACCATAGACACTCCAACACCAAAAACTACATACCCACTCACTGATTCTTAGATCTACACACACATCCACTCACTCACCTGTACAGTCACTCATACTTACAGTCACTCAGTACAGGACTATCATATGCACTCATACACCTATATAAATACTCACACACCGCCACTCATCCATAGAGGTACTCACACACCTAGTCAGTCATGCAAAAAATTAATCACACTCCAATTTACTCACCTATACAGTTATACACACACCAGCTCACTTACTCATACAAATACTAGCACATTCTTACGCTCTTATACAATAACTGATACAAGCACACACACATCCATACAGCCACTCTCACAATAACACACTCTCACTTATAGCCATTTAAATACTCTAACACACATATATACTGCCTTTTACATATGTAGTTACTCGCACATGTACCACTGAGATATACATTCACTCACTAACACACCCATACACACACTCACCCACCCAAGCAGTCCATCACAGATGCACTCTTGAAATCATGCACCCAGTGAATCACCCACTCACACATCTATGTATAGAGTCACACACACCCCACCCACACAAACACTCAGGCAGCCATACAGATACTCAGAGAACCAATCAATAACCCATATAGACACTCATGTAGCTATTCGCAAATCCATGCATCCACTTACACACCAACAAACAGACGGATACAGACATTCACACAGTTTAGTCACTAACCCATGCATTCAGTAAGATACGTTTAATCACTCACTTGTAGAGTCAGTCACTCACGTACTAAATCATCCATTCAGACACTTATACACCCACTCATTCTTCAATACGCCTTTCCCTATATATATTAAACATATTTAAACTTTACAGAAACACACAGTCACTGGATGATGTCATCAGTGATGTCATCAGTGATGTCATTTGAGATGTCATCAGTGATGTCATCAGTGATGTCACTGACCATGTCATGAGTGATGTAATATGTGACGTCATCAGCAGTGCATTGCGGGGGCGCGAGGTATAGTTAGCTGAACTAACTATAACAGGGGAATTTCACGGGTTTTGTACGAGTGCAATGTCCAACTAACTATAACTGTCCCTAAAACCTATGGTTTTTTCAGTGAATTATATATATATATATATATATATATATATGTATATATATATACAGGAAGTACTACGTACATCACTGATGACATCTTAAATGACATCATCCAGTGAGTGTGA
Source organism: Calotriton arnoldi (assembly GCA_963921515.1). NCBI lineage: Eukaryota > Metazoa > Chordata > Amphibia > Caudata > Salamandridae > Calotriton > Calotriton arnoldi. The sequence continues at coordinate 328,176 of CAWUFW010014755.1, forward strand.
GTGTTTTTAAGAGTTTATGGGTATTAAACATATATACTAACTTACTACAAAGTTAAATTAGTATACTAGGTGCACTACTACTGAGTGATACTACTTCTAACATATATCATGTGAGTGGCTGTGTGACTGTATGTATCCTTAAGTGGATGGCTGTGTGTGTGTAAGGGGCTGTATGGGTGTATAAGTGGGTATGTGAGTGGCTGTGTGTTTGCTGAGATGCTGTGTGAGTAGCTGTATTGGTGAGTGAACGGGTATGTGAGTAGCTGTATGGGTGATTGAGTGGTGGTGTGAGTGATTCTATAGGTGGGTAAGTGGGTGTGTAGTGACTATGGATGAGTGAGTGGGTGACTGAATAGCTGTATGAGTGAGTGACTGTGTGTGTAAGTAGCTGTGTGGGTGAGTTAGTGGATGTATGAGCTGGTGTTTGCTTAAGTGAGTTGGTGTGTGAGTGTCTGTATTGGAGAGTAAGTGTCTGTGTGAATGGCTCTATGGGTGAGTGAGTAGATGTGTGAGTGCTTGTATGGATGTATGAATGGGTTTATACGTGGTTGTGTGGGTGTGAGTGATTGTGTGAGAGCTTGTATAGGTGAGTGAATGGCTGTGCTCAGAGGCTGTATGGGTGAGTGAGTGGGTGTGTAAGTGACTGTGTATGTAAATACATGGGTGTGTGAGTCGCTGTATGGGTGAGTGTATGGCTATGTGACTGGCTGTGCAGGTGAGCGACTCGTTGCATGAATGGTTGTATGGGTTAGTGAATGGTTGTATGAGTAGCTATACAAGTGAGTGAGTGGGTGTGTGAGTGACTCTATAGAAGAGTGAATGGGTGTGTGAGTACTGGTATGGATCTGTGAATGGGTGTGTGAGTGGTTGTGTGACTGGTTCTATGGATGATGTCATCAGTGATATCATTTGAGATGTCATCAGTGATGTCATCAGTGATGTCACTGACCATTGCATGAGTGATGTAAAATGTGAGGTAATATGCAGTGCATTTCGGGGACATAAGTTATAGTTACTTCGGGTAACCATAACTGCTGAATTTCACTGGTTTTGTACAAGTGAAAACGGAGCCTAACTACAACGTCCCTGTAAACTTTGGTTTTTTTCAGTGAATTTCTAGGTTTAAAAAAAATTCTATTTCCTAACTATAATATCCCTATAACCTTTGTTTTTTTAATGAATTTCTATGGTTTTTTTAACTACTAGTCGTGTTTGCAGAGTGGTGGAGAAAGGGGGGCGGGGCCTCCGAAAGCCTCTCAGCAATTGCACTCTGTGGGACTTACTGGAGGTAACATGAGGGTTTGTTGGCCCTCAAGGATACTCTGTAGCCAAGGAGACTTCATCCCCCAACCAGCAGTAAGCCAGTAGGCGGGTTTGCAGTGGTGGAGAGAGTAGGTGCGGCCTTCGAAGTCCTCTCAGCAATCGTGCTCTATGGGACTTACTGGAGGTAACAAGAGGGCTTGTTGGCCCCCAAAGACCCTCTGGAGCCAAGTGGACTTCATCCCCCAACCAGAATTCCACTACGAACCATGTTTGCAGAGTGGTGGTAAAAGGGGGCAGTGCCTCTGGCGATTTGCCGGTCCCTTTTTATATATTTTTTATTATTAGTGTGGGGCACTTGGCCCCCCTACCCTGGGCTGATTTCAGCCTCAGGGACCCTAGCCCCTGGGGCCAGGCCTTTTCTGATTGGAGGAGGGGGGCCACATGGCAACCCTTCCCGGGCCGATTTCAGCCCCAGCGACCCCATCCCCGGGGCAAAGCCTTTTTTCCCTATATTCTATTTTTTTAAAGAGAGAGGGGCCGAGCGGCCCCCCACCCATGCCAATTTTGGTGTCGGGGACACCATCCCCAGGGGCCCGGCCTCTAGTCTGGGTACCCTGGCCCCACCCAGGGCACCCACATTAAGTGTTGGGGACCGCGGTGGTGCCTCAAGGCCCCTGCAGTCCCTGTTGGCTCCCCATCTCCTGCGGGAGCCGGCATTGCTTTGAAATAAAGGAAGCTGCTAACATGCAGCTCCCTCTCTGTCAAAGCAATTGTGCTCGCTTTCAGCAAGCGAGAGAATTTTCAGTGCTCTCACTTGCTGAAAGTGAGCAGTTTGCAATGGCTTGGCGGGAGTGGTAAAGCTCCCGCCAAGCCATAGCAAACAGCTATGTCCTGGTGGTGGGCGCCTCGGGACATAGAAGGGGCCGGCCCTCGGGTGTGGTGATACCCAGGGCCATCTAGGGCTCCAGTAGGGGGCCATGTGGCCCCCCTCCATTGCGGGACACAACCCTAGGGCAGTGGGTGGCTGCTTGCCACCCTGCATTTGTTATATTTATCCCCAGGGAGGTGGTGGTTCCTGGGGCTGCAGGGGGGGCAAGTGAGCCCCCTGCATTCATACAGCATTTGCACTAGGGAGGTGGCGTTCCCCAGGGCCACCCCCACATAAATTAGTAAAAATGCCCCAGGGAGATGGCAGTTCCCAGGGCTTAAGGGATCCTAGGAGAGGCGCTGTGCATCCCCCTCTGACATATTTTGGACATGCCCCCGGGACATGGCCCACCCGGGGCCGATTTGAAATGAAGCACAGGAGACCACTTTGTTTTTTAAAAATTTTTGGCAGGATTCACGCATCCAGTGTGACTCCAGCTTTTAAAACCTTTAAATAACTCAGCAACTACTGAATGGGTTTATACCATTTAACAGAAAGGGTGCTTTCTGGACCAATAGCTACCTTTCTGACAAATTTGATGTAATTCTGTTCAGCAATCGGGCTGTAGCCCTGTCTAAAGTTTCCTATGAAAATTAACATGGGGAAAAAAGCGTTTTGGGACCCCTTTTTCTTAGCCCCCGTTTTACAGATCACCCCGAAAATTTCAAACCAGCAGCTGAAGTGAGCATCAAATTAGTTTTCAGAATTTCACGAGGATTCGCCAAACGATGCCAAAGTTATTGGCAAATGAAAAAACGCTCTTCCTATGGAAACTAGGTCCTAACTATAACTTCCTACAGGTGACCCCACACATCCTTCCCCATACACTAGGATCTCTTCAACAATCACTACATAGTGGTACATGGGGACATAGTAGTGGCCCTTGAGTATAGTGGAAAGATAGCCTAATCCCATGCTGGATACACCACGGTGAGACAAGCACGGTCAGACATTGAACAATAAGGGAAGTTGCATATGTAGGCATTTAGGAGTATATGCAAAGAGTATGATTCCACTATTAATAATTTACAATAACACTAATCGTGATTATTCTCGGTGTGGGTACAGCAATCCAAACCCCATATAGTATAGCCCATATGGCTTGCTTTGTCATTCACGCCGCTTCGCTAGGCGACCGGTCAGCAACACCTACCAACCCCTGGAAATGACTGAGGCCTTTAAATCTGGGCAAACTTCAATTCTCAGATACTCCGATATTTGTGGCCACCTAGTCCATCCACCACCCTTCGGATTGTAGAAACACGCCATATAAACGCGAGAGTAGTGATGAGGAAGCACTGGCACAGGCATTTTAGTGGGATTGCAGGTTTCTTGGGACATGCAACCCTTGGAGTGGTAAGAGGGACCTTCCCTGTTTCTCACCCTCTAATTCTGGATCATAGGTGTATTATAGAGACAACAATCTCAATTAAATTGTGCTGGAGTATGACAACAGGGTTGTGTCCCACCACCCCTTATATGTTGTTAGCATACACCTAGGAGGGTAAGAACCTAACCAGGAGTATAGACTGTGACTATGTTGTGCAAAAACGCTACTCGTACCACATTTGCAGTGTTACCGGGGGAATACCACTTTATATTTCACGTTCTTCATGTTTGTTTGTGTTGCTGATTATTTGATGCTGATGTGTATGCAAAGGAAAAACATACTCACCCAATTACATTAATAGGCATGCAAGAAGCATAAGTCCACACACTTTGCACAGTGTACCCCGACCAATTATGAATCTACTAGGGCGCACTAAGAATTTGGTTGGGCATACACTAAATATGCTTGACTGTGCATGCATTATGAGAATGTGCTATATTTACACATTCTTCTCACACTCACTCAGAACATTGTGAGTTAGTGAGTCTCCGCTTTTGTCTTGTTTTTATCTTTTTATGTATATATCTTTCCTTATCCATTTGTTATTGTTATTGTTAGTGACATTTATAGAGCGCTAACTGTTACCCGATGGTGTCCTGGCGCTGTGTGAAGTCCTACCGGGGACTAAAGTGGTGGGAGTATTATCGAAATTAATTAATAAAAAGCCATGTTTTTAACGCCTTCCTGAAGGCCAGAAGATTGGTCATGCATCTAAGGTGTAGTGGGAGACCATTCCATGCTTTGGCTGCACTGGCTACAAAGCTTCTTCCACCCCAATTGGCTTTTTTCACAAAGGGCACCAACACCAGTTTTGCTTCTGATGACCGCAGTGATCTTTTTGGTACATACCAACGCAATCGCTGTTTTAAGTAGTCTGGCCCAGCTCCATGAAGGGCTTTAAAGACCAAACATAAGGCTTTAAACTGAGTGCGCTTCTTAACCGGCAGCCAATGAAGTTTTTTGATCTCAGCCGAGATTGAGGCGAATTTTGGTGTACCAGTAAGAAGTCTGGCAGCAGCATTCTGCAGCATTTGCAATTTGTTCATAAGCCCTTCCTGGATATTAAAATTAAGACTGTTACAATAGTCCAGCCTGGACATTGTTAAGGCTGTGATAACTGTTTGTTGAATGTCTTTGGGCAGAAATGGCATTATTTTCCTACTGGATCTAAGGATATACGATGTAGATGAGGCCACTGTATTCACCTGATCCCTAAAGCTAAGTTTATTGTCAATCCACACTCCCAGGTTCTTCACCTTCCTGCTAGGAGTAGGAAGAGGACCCGATGCATCCGGCCAACAGTCAGGGGTCCAGAAGTTGGGGTTGTTGCCGAACAACACAACCTCCATTTTACCGGAGTTGAGCTTAAGGCAATTTTGAGCCATCCAGATCCCCACGGCATTCATACAGTCCTGGAGCCGGGACACAGTTCCCAGCAACTCTTCTGGCCGTATAGACACCACAATTTGGGTGTCGTCCGCGGAGGATGTCAGACTAAAGCCAAAAGATTCAATTAGGAGCGCCAATGAGGACACATAAATGTTAAAGAGTGTCGGACTCATTGATGACCCCTGGGGGACTCCACAGGGCAGAGAGAATGATTCGGCCGCGAATTCGCTAAGGGAAACGGTTTGAGTTCTCTTCGATAGAAAGGATTTGAGTAGTTTCCAGGCGGTGCCCTGGACTCCAATCTCATCCAATCGGTCCATCAACAAAACATGATGGACCGTATCGAAGGCCGCTGAGAGATCCAACATAATCAATGCAGCTTTACCTCCCTGGTCAAGTATAGTCCTAATCTCTTCTGTGGACTTGAGGAGCGCAGTCTCTGTGCTGTGCCCCCCTCCGAAACCGTACTGGGTCGGGTTCAGCGCCTGAGATTCTTGCAGAAACAGGTTGAGTTGCGCATTCATGTTTCTCTCTACGATTTTCGCAGGGAGTAGTAATCTGGAAATGGGTCTAAAGTTGTTGGGATCTCTAGCGTCCAGTCTCGGTTTTTTGAGCAGGGGCAGAATGGATGCCCGTTTCCAGTCTTTAGGAAAGTACCCTTCCGAAAACATCGTGTTTATGATGGAGGTCAGTATTCGTGAAACTGGCTCAGATGCAAGTTTTACTATGGATATCGGGCATGGATCATACGGGGAGCCTGACTTCACTTTCATAAGAAGATCGAGAGTGTCCATGGCGGTTAAAGGGGCAAATCTGTACAATAGAAAAGAATCACTCTTATCTGCATTAAAAATAGTCGTCTGGACAGGAGTTGTTTTAGTTGTTGAATCAGAGAAGGTTAAAAAAATGGCATTGACTTTGTCAAAAAAGAACTTGGCTAATTTGTTACAGAGTTCCTGACTAGCCGGGATAGTGGGAGAGGCTAGGTGAGCCAGGGTAGTTAAAGTTTTAAAAAGCTCTTTGGACGAGTTTTTTGCAGAGTTAATTTTATTGGTAAAAAACTCTTGTTTGGTTTTATGGAGCAGCTGTTTATAATGAGCTAGACTCAATTGGTATTCCTTTTTTTCCTTGTCATTATATTCCTTCCTCCAGTTTATTTCAAGGTGCTTACAGACCAGTTTTTGATCTCTAAGATCCTGCGAGTTCCAGGGAGAGGAAGGACCCGGCCTGTTGTGGCGGAGGAGTTTTTTGGGAGCTAGCTTGTTCCCTGCTGCTTCCAGCCAATTTGTATATGACATGGTAGCCTCGTCCAAATCTCTAGGTAGCGTAGTTAGAGTCGAGGTTAACAGTTCCTGTAAATCCTCGGCTTCTACCTTGTTCCATGCTTTTTTCGCCAGATATTTTATTAATCAATCAATCAATCAATCAATCATAGCATTTGTAGAGCGCACTACATACCCGTGAGGGTCTCAAGGCGCTGAGGGGGGGGGAGGGGTGCTGCTACTGCTCGAAGAGCCAGGTCTTCAGGAGTCTTCTGAAGGTCAGCAGGTCTTGGGTCTGCCGAAGGCGGATGGGGAGGGTGTTCCAGGTTTTGGCGGCGAGATGGGAGAAGGATCTGCCGCCGGAGGTCGCTCTTCAGATGCGGGGTATTGTGGCGAGGGCGAGGTCGGCGGAGCGAAGCTGGCGGGCGGGGGTGTAGAGGCTGAGTCGTCTGTTGAGGTACGCAGGTCCGGTGTTGTGCAGTGCCTTGTGTGCGTGGGTGAGGAGCTTGAAGGTTATCCTCTTGTTGACGGGGAGCCAGTGCAGGTTTCTCAGGTGAGGGGTGATGTGGCTGCGGCGAGGGATGTCGAGGATCAGGCGTGCAGAGGCGTTCTGGATACGTTGCAGCCGTTTCCGGAGTTTGGCAGAGGCTCCAGCGTAGAGGGCGTTTCTGTAGTCCAGCCTGCTGCTGACGAGGGCCTGGGTGACCGTTCTTCTCGTTTCGGTGGGGATCCACTTGTAGATCTTGCGGAGCATGCGGAGGGTGTTGAAGCAGGCGGAAGAGACGGCATTGACCTGCTTAGTCATGGAGAGGGTGGAGTCGAGGATGACTCCTAGGTTGCGTGCGTGGTCGGTGGGTATTGGGGCTGCTCCCAGTGCGGTCGGCCACCAGGAGTCGTCCCAGGCCGAGGGGTGGATCCGAGGATGAGGACCTCCGTCTTGTCAGAGTTCAGCTTCAGTCGGCTGTTCCTCATCCATTCGGCGACGGCCTTCATTCCTTCATGGAGGTTTGTTTTGGCGGTGTGGGGGTCTTTGGTGAGGGAGAGAATCAGCTGGGTGTCATCGGCGTAAGAGATGATGTTGAGGTCGTGCAGTCGGGCGACGTGGGCGAGTGGTGCCATGTAGATGTTGAACAGCGTTGGGCTGAGGGATGAGCCCTGGGGTACGCCGCAGATGATCTCGGTGGCCTCGGAGCGGAAGGGGGAGGCGGAAGCTCTGTGTTCTGCCGGAGAGGAAGGAGGTGGTCCAGTCCAGGGCCTTCTCTTGGATTCCGGCGTCGTGTGCATAGTGTGTGGTGGCATACCGTGTCGAAGGCGGCTGACAGGTCCAGGAGGATGAGGGCCGCGGTTTCTCTGTTGTCTAGCAGGGTCCTGATGTCATTGGTGGCGGCAATGAAGGCAGTTTCGGTGCTGTGGTTGCTGCGAAACATGGACTGGGACGGGTCCAGGATGCTGTTCTCCTCGAGGTAGCGGGTCAGTTGTTTGTTGACGGTCTTCTCGATGACCTTCGCCGGGAACGGGAGTAGGGAGATGGGCCGGAAGTTCTTGAGGTCCTTGGGGTCCGCCTTGGGTTTCTTGAGTAAGGCGTTGATCTCGGCGTGCTTCCAGCAATCCGGGAAGGTTGCTGTCTCGAAGGAGATGTTGATGGCTTTCCGGAGATGGGATGCGATGGTGGTGCTGGCTTTGTTGAAGATGTGGTGTGGGCATGGGTCTGACGGAGATCCGGAGTGGATGGTGTTCATGATCTTGATGGTGTCGTAGTCGTTTATGTTGGTCCAGGAGAGCAGGCGGTTGGTGCGGATGTTGGTCGTGGGGGCGGGGATCTCAGTGGTTGTCGGGGCGATCGTGGTGTTGAAGCTGTCGTGGATGTCAGCGATCTTGCGATGGAAGAAGGCGGCCAACGAGTTGCATAGGTCTTGCGAAGGTGGGATGTCGTTGGTGTTGGAGCTGGGGTTAGAGAGTTCCTTCACGATGTTGAAGAGCTCTTTGTTGTTGTGTGCGTTGTTGTCTAGGCGGTCTTTGAAGGAGGCCCTTTTGGCGGATCTGATGAGGTGATGGTGTCTGCGGGTGGCATTCTTGTGGGCTGCGTAGCTGTCCGGTGTTTGTTCGCGGTGCCAGTTCTTCTCTAGCTTTCGGCAGGTTTGCTTGGAGGCCCGGAGGTCTTCAGTGAACCAGCTGGCTTTCTTGCTGGTGTGGCTGTTGGGGGTTTCTTGAGCGGGGCGAGGTGTTGGCGCAGTCGTCGATCCACTGTCTGAGGTTGCGGGCGGCAGTGTCGGGGTCGGTGGGGTCGGCTGGTGGGCACCAGGCTAGGGTGGTGGTTAGCTGGTCTTCAGTGACTTTGCTCCAGCAGCGGCGAGGCATCTGTTGGGTGCGGTGGTGCGTGGTGGCTTTCTGGAAGGTGAAGTGGATGCAGCAATGGTCGGTCCAGTGGAGTTCGGTGGTGTGACTGAAGGTGACGTGGGAGCTTGCGGAGAAGATGGGGTCAAGCGTGTGGCCGGCGGAGTGGGTGGGAGTTGTGACGAGTTGTCTGAGTCCGAGGTTGGCGAGGTTGTCGATCAGGGTGGTAGAGTTGGTGTCGTTGTTGTTCTCGAGGTGGAAGTTCAGGTCCCTGAGGAGGATGTAGTCCGTGGAGGCGAGGGCGTGTGGGCTGACGAAGTCGGTGATGGAGTCGCTGAACTGTGGTCGAGGTCCGGGGGGTCTGTAGACGAGGGTTCCTCTGAGGGTGGTGTTGGGGTCGGTGTGGATCTGGAAGTGCTGGTGTTCGGCGGTGCTGAGGGTGTCGTTGTTGTTGGTCGAGACTCTGAGAGTGTTCCTGTGGACGATGGCGATTCCTCCTCCTACTCCGTTGGTGCGGTCCCTGCGGGAGATCTTGTAGCCTTCCGGGATGGCAATGGCGATGTCGGGTGCCGAGGAGGGGTTCAGCCAGGTCTCCGTCAGGAATGCGACGTCAGGGGAGGTTGAGTCGAGTAGGTCCCAGAGTTCGACGGCATGTTTGTGGGCGGAGCGGGTGTTGAGAAGAATGCAACTGAGGTGGTTGGGTTTGTTCCTGGTCGGCGGGTTGGCGGGCTGGGTGCTGGTGAAGCTGCAGTTCTGGCAGGAGAAGGGTCCATGGGTGCTCTTCGGGGCGGTCAGGAAGCAGGTGCGTGATCGTCGTCCGGTGTTGAGTGCTTGGAGGGTGCTGGAGTCGTAGCGGAGCCGGGCATCGTGGCGGGCGCGGGGACCAGGGGTTCTGGCACTGGGCGCGGTCCAGGCGCGGATGGCGCAGATGGGCTTGCCTTAGGCGCGCCAGCGGCGCGGCCGCACAGCGGCAGCCATATATGGGGAGGTGGGAGGGAGGAGCAGCTGGGAGGTGGTAGGCAGGGCAGGGGCAGCGAATGGGCGGTCAGGGGGGCGGGGCTGCAGGTAATGGTTTCAAAGAATAGCAGACAGGCATGGTGAGCTCAAATAGCACTGCCTTATGGTCTGACCAAACTAGGGGAAGAAGGCCCGTGACTAGCAACTGTGAATTATTGGAGAAAATGCCGTCCAGTGTGTGACCTGCCTGATGAGTGGCGCCCATCATGAGTTGCTCTAGGTTTCCGCCACTCATCAGGTCCAACAGGCTCCAAATGGAAGTTAAAATCTCCCAGTACTGTACAGGAATTGGCACTTATCCAGTTTTCCAGTATACTACCTGCTTGTATTAAAAACCGCCCTCTCCGGCCAGGTGGCCTATAAATAAGGGTGCCGCTGAAGGTGTAATGGTGTGAGAGATAAAAACTGAAATCCAGCGCTTCACATTCCCCACTGACTGAGGGGTTGAAAGATGCCGTTATTGAATTATGGTAAATGACCGCTAAGCCACCCCCTTTCCTATGTAACCTGTTAAGTGTATAACAGAAATAGTCGGGAGGTGTGGCTGTAACTGTTTTTCTTTCATTCAAATGCACTTTGAGTTTGATATGTATCTAGACACGGTAACTAAACCCACTGTAAGAACACTTGTTGTCACGTTCAGATTGGGCACATGACCGTTAGCTACCTTTACTTACCACTGGAAAAAGGTGCTAGACAGATTCAATACAAGCCCAATAGGATGGGTGGCTGCAGAGTCCATTGAGCATGTTTTATTTTTCTGCGCGGCCTACACAAAGTATCAAGTCTGTTGGATTAACCCTTTGGGTGCTCATGACGGAATGGTTCCGTCATGAGCACCAGTGCTCCTGTGCTCATGACGGAACCATTCCGTCATGAGCACATGCTCAGAAAATCCCTCTGCTGCAGAAAGCAGAGGGATTTCCTTTTTTTTTTTGCCTGGGGAGGCCTCCCCAGGCCTATTTTTGTATTTCGTTGCAATGACGATCGCGCGCATGGCGCGCGATCGTCATTGCAATGAAAACGAAACTGAAACTTAGTTTCAGTTTCTCAGTTTCGGTGCTTGTGGGGCTAGCTCAGCCCCCCGAGCACCGAAACAGATGGGAGAGGTATCGTTGGAAAGGGGATAATCTCCCCTTTCTAATGGTACCATTCCCTAGTGGATCCCTGCTTGGGGATCACCCCAGGAGGGCGATCCCCAAGCAGGAATCCACCCACTAGCACCAGGGAGGGGGGAGCAGCCCCTTGGGCAAGGGCCTTAGCTCCCCCCATATTTTTTTGGGCATAGCAAGGGCAGAAAGCCCACTAGAAACCAGGGATTTTTTTTATTGATGTTGGGGTGGGGGCTGCCCAAAAAGGGCATGGCAATGCCCCCACCCCTCAGAGAAATGTCAGTCTTTCTGCCCCCCCAGGGGGCAGACGGGGGCAGTAGCCTCCAATCTGCCCCCTGGGGGGGCAGAAATCCCACTAGAAACCAGGGTTTTAATTTTTTTATTGATGTTGGGGTGGGGGCTGCCCAAAATGGGCATGACAATGCCCCCACCCCCAGTGAAATTCCAGTCTTTATGCCCCCCGGGAGGGCAGAAAGCCCATTAGAAACCAGGGATTTTTTTTACTGATGTAGGGGTGGGGGCTGCCCAAGATGGGCAGGCCAATGCCCCCACCCCCCCCAAAAAAATGCAACAGTCGGCAGAGCTAGGGTTCAAAATCTACAGCTAGGCCCTTTGCAAAAAAAGGGTCCGTTTTCACTGTGAAAATGTGGTGTGTCCAAGTTGCGTTTTGGACCGTTTCCTGTCGCGGGCACTAGGCCTACCCGCACAAGTGAGGTACCATTTTTCTCGGAAGACCTTGGGGAATGCGGGGTGGGTAGAATTTTGTGGATCCATGCAGATTTCAGAACTTTCCACCATAGAAATGTGAGGAAAATGTGTTTCTTTTGACAATTTTTGAGGTTTGCAAGGGATTCTGGGTAACAGAACCTGGTGAGAGCCAGACAAGTCACCCTATCCTGGATTCCCCTGGGTGTCTAGCTTTCAAAAATGTATAGGTTTGCTAGGTTTCCCTAGATGCCGGCAGAGCTAGGGTTCAAAATCTACAGCTAGGCACATTGCAAAAAAAGGGTCAGTTTTCACTGTGAAAATGTGGTGTATCCACGTTGCGTTTTGGGCCATTTCCTGTCGAGAGCACTAGGCCTACCCACACAAGTGAGGTACCATTCTTCTCGGAAGACTTTGGGGAATGCGGGGTGGGTGGAATTTTGTGGATCCACTCAGATTCCAGAACTTTCCACCACAGAAATGTGAGGAAAATGTGTTTTTTTGACAAATTTTGAGGTTTGCAAGGGATTCTGGGTAACAGAACCTGGTGAGATCCAGGCAAGTCACCCCATCCTGGATTCCCCTGCGTGTCTAGTTTTCAAAAATGTATAGGTTTGCTAGGTTTCCCTAGGTGCCGGCAGAGCTAGGGTTCAAAATCTACAGCTAGGCACTTTGCAAAAAAGGGTCCGTTTTCACTGTGAAAATGTGGTGTGTCCACTTTGCGTTTTGGGCCGTTTCCTGTCGCGGGCACTAGGCCTACCCACACAAGTGAGGTACCATTTTTCTTGGAAGACTTTGGGGAATGCGGGGTGGGTAGAATTTTGTGGATCCACGCAGATTCCAGAACTTTCCACCACAGAAATGTGAGGAAAATTTGGTTTTTTTAAATACATTTTGAGGTTTGCAAGGGATTCTGGGTAACAGAACCTGGTGAGAGCCAGACAAGTCACCCCATCCTGGATTCCCCTGGGTGTCTAGTTTTTAAAAATGTATAGGTTTGCTTGGTTTCCCTAGGTGTCGGCAGAGCTAGGGTTCAAAATCTACAGCTAGGCACTTTGCAAAAAAAGGGTCCGTTTTCACTGTAGAAATAAAGTGTGTCTACGTTGCATTTTGAGCCGTTTCCTGTCGCAGGCACTAGGCCTAGCCACACAAGTGAGGTACCATTTTTATCAGGAGACTTAGGGTAACACAGAATTGTAGAGCAACTGTTATTACCTATTGACTTTCGATGCATTTCTGCTTTCCAAATGAAAGACAATGTGTAAAAAAGAAGTCACTTTGAAAAATGTTCTATAATTCTCATGCTAGTATGGGTATTCACATTTCGGAAATGTGCAAATATCTACTGTTTCTAAACTCTATATTTTGTTCCAATTTCAGAAATACATAGGTGTCTTTCATACTGATTTTTCCATGTATATATTTTCCCAAATTAATTGCTATATACCCGGTACATAATAAAAAACCATTGCAAGACGCTGCTCAGTTATTGGCTCTGGGTTCATCGGGTTCTTGGTGAACCTACACGTCCTATATATCCCCACAACCAAAAAAGTCCAGCGGATGCAACGGTATATTGCTTTCAAACAGCTCTCATAATTAGAAGAATTTACAGGTGAAAACGTTGGCACAAATGGCTGTTTTTTTCAACTAATTTTCAATTTTTCCTATATTCAACTGTTAGTTTCTATAAAGAAGCCTTGAAGGATCTACACAAATGACCCCTTGCTGAATTCAAAATGTTGTCTATGTTTCTAAAATGTATAGCTTTCCAGGATCCATTATTGCTTTCATACCAATTTCTACCATTAACTGGAAGAAGGTTGAAAGCACAAAAATAGCAAAAATAGGCTATGTCCCAGTAAAATCCCAAAACGGTGTAAAAATGTTGGTATTATGACAAAAGTCTGTCAGTACCTAAAAGCTGGGGAAATTGTGATTTTAGCCCCACAAACCCTTTGTTGATACCATTTGCAGGGGAAAAAACCAGACGCTTTCATTTGCAGCACTTTTTCCCCATTTAAAAAAAAAAAAAACAAGCTGTATTTTGGCTAATTTCTGGGTCCCCTCCAGGGGAATCCACAAACCCTGGGTACCTTTAGAATCCCCATGATGTTCAAAGAAAAAGACGCAAATTTGGTGTGGATACCTTATGTGGTCAAAAAGTTACAGGGGCCTAAGCACGAACTACCCCAAATAGCCAAAAAAAGGCTTAGCACAGGGGGGGAAAAGACCTAGCAGCGAAGGGGTTAAGCCACTGTGTAAATTGATGGGCTTTAGGGATTGCAACACAGCGCTGAGAGTGTGCAGAACAAACACCAGTGGCCCGATTGTCTTCTCATTTGGTAAATTTTTATCAGCAATATAGCATGTGAGGTTTAAGAAAATACATGCATAAGAAAGGCTGATTGATTCTCCCAAGCATTGCCCCAAGATTTTTATTTATTAGTGTTGAGATTGTTGCAGCTTGTTTTTATACTTCTTTAACTATCTTCATTTGCTTTGAGATGCAAATATGTATAATTGATTTCATGTATTTTATTCACGTATGACGGTATTGTTGCCTTTTAAGTTTTTTTATGACCCACAATAAAGGATGATGATGGTGACATTAAATTAGAAATGGGGATTCACCATTAGTCCTGAAGAAAGCCTCCGAGGCTACATGGGCCGTGAGGAGAGAAAGGGCTGAAATATGTCGACTTAGCACAAGGGCATAGGGGTAGTAACTTTCCCCTTTATTAACCTAAATTTTACTTATATTTTAATCATACCAGTGGCACACAAAATAAAGGGAAACTGGGGTGACCACAAGGATTTTTTAAATATTTCCACTCCCAGTTAGGATTAGAACATTATCCAAAGTCCTCCCTGGAAGATGGTTGAGCCCACCCTGGTTTGTAGAGACCAGGATGCGACCCAATCATGAAGCATGACACCAATAGGTTTTGTGATGGTCCACAATAAAAATACTTAATATTCCTGTCGGAGCAAGAGGCCCTGGTTATTATTTTTCAATTGTGTAGAGGGTGGTAAATTATCTTTTGTAAGATTTATAATATGCTACCCACAGTTAGCAGCACATCTGAACAACCTGCTATGCTTGAGCCACATAGGTGTTTTTTAATTGATAAAATGTTTAACCTAATTTACACACGTATATGTTTTGGTGGCCCTGTCATATATGGAGCTTAACTATTTGCAGCCAGGAGAAACTAAAAAGCCACATGCTTGTGAATGAAGGCAATATTTCATAACAAAGCCATGCTAAACCTAAAAATGCTAATAAGATTGTTGTTCCACCAATGAAATTTTGATTCTTCATTATAGCATGAATTACTAAGAAGTTATGATTTCACTTTTGAAGCATATAGAATAAAATATTTAATAGATTTGCGGACAACTATGAAGCTATGGTTGACACAATTGCTCTAAGATTTAAGAGTTAAGGTGTAAAAGTAACTTAGGGGATTCCAGAATGTATTTGTTAGATTTTATTTCCCCTGCCAGGATCACAATCACAGAAAATGTGCCATTATATGTTTACAGCTGAAAATACTTCTTTCACAGCTGGCAGAAATTATGGGGCATATTTACAATAAAGTGGCGAAGCGTGTCGTTAAGCCAAGAAGGTTAACGACACGCTTCGTCACTTTAGAAACGCAAGGCTGCACCATATTTACTAGAATATGGTGCAGCCCTGCCTTTCCCACTGTGCTGGCGCTAATTTTAGCTGCCTAATGCCAATGCAGGAACCCTTGCCTGTGTTGAAGGGAAGATTGTTTATGACCAGGAAGGTACCCTTTCCTGCACATAAACAATCTTTAAATGCCGTTTTGTAACTTCTATGTGTGCTGCTTAATGCATAAAATGAATGTTTATGTGCAGGAATGGGGACCTTCCTGCACATAAACAATCATAGGCAATTGCTGTTTCTATGTGTGCTGCACAAGGCAGCACACATGGAAACAGCAAAAACGAGGAGAAATTAGGAATTTCTCCTCGTTTCGCCTGTTTAAGACCAGGTTTTCTTAATTTTGGCTCTGCCTCCCATTTACGCTGCCCTTGTAAATAGGAGGCAGCATCAAAATCAATGGTGTTGCGGTGGAACACCTACCGCACGGTGCCTTATTTACAAGGCAGCGTTAAGCCACGTTAAGGGGCTTAACGCTGCCTTGTAAATAAGGCGAGGCCCCTATCCCCATCACAACGTCACTGAAAGTGACATTTTGGTGGCGATAGGGCCTTGTAAATATCCCCTCAGTGAGGGATTTCTTGTGGTCATAAATGCATTTACTACGGCAAATTTGTCTGCCATAACTGCAGAGAAATCTGATGTAGTAAATGTCAATCAAGGGGTGGGAAGCGGGCGTTACATTGTGAGGTTTGACTTGAAAGATTGAGAACACCCACTAATATGTATGTTTGTGGGCATTCCTAAACTCTTCTACAACCACGTTCCACCATGGATATGGTCAGAGATTTACTCATGACAACAGTTGGAACAACTACTCTTCCACAATGGGAAGGGGAATGGATTGTTCCCAGGTTTTCTGGGATTTTAGGGAAAGAGCTTTCTTCACTGGAAAAAGGTTTTTTCTCCCATACAGAAAAACACATGCATTTTCACAGAAGGATTAATTCACCCTATGTGGATGTTTTCGATGCTATGTACATATCTATACAGCAGCAAAAGGATGCAGTTGATATTGTAATATGACATTCCAAGTAGTAACTCTAGAAAACTTCACGTAGCACAGCTTTCCTAGCAAACTGCTGAAAGTGTTTTTGCATAGGAAAAAACCTAAAAGTACATTGAGGTGAAGGTGCACTTCTCTGTCAGTTCTTTTACATTTTTGTATCTGAATAGGGCCCATAGTGTGGAAGGCATGCCTGTATCAGGGCATGACTATATACTGACAGAGAAGGAACAAGCTTCCCTATGGTCACCTTTCCTCAGCATTTAGTAGCTTGACAAAGTTCCAGCCTTTGACACTGCAGAAGGTGATGGAGAATACAAGATACAGCATAACTCAATTTAAATCATCTTAAAAGGCCTCAGGAGACCTAGGAAACAATGTCCAGGCAAATGGAAATGTGTGTTTTAAACAAAAGATTACTTCAGGAAAAATATCCTAAGCAGGATAAAATATAGGCAAGCAGCTAATGAGGCATTCTTTCTACAACAGTAGAAAGAAAAGAGTATTCTAGGCATAAGTAGTATTGAGGAAGTGTGTGGATAATAATAACCACAAACAATGTATCTGTTTGTTTTACAAACATGGACAGGAAGTGGCAGCATAGCTAATACTGCACTTAAGTGTCTTTTGAATGTGAGTTTGGTTCACTACTCTTCTTGTATCCATCATTTGTTGTTAAGAGACTATACAACAGTCAATTGTGGTTTCAAAAATCCTCATCAGTGTCTTTTTCTGCAACCCATCATCAAGAAACCCAGTATAAACTTCCATCAGAACAGATGGAATTTATAAAATAGATTTACTTAGCTTATCCGAAATATCCTCAATGCTGGGGGGGGGCAAGATGGTGATTGTATGAGGTTGCAGCATGCTGACTTTTCTCCCTGCTCCATGCAAGCACTAGCTGGTTGAAGAAGCATGGAGGTGGGGTCTGTGCAGAAGCACGAGATGGGGACAAACTTTCGGCAGCTCACAACCTTTGCAGCTCCAAGTAGGGCTACTGGTGTGGTCTTACTACTGGTCAGCATCGCGACGAAAGGTGACTTCGGCAAGGAGTTGTGGGACTGTGTCGACGGGGTCACATAGTGGGCAGCTGGTTTCCATGGTGTTAATCAGATCAGGAGAAATGGTCTCATTGCTGGGAGGAGCACAGTTATGGTACCAAAAACTTCAAAAATGACACGTGATAAGGTGGAGGCTGCAGCCAGTGGATAACGAACGGCCAGGGGACACCAGAAGCCGGACCAAACCCAAGATCAAGTTGGCAGTGGCAACCCTGCTGCAGGTTGGCATTTCAAATCTTGTCCTGCTAAACATCTACCAGATTAACTGGGGAAGGGTGTGTTAAAAGGCAACGATGGACCGTTTGGGAGGCATAGGGAAGAAATTAATGATACTGGGGTCTATATTGCTTTTGTCTGGTGATGCGCTGCACCCCTTGGTCTCCCTCAGTCTGTGATAACTGAGTTTTTCCAGACAAAAGGGCGGTCCTGTGAGCTAGCCCCCCTCTTCAGATTTAGCACCTTTGGATTCAGGGTTCGCTCTGGTGATAGAGCACTCTGGGGGTTCAGACAGGGGGTGCAACTTGGCCCAAGCTGTGGTGAGTGAGACTGGTATCAATTTGAAAACCCTCACAGAAGCTTCTGGACTGCCGATCGAAACCTGGTCAATAGACACTGCTTTATCCTGGGCAGTAGTGGAACAGCAGGCCTATGGAACAATATGCTGTGGGGGATAGGGAGCAGGTTGGTGTGTGTCCCTTAGAAAAGCTGCCCAAATCAATGAAAGTTCAGTTGTTTGATCAACAGGATCCTGCCAGTCTGGCAACCTTAAACAACCAAAACCAGGGAAAAGAAACATTTGGTCAGCTTAGAATTTCTCTTCAGGGAGGCCAGCTCATGGCACAGATATCGGCAAGTACTGAAGGTGTGCAACCTGGCCCTCTGAAGATACAGGTGGCAGGGCAGATGTGACTGTAGGCAGGGCCCTGGATGCTATGCATAAGGGTGGCGATAAATTCTACTCTCCCACAGAAGGCTCATGGTTGGATGATCCTAATTTTAGCTCAAGTGAAGTTGTACTTATTGCTTCTTTATCAGATATTAGCTCTTCTATGGCACCAGAGTTGACTCCTAAATGCCAAAAGCACCATAAGAGCTCAAAGGGAAAGCATGGGCCATTCAGCAGCAAAGAAACACATGGAGCCACAGCAGGCTTAAAGTGGGACCACTCAGATACCAAAATGATCCATCAAGCAGGAGTTTCATTGCACCCCAAAGAGATCAACCATTATCAGTCTGGAGGGGAAACTAGAGGCCCTTCTTTGGAGTTAATCTAGGAATGTATCAAGGAGCACCAAGCTGAATTCCGGGGCAGCAGCAGAAGGGTGAGACTTGCGACAAAGCAACTTCAAGGTGCTATTAAAAAATTGGTAAATCTTGCACAGAGATTGTGGAGAAACTCAATTTCGTCTAGAAAACAACAGCAATTGGGGAAGCAGATGTTGGGGCATTGAAGGGGCAGGCTGACTCACAGGGGGGTGTAGTTGACGGATATAATGTGGAAGAAAGAGGATTTTGAGAACTGTCAAAGACTAAATAATCTGCGATTCCTTGGGATTTCTGAAGGGATTGAAGGTGGGGATATTAGGTCATTTATGCTAGACCTCCTTAAAATGCTTTTCCTGAATTTTTAGCACGGAATTGGGAGTCAGAAATCAGAGGGTTCATAGATTTCCTATAATGCGCAACAAACAAGATCGTCCAGGGAATACAGGAGAATCTCGGCCTAGGGCTATTTTGGTTTTTTGGGCACATTTTTGCTCCATCAGGCAATATTTAAGAAGGCCCGAACTGATTCCCAAAGGCATCATAAGAATATGTCCTTCTTTGTTCGTCCTGACTTATGTCACATTACTGTGGAGCGTAGGTGGCACTTAAGGCAACTCATAAAGCCATTTCAAGAGACAAGGGCAGAAGCTTATCTGTTACCTCCAGCGCATTTAAAAACTATTGTCAAAGGCAAGATCAAGACAATTGAATGGGTTAAGGATTAACCGTATGGTTTTCTATCCCCATGTCATGACAATCATGGTATAATAACAATATCTAAAAAGGGTATCAGCTATGTTAAAGATTTATTATTGTTTATTGGTAGGCATCAGAGCTATAGGTTTCAAATATGATCAAGCTGTGAATAGAGATGAATTTGTTGGGTTTTTAACTATTATTATATGCATCTGTTGCCTTGTGTTCATTTATGGTATTTATTTATGGTATTTATGAAAGAAAATGGAAAAGTACCAATAAAAGTGGCTAAAAAAAAGGAAATATCCTCACCAGAAGCTTCTGTATAATTGAAATCAGTAGGTGTGTTTAACACCCAGTGAACTTAAATAAACTACTCACTACTTTTCACGACACAGTATCTCACTTCAGCATTTGTTGATGTTGTTCTTTATTTGAAATGTCAATTTATATTATGTGTGACTCCTAGGGGAACATCTGTTCTTGGATTTCAAGCAGCTAGTTGATGGCACAATGACTACTGGTTCTTGATGAATTATTCAACATCATAAGCCATGGAGGAACACTATTCACACATTTAACAAACAATATTATTACAACAGATCATAATTGCCAGATTTGACACCTTTAGGACCACCTTTAAGGAAGAATCCATTGAATAGGCGTGATTCAGTTCCACTAACCTGCAAGAATTACCAGTTCCATCTTGGTGGTCGCTATTTGCAACAACTTCTACTTTATTTCTAGTAAGTGCACATCAATGTGAGTGACCTCTAGTGCTTCCTACTGGTTGATGTCCACTTCTGGCTCCTCAACACATTCCTTTAATTGCATTCATTAGTGATAAATGTCCTCTACTTCCCATTGCACTCACTCACCCCCCCAGTCCAGATGTACATCCACTTCAGGTGCCTCAAACATTTGCTCCATTGGATGGGCATCACTGCAGACAAACTGTAGCATTTATTCTTTTCAGCTGGTCATGCACTTACAGCAACTT
This sequence comes from Calotriton arnoldi, assembly GCA_963921515.1. Taxonomy (NCBI): domain Eukaryota; kingdom Metazoa; phylum Chordata; class Amphibia; order Caudata; family Salamandridae; genus Calotriton; species Calotriton arnoldi. The sequence continues at coordinate 348,302 of CAWUFW010014755.1, forward strand.
TACTATGTTTTATCAAGCTGTGATGTGGATTTCTTCTATGATAGCTGAATGACTTGAATTTTGGCACTGAAAATGGGGGTGCTCTGTAGGTTTCAATTTCAGATCCTGGCATGGACAACTCAGCCTTCCACCTATCTTCAAGTTGGTAAGTTGAATACCATAAATTGGGTAATAATAAAATCGGTTATTTACAGTGCTTGTCAGAAATGTCAGTAGTGTGGTATGAAGTGCTACATATAAATAATATATTAATATTATTATTATCATCCTCATAATCATCATTTAGCTTATACCCTTCAGGAAGCCTTACATTTTTGAGTGAACACATAGTAGTAATTCTTCAGCTTGTACTCCCAGTTTAATGGAATACCTTGATCCAGAGCTTTCACTTCTGAGTCGAAGTAACCCTGCCAAATCAATGGCCAACTAGCTTGTGTTATCTGAATGGCTGCTAAGGTTGGAGAGCCCTGGCATTACTCAAAGGCTCAGTCATTAACAAGAGAGAGCCGTATTAATTGTATTTAGGCAACTGCATTGATCTTCAAAATGTTGCTGCCTTGCTGCCTAGGTTAGCTTTGTCATCTGTGACAACAGACAGGACAAAATTAAAGCATGTGTCATGCAGGACTACTGTGGGCATGAATCACCATGTGAGCTGCAAAAAAAGGGCTGCGGGGTAGCAGAATGGAGATTAAATCAGCGTTCCTGAATTCTTCCAGCACACCTGCCCCCTCACTTGCACCTCCACCATAATGGAATGCAAGGAGGCCAATGCAGTGGTGTACGACACCACCCCCACAATATGCACCACCAACAAGGAAGGTGGTGGGTTCAGCTGGCACGTAGAATTACACTGTTTGCTTTACAGGTACTACAACATTCCCAACAAACCACTTCTTGACTGGAAGTCTGTTGCACATGAGGCGTAGTGGTGAGACCTCAACAATTTTAGCCTCCTACAATACCTTAGGCACCATCATTGGCTCTGGAAGAATGCTGGCAACAGGTTTATCACGAAGAGACAGTTTCTCTTACAAACAATCCAAATAATATCTGTTGAGGGCTGTCTTCAACATTGATTTAGCTGACCAGGTGAACCTTCATTTCCTATATTCTCTAGGAATCAGCAGTTGCTATCAGATAGCCTTCACTTTCAGTAATGTCCAGCTTAATTTGTTCTGTGTGAATGCTAGTACTACCTGCAGGTTTAGTGTCCACTTCCTGTTCTTTAGGAAATTGTTTTCAATGCATTCAATACAGGTGAGTGTCCCCCTCTTCTGCCTATATCATTAACAACACTTGCCTGTGGGGTGACTGTTATGCCTAGTGATTCAAGAAGGCATTACTACTGTTGGGCATTCACTGCCAGCAAACACTGCTATTCAGCCATTCTGGTGAGCATTGACTTCCAGCAATTTTAGCATGCATTCACTGGTTGGGGTGTCCTCTGTCAATAGATTCTGTCCTGTACCCTTCTGGTATTAGGTCACAACTGGATCAACCTGCATTTTTGTCACTTCTTAGACTGTTTCTTCTGGAACAAGGTGACTCCTTGTCCAGAGTGTTTGTTTCTGGCTCAGTATGTCCTGCCTGTGATGGGCTCTGGAACTTGTTCAGTTCAAACTGTTATGGCTGGAGAATCATTGCATTTTTTTCTGTGAACAAGACACTGTCTTGTGTTGAAATTGCCTCGATTTTCGGAATGGTGCTGGTGGATTTGTTATGACTGCTTTGTAAGTGAGGAAATGGCTTACTAGCAGCCTCTATTGCCCGTCAGAGCTCCCCTTTCCTGAATGTCGGTTAACTACCAAAATCTACATGTAGCAATGATCCAATGACACCGTAAGCAATTTGCACAGAAAAAAGTCTAAGGGTGATATGTACAAGGAAGTGGCGGAGAGAGGCGTTAGACGTCATGGCTTAACGCCTCTCACCGCCACTTCTGAAACGCAAGGCTGCACCATATTTACAACGAAATGGTGCAGCCTTGCATTTCCCCCTACGATGGCGCTACACTTAGCAGTGTAGCACCAATGCAGGCACCCTTGCACCATAGTGAAGGGTGTCTGCGTGCAGGGGAGGATTGTTTATGTGTAGGAAGGTGTCCCTTCCTGCACATAAACAATCCTGAAATGCCATTTTGTCACTTTCATGTGTGCTGCTTAATGCAGCACACATGAAAGTCACAAATGACATTTCTTTTTAATATTGTTTATGTACAGGAAGGGGGACCTTCCTGTACATAAACAATCCATGGCATTTAGCTTTTTCCATGTGTGCTGCACAAGGCAGCACACATGGAAAAAGCAAAAACGAGGAGAAATAATGCATTTCTCCTCATTTCGGCAACTTAAGACCAGGTTTTCCCTGGTCTTAATTTTGGCGCTGCCTCCTATGTACGCCACCCTTTTACATAGGGGGCAGCGTCAAAAACAATGGGTGTTGTGGTGGAACACCCACCGCAACACCCACTGCCCACCCCTTTCACGCTAAGTATAGCGTGAAAGGGGGCCTTATTTACAAGGCAGCGTTAAGCCACGTGAAGTGGCTTAATGCTGCCTTGTTAATAAGGCTAAGCCCCTATCGCCACCACGTCAGTAAAAGCGACATTGTGGTGGCAATAGGGGCTTGTACATATGCCCCTAAGTGTCTGTCTGAGAGATTGGCTCCCTTGTGTTGCCACTGCTGAATCTACCCATCACTGACCAATACTGTTCCAGAAAACAGTCTGACACAAGCATCAGTGAAAAGCTAAACTTTAAGGCTAGGAGCCCAGTGGAATTGCCAGATTGTGCCCCAGTGATGTCAAGCAAGCACCCAGCCACATAAAGAAACCCTTGAAATCCCAGGATACGGTTGAAGAAATGAATGGGTGAGGATGGCCACTGCAATAGTGTAGTAGCGTAGTCCACGCTGGTAGATGTAGTTTTAGTAGATTTATTCAAGTAGATAAACATGTAGCTTAGATCCTGTACAACAGCCTATAAGTCCTCATCAGCAGCCCCACCAGGAGCAGCCTGCTAGCTGCTCAGCCCTTCCACCAACTCACCACTCATACCCAGTCACTCAAGCATTCCACTCATGGCCCACACACCAACATTCCACACAGAGCATTCACACTGGCTGAAGAGGTAGGAACAAGATAACATAGTATATAATATCACAACAAGAGGATACTACATTATCTCTTTCCTATAAAACAGAAGAATAATGAAACCAAACTAAAAACTATATACATCAAAGTACAACATAAGTAAATAGCCCGTAATCCAGGGATGAACGGCAAACACCACATCACGAGAGGGATAAGGACTACACAAGGAGGAAAGATAGATACTTAATACCCATCCCCTCCTCTAATAAAGGAAAGACATATGAAACTCAATATGTATGCTCCCCATGTGAGGAGAAAAAAATGTGTACACTCCCATGTAGGGAGAAAGACAAAGTTAAAATGTGAAAATGTGGAAAAAGGGACTATAACCCAAATTCCTGCCCCCCCTCAAACAAGGGACAACGAGTATACTCCCAATGTAAGGAGACCAGTAGTGTGGAAAGAAGGAACTGAAACCCAAATTCCTGCCCCTACCTTAAACCAGGGACAACGTATGCTTTCCGTATATGCTCCCCATGTGAGGAGTCAAACAAGGAACAAAACCCTGCAACCAAAATAGATCATGCGGCACATGGTGTCTTACGCACACAGGGAACCAAACCCTGTGACCAAAAAATACGTGCGGCACAAGGTGTCTTACGCACACAAGGAACAAAACCCTGCAACAAAAATTGATTGTGCGGCACATGGTGGCTTACGCACACAAGGTGTAGAACCCTTGCAACCAAATAATAGAACGTAAACTGCATACTATGTGATAAAAGGGAGAACAAAACCCTTCAGTCGACACTCTTGTAAGGGTAAAATGACTTACAGCAAAGAAATCAGACAAAAACCCATCCCTGCGTGAACTGTAAACAAATGTGAAAGTGAAACAAAACCCTCAACCCAACCCTCCTGTAAGGGTACTGTGTTTTAAAGTGAGGATATGGGACAGAAACCCAATCCCATCCCAAAGTAAGGGACACAACATACGGAAAAAACAAGCCAAACACAACCAAAATATGCAATACACTGTATGGACTGTAACACACACCCTACATATTGAAATAGGATACCCCGGTGAATAACAATGTAAAGGCATAAACATATGCAACATACTGTTATGCATACAATTCAACTAGCTATTCACCGGTGAGCGACCACTCACCCGAGAAAATAATGACATCAAAGCAACTGGCACGTGAAATCTTTACAATATAAAGCTGTGTGCCACCACCAAAAAGGAAAATGAGTCACTGTCCGTGTTGGTCCATGAAAGCTGTATGAGGGGAAATGTGGAAACTGCAACAGCCACAATACAACAGTGTGCCAAACCGATACCTGAAGAAAGTACACCATAACATTGCCACGAAGTTGGTGGAATCCACGCCGGCAGAAGTATCCTGGAACAGAAGAGAACCCGTACACTGCGACCATAAAGCAGCTAAATCCCTCGTAGTCTGAGAAGGCGCTGCAGCCAGATACCCATCGATGATACACTGTTGATGGGTTAGCATAAACTTACTGCCGCTCCAATAGTTCAACCAATTTAGAGAGTGTTAGCGCGCTGCAAAAAAACCCATTTCATCCCCCCAAAAAATGGTTGCACGTAGAGGACGCCGCGCTGGATGGCTCCCGGGGTTAGCGTGCTGGAAAACGTCCACAACAGAGTTCTTGGTTGTCAAGCAACAAAGACGTCAGAAGACAGAACTCGAGGAAATGTCTCCGCACGACTGTAGAATGCAGGTAGGTGTGCACGCGCTACCTGTAACTCGTGACTGGATTCAAACCACCCCATAGAGGTTCAACTGTCATTCGTAAAGAGTTGAAGACTCTCAACTTACAAATAAAAATTCAAGACAGAAATTGGCTCACCGTACATAACCCGTTGCAGCATAGATGTAGTACACTTTTGAATTAAACTGCAAACTGACGATGTGTACGCGTAAATAGTAAATCATAACCCTGCGCACAATCCGTTGCATTTGTAAGTCTATATTCGTAAGTTTACTGTGACAGACATTCCACTTACTCAAAACTGATGCCATAGTCAGAAGTTACTTCTAGCTTCAACTCCACAAGATTAATTGTCAATTGACTACCATCTGTCCTTATTAAATCTGATGAATTCACATTCAGATAGGAGGTGTCTGTCCTTTTTAACTCGGCTCACCTCTAGCATAAAGGCAAACCGGAATACCTAGCCGCCAAACTCAAAAGGGCCGGCCAGTCCAGGAACCTCAGGAGCTTGCTACTCATCCCGCTGAAAACTCGCAAGCAAAAAACTGCGGCCAAATCGTTTGCTGGAAACACCCCTAAAATCTGGAATTCCATCCCCCCCACATCAGAACGATCCCCTCGTTTCCAAAATTCAAAAACCTGCTCAAAGTCCTCCTCCTTGACCGCTCTCGAGCGAACCGATAGGAGCCAAGGAAGTACCTTAGCCGGCATTTCACCTAACTTCAACTATGTGACCGGTGACACTGACTCTGATCAAGAAAACTTTTTGGATACTCGCATTGCTTGATCAAGAAAACCTTTTGGATACTCGACTTAAGGAATGTGGATTATTATTTTCATAACCAAGTCACTTTCCAGGACACTCTGCATATATTTCCTTGTGTAATATGACAGAACTGTAATATGCTCTGACGTTATAGGAGCATTTTTACTGATATATCTATTGTATTTGTTGCTTATATGTTCATGTAACATTTGTGGTTTATATGTGCATGCAATGCTTGTTTGACCTGCACCCTCCATGCTCCTTCTGCTCGATCACTCCTTTGTTCGATCTTTATCCGGCACGAACCCCTATGTTCTTCTATATTCTCTGTACTGCCTATTTGCACATAAGTTACTTGCTGTGAAGCGCTCTGATACCCTCGGGTCCAGCTAGCGCTATATAAAACTCCTTAAATAAAAATGTTTTAAAAATAAATAATAAGAAACACTGCACAGCCATGACAAGGACGTCCTCACATTGAGACAGTAACCATCCTGCCTCCAACAAATTAATTCCTCTGTAAGACTCAGCAAATGCAGGTTTGCAGAAGCATGAAATGCAGGTTGAAAGGCTTGCAGAGCCAAACGTCGAAGAAAATCTCAACGTGTGCAGCGTCCATATAATATGAAACTCAATGTGTACAGCGTCCATATAAGATGAGATGTCAGTTTTCGTAGTTGTGTCCAGATGAAACAAAGTACAGCACACTTGAGCTGGGGCTGTCCAATGTAATGGACACTGGTGGGGCTGGAAGGCGTGCTGTTCCAGTTTATTTTGATTCCTTTGTGTCTTCTTTTGATTCCGTGTATCATCCTCTGATTCAGACTTTGTTTGAATTTCTCTCTGGGTTGTCTGATCTTGTACATCTTGACGCTTAGTCATCTCCAGGTAGCCTCAGACCAACTTTAACACGTGGAAAGGATCCCATCCTCGTCGCCAAAATAAATGTAGTAACGTAGTCCACGCTGGTAGATGTAGTTTTAGTAGATTTATTCAAGTAGATAAACATGTAGCTTAGATCATGTACAACAGTCTATAAGTCCTCATCAGCAGCCCCACCAGGAGCAGCCTGCTAGCTGCTCAGCCCTTCCACCAACTCACCACTCATACCCAGTCACTCAAGCATTCCACTCATGGCCCACACACCAACATTCCACACAGAGCATTCACACTGGCTGAGCAGCTAGGAACAAGATAACATAGTATATAATATCACAACATGAGGATACTACAAATAGCCATATCAAGATATATGAACTCTCAGAGCTGGGTTACCAACCACTGATTTAAAAGTAGGGATACTTTCGCTTTCCAAAACACTGTCCTGATGGAATCACGGAGCTCTAACACTTTTTCAGCAGAAAGGTGAAAAACACTCGCCCGTGTCCAGCTCTCTGCTCCGAAAGGTCAAAATGGATGCGAGACTTTGCATTCTGTCTGGAGACAGAGAAATGCCAGGACCTGCAACGAGAGCAGGAGAGGCCAATGCGACTACAGAACACACTGCAGTGTCTTTCTTTTTCACAAATAGTGAGTAATGCACGTTTTCCTGCAAAGAGCTTTGGCTCTGTCTCTCGCCCTCCGAAAAAATTATTAGAATGCACAAGTGTACATCAAGTGTATGCATGTCCTATAGTATATGTTTTCACTAGGCTGGAACCGCAAGAGATGGCAACTGTATAGGTGCATGGACAAAAGGCTAAGACCTGATTCCATGCTATCCCAGACAGAGGAAGCAATCTTCTTTTCTCTTTTACCAGTTCCAACAATGGAGACAATGAATACTGAAGATGTATCCCTGTGAAGGCATTAATTTACTGAGCTGCTCTGGTGTAAGAGAAGTGATGGATCTTGTAGAAAATGGTCTTCTCTTTCTAATAAATGAAACTATCAGGGGAGATATTAGTAATGGGGTTTCTGGTTGGCAAGCGCATTCACCTAAGCAAGGCAGAACCACCCACCACTCTAGTCAGGGCAAGGGAGTTACACACTTAAGATAACCCCTGCTCACCCCCTTGGTAGCTTGGCAGAGCAGTCAGGCTTATCCCTGAGGCAATGTGTAAAGCGTTTGTGCAACACACTCACACAGCAGTGACACACTAGGCACACCACAAAAGAGACTCCACACAAGGTTATATAAAAATATCCTTTGTATTATCCATAAAAAACACATTAGATCACAATCACATATATTACTGTGGCACTAGGCACTTGTCATGACTTCACAGGGATCACATAAATCACTTGGCCAATCGGGCCATTGTCATAATTCCTCACAATTTGGCTGGCCAGTAACTACTGGTAGGGTCACCTTTAGCATAACACGTTATGCCTAAACCTCATCAGCAGTGCACTATAGTCAATACTAGCAACATGCACCCATCATAGCAGGATCAGTACATAAACTGTACATCAATACCACTTATATTCACATCAGGGCATAGCATAACATAAACTCTGTAGGGAACAAGGTTAGCCCAATACATCCCCACATGTAGGGCACCGAAGTAACTGTACCTCTATTTCAAATCTGCAGCCACAGCACTTTGGCGCTTACCGTATGGGCTGCGCGGTAATTGCAGGAAGGGGGACCTCCGTAGAGGGTTGGCCCCCGATCCTTCTCTCTGACCTCATGTACCCCAAAAGGTATGTGTACAGCCACTGCCCGCAACCATAACTTAAACCACTTGCGCCCTCATTGGCAGAGAGATCTCACTTGGTCCCCCGCATCCATAAATGGAGCAAAGTGCAGCTGCCCGTAATCACGTGTTGCAGCTGCTGATGACCAGGATGCTCGAATCCCAAAGAAATTCCCCCACGACCACAGGTGCCCTTACCGGACCTACCGCACCAGGGGCAAAAGCAGGTGGCTCCCTGCGCCCACGTGGGGCTGCCGTGCACCAACCTTGCTTCTCTGTGACTGCCCCCAAGGGAACTCCCTCAGCCAAGCCATGGCCTCTCACCGCTCCGGCTGCACCTGGAGCTCTCCTCGCTGTCTCAGGGCAGGAGGCGCAGCCCCTATGTGCGGCAGGGGCGGGACACGGAGCAAAGTCTCCGTCGACTTTTGCTCTCCTCTGCTTGGCCTTGCTCCTCTCCAACAAGAGCCGGCGGACTGGTGCCTGCTAGTCTCTGGTTCCTCCGGGAGCCTTGGGGGTGGGGCCACGCTGATCAGAGGATCTTCCGGCTGCTTTCCCACTTTGGTGGCTGGTTGCCAGGCAATGGCTGGTACTCCTGCAGCACTGGCTCAGCTGACGAGTGGCCGTGGCCGGCTTCCCCCGACGTTTCTAAAAAAATGCTCCACATGTGTTTTTGAACAAAACTGGCTTCAGGGCACAGCACTCTTGAGCGCAAAAACAACGAAGCGCTCCACACCCGTTAGGGCAGTATGAGCCCACACCTGGAACTCAGGCCAACAACTCCAGCACTCCCCAGACCCAGGTTCAGGGCCCAGAGCCCAAAGAAACCAGCGTTCGAGTCTGCCCAGACCAGGGGCATAACAGCACTCCTGGGAGAGCATTGGAGACACGCTAGCAGGGTGCCGCCAAGCAGGCCATCACAAGGGTCTTAGAACAACAAGGTAGTCCTTCTCTCAGCCCAATAGGTAGTAGATCAGCCCCCCAGAATAATTCAGTCCTAAGGAGGTTCCTCCTGGCAGTCCATCAGCCTGCCGGTCACACGTCCCACGCAGTGTCTTCTTTTACACATGGGGTCACAGCCCCTTTATTTTAGTTCAAATGTCTTTGTACTGGGGGCACTTTACAATACAATTACAAGTGCACAACACCCCCCATTCATAGTCCAAGCCTTGGCTCCAGACACACCACAGGGGACAGAGCCAGCATTGTGGAAGGCAGGCACAGCCCTATTCAGGTGCAGGTGCTACTCCTCCTCCCACTCCAAATGCAGACCAGGACTATTCAGGTGCAAGGGAAAAGTCCTCCCGCTACTCTAAATTCAGCCAAGTCTATTCAGCCTAGCGCTGAGTCACCCAGGCAGGGCAGGACACACCTCAACCCCCCCCAGGGACTGGCTGGAGTGAATGCACATCCCCTCTCCCCTGTCAGTCAGAACTAGATGGTCAATACACATCCAGGCAGGCACAAAGACACATAGCACACAGAGATGCCCACTTCTAAAAGTGGCATTTCTAAAATAGTAATAATAAATCTGCTTTCACCAATAAAGGATTTATCACTACTATTCCAAACATATCAAACATGGTCACGCTACCCCTCTCATGTCAGGAATTACCACTGAAGCACATATCAGGAAATCCCCAATGCATCCCTATGAGAGGGCAGCCTCAGAGCAGTGAGAAAGCAAATAGGCTGTGTTAGAAATGGGGGTCTCTAGTTGGCAGAGGTAGGTACCTTTGTCCAAATAGGGAGACTTGCGTCTAGTCAGGGTAAGGGACACACACACTTTAGATAACCGTTCTCACCCCCTGGGTAGCCTGGCACGAGCAGACAGACTTATCCCAAAAGCAATGTGTAAAGTATTTGTACTCAAAACACACAGTAATACAGTGATAATACCACAAATGGACACCACACCAGTTTTAGAAAAATAGAGTATCTTTATTTAAACTCAACAAGACCAATATGACAAAAATCCAACATACATGTAATAAGAATATGAATTTTAAATAGGTTTCAAACAACTTGGCCCATAGAAAACTATGGATGTGTGATTTCTCTCAAAGTATCTGTAGTTGTGACAAAATTCACAAGGCCAGACAGTAGCAGAGATGGGAAGCATCGAAAAACAAAGAGATGCGTCAGTTCCTGAGACCAAGGAGAGGCGATGCGACAGTTCTGCTGCATGCAGTAGAAGTGATGCGTTGAATCTGGTCTGTAGGGGGAAGTGATGCGTCGATTCCAAGACGGTTCTGGTCCGCGGGTGATGCGTCGGGAAAACTTACCACACAGGTACGATGCGTGGAAATCCGGGATGCGCCTGCGATCGATGTGACGGCGTCAAGCGGCGCTGCGTCGGTTTATTCAGCCGTGATCCCTCGATGCGTCAGTTCTTGCAGCGGCGACAGGCGATGAGTCGGTTTAGGCAGCGGTGCGGCAATGCGTGGAGATTCTTCTCGCACAGTGGTGCTGTGTCGAAAAACAGCCGCAAGAAGAGCGATGCGTCGATTTTCTTGTAGTTGCATTGCTTTTCCAGCTCCTAACAGCAGGAACAACCTACAGAGGCCCAACACAGTCACAGGCACCTCTTGGCAGGTCAGCACTCCCAGCAAGGAAGTTCCGTGGAGCTGGGGGTGAAGACTTCAGAACAGGAGGCAAGCTCTACTCAATCCCTTGGAGATCTTTCTCAATCAGGGGGGCACAGCACACAGCAAAGTCCTTGTCCTTTCCTTGGCAGAAACAGCTACTGCAGGCCAACCCCAGACAGCACATAGCAAAGGGGCAGTACTTCTCCTCAGTTTCTCCAGCTCTTCTCCTTGGCAAAGGTTCCTCTTGATTCCAGAAGTAGTCTAAAGTTCTGGGGTTTTAGGTCTAATACTTATACCCCAAAATGTCTTTGTTCTCTTTGTGCAAGGGTCTCTGAGCCCAGTCCAAACCAGTTCTGTCCTCACTGGTAAAGCAGGACTGCGGGAGGTGGAGACAGCATTGTGCAAGGGAGCCAGGCCCTATTCAGGTGAAAGGAAATCTCCTCCCACTACTCTAAATTCAGCCAGGGTCTATTCAGCCCAGCTCTGAGTCATCCAGGAAGGGCGAGGCACACCTCAACCCCCCCCTTCCCTCCCCCCCAGTGGCTGTCTACAGTGAATGCACATCCCCAGCCCCTGTCACTTCAAAACCAGACAGCCAATACACAAACAGGCAGAGGCACACAGAATGGTTAAACAAGAAAATGCCTACTTTCTAAAAGTGGCATTTTCAAACACACAATTTAAAAACCAGCTTTACTAAAAGATGTGCTATTAAATTCTGAGTTCAGAGACCCTAAACTTTATTTCTCTATCTTGTTCCAATAGGAAGTTATATTTATAAGATGTTATAAATAAACTCCCATTTTATCCTATGGGGCAAGATAGCCTTTCAATAGTGAAAAATGAAATTGGCAGTATTTCACTGTCAGGACATGTCACACACATCAGTACATGTCCTACCTTTCACCTACACTGCACCCTACCCAGGGGGGTACCTTGGGCCTACTATAGGGGTGCCTTACATGTAGAAAAAGGGAAAGTTAGGGCCTGGCATGTGGGTACACTTGCCAAGTTGACATGGCAGTTAACAACTGCGCACAGACACTGCAGTGGCAGGCTTGAGTTACCTTTTCAGAGCTACTCGTGTGGGTGGCAAAATCAGTGCTGCAGGCCCACTAATAGCATTTGATTTACAGGCCCTAGCACACTTCAGTGCACTTTACTAGGGGCTTACCAGTAAATCAAATATGCCAATCAGGGAGAACCAATTGTACCAACAATTTACACAGGGAGCACTTGCACTTTGACACTGATCAGCCGTGGCAAAGTGCCCAAAGCATCTAAGCCAGCAAAACCGAAATCCAGCACAGCATCAAAAATACAGGAGGTAGAGGCAAAAGTTCTGGGGAAACCACTGTACAAGGGACTCACATGTAAATTAAATATGCCAATCAGGTGTAGACCAATCTTACCAAGTTTACAAGAGAGAGCACACGCACTTTAGCACTGATCAGCAGTGATAACGTGCCCAGGGTTATAAAACCACCAACAACAGGTCAGACAAAATACAGGAGGAAGGCAAAAGGTTCTGGGATGACCCTGCAAAAAGGGCCAAGTCCAACAGGAGATTATGAAATGGGGGAAAGGAGGGAGCTGAATGGGTGTGCTACTGTGCCATACTCAAGTTGTTTGTGGACTTCCTCACCAACTACTTTTGTAACTCCTTATCAGAACTGAGTTTGCTGTCTGTCATCCCATTGATGGTCCTAGGTCGAAGACAGGAAAACATTTTTGCAATCCCACAAGAGTAGGGCCAGGGCATCAGCGCTGATGCTGGAGTGAGCTTTATTGTGAAGGTCATGCTAAGAGTGGACTAAATCTGGGAGCAACACAACATGCAGGGTGGTCTAGCCTGGAGTGTGCATGCTAGAGCAGGCACGAGGGACAAATAGTGCAGGGGCCCACGTTATAAAGATGGCAGGAGGAAAACTGACTTTTGGAATTATTGTCTGCCATCGACCAGTAGGAGGTCAAGATCGTGGGAAAGAGCTGGGGTGCAATCTTGTGAAGAGTTGCAATACCTCTATGCAAAGAAAAAGGATTGACAGGAAAGGCAGCACCCATCGCACTACTGATGCTATTTTTGTTGTTGCAATTTTATATAGCGTGAACTCGACCCGAAGGTATCAGATCGCTTTACCTGAGCACCAGTTGCATTGCAGACAGACACATTCATTTTTAGGCAGATGGAGATTAAGTAATTTGCCCAGAATCACAGGATGTTTAAGCCTCCTGCCAAACTCAAACCTGGTTCCCTAGCTTTAAAGTCAGACGCTCTAGCAGTTAAGACATTCTACATGTGGCACTGCTAATGCTAAGCCTTGGGCATCCTGATGCTGATGTTGTTCTAAGTGTGAGAAAGTGTGCTTAACATGACCACTGTCTAATGGCTGCTGCTGTGATTATTCACTATGGTATTGGGGTGAGACTGAACTCCATAAGTGTTACATAGTACATGCTCGCCATAGAGCCTGTGCTGATGTGTTTAGCTATTGAGAGCCTGGTGCTACAGACCATGAAAGAACTGACTAGTTCCCTGCCACATTCTGATCCATTTTGTACGAGGCCCTCCTTGGATTGGGATGCCTGCTGGTAGGAATGAGTCTCCACTAAGCCTCTGTAGGATAAATGTCCTTGTGTTCACATGAGAGACTGAGGGACTGACTGCAAAAATTGACATGAGCTCCAAATTTCTGCTGCTGCACCTGTGACCCAACGGAAAGGGACCGGCTTGTTCCCCCAGGACTGGCGTGAGAGGCTGCAATCTTGCACATGCCTTGAGGGAGGTCTCAGCTGAAAAAGGAATAGAATGCCCACCTAATTCCTGAGGTGTAGATTGATTCACGTTTGCCTGGAAAAATGGTCTGCCTCAATCTTGCCCCAAGAAATTCATACTGCTAATTCCATCCTTTTGTTAATCCCAGGTCTTACAACTACTAGCCCATGCATCCACTGATTTATTCCGTTAGAATATCAACAGGTTTGTCTGATTATATCTGGGCCTATATCTGTGACACTGTCAGCCTGTGCTGTCGTTGTAGCCAACAGAATATGGCATTTTTGATTTTACATATGTTTAAGCTTAGAAATCTTAGCTTGCAAGATGCAAGCCTAAACAAAGGTCAGCTTGTTTCCATTCGCTCTCTGTTTCATGAAATGCTGCACATTCAAAGCGTGTGTGTCTGGATTGGGACACCTCACCTTTTGCAATTATCAAACAGAGCTTTCATGACACTTACTCACACAGGGCCGGCACTAGGCATGGGCAGTGTGGGCAGCTGCCCAGGGCCTCACACTCAGCCCACCAGCATGGGGCCCCGCACCAGTTCAACACACCACCAGCCCTCTTGTACTCCTGCCGATTCAAGTGAAGGAAAGGCGTCTCTTTGCAATTGGGCCCATTGGAGGGGCCCTCCCTGGGCCTCTTAGGGATGGTGTTCCAATTGCAAGCAGGCCCGGTTCTAGAGGGTGGGCCGGGTGGGTCAGGCCCACCCAAAGAAGATCCTGGCCCACCCAAGGCCATTCAGAAGTGGAAAAACAGGCACATATCTGGGCCAACTTTCCAGCTGGCCCACAACCCGAAGGGCTGCTACAGCTTGAATGGGACTCTCAGCAAGCCACAGATTCAGCCGGTCCATTGTCATGGGCAGAATGACAATGGGCCGGCAGAGGAGGCACAGCATGGTGCATCTCCGCCCATCCCAGGCCTCAGGAGGTGACTTTGATTCCTCGGGGAGCTGCTGATGCTTTTGAGCAGCACAATTAACAAGTCATAGGTGGGGGATATTGCCTTTAGACCCAGCACCAGGCGTCAATGATCGGCTAGAGAAGCTACGGGGTGTGTGGGGGGGGGGAGGGCGGGCTAGTGCCAGCATTCTTGGTTTAAAAACTGTGCAGTGACATATCAGATTGAGATTGGAAGTTTCATTCTAATGGAATTCCATCCATTTATAGCTTGGGGAGGGTGCTGTACACAGCTAAGAGTGATGGAACTTCAGAAAAAACACTAAGGACTGAAATAACTTTACATTTAAAGACAAGCATTTTCAATGCAATAGGCCGAGCATTTGAGAGAGTTTGAGCTATTGACATTGTAAGTGACACTGCCTTTTATTTATGTGTTTTGAAAACCTAGAAGCGGTGCATAAACACACACTTTGTACTTTGCAGGTTTTCTTAACTCATAAAAAAAGGCATTGTCATCTACAATGCCATATTGCATTGTAAATGCTTTTCGCAGTGTTGTTTATTCTACAAACTATCTCTTCTGTGTCTTCCCTCTCACGCCTTTTTACGTCATTCTCTCCGTTTCCACCGTTCCTCCCTGAACCTCCCTCCCTGCATTACTTATACAGTTTAAACGGCAATGTAGTTAAAATAAAGCAAATCAATGCAGCTATACATACGCTTTTGGCATTTGGATCTTACACAGAAACAACAGGCTGCAGCTAGTGAATAAATAATATACAGTCCTGGAAAGCACTTTTGAGTGTGACATTACAAATATCGTCTTGAATAATGGTTCTCATGACTGGCTAGGCTGAGCGAGTAATGCTCCTGGAAATACAGTAATGCTGGTGAAAATCCCAAGGGGCTCTTCCTACAGGGAAATGAAAGAATAACTCAGACTTAATCCTATGTGACATTCAAGTTGCAGATGCCTGGTGTTCAGAATGGCTGCTGTCATGAAGCACAGTAAAACTGGCTGGTCGGCGTTAGCACGAAAAGCACTCTATTACGTCACCAATTTTGTTACTGTCTTTAACATGGTAGTCCCGACACAATAGAAGAAAGACTGCTGTGCATGGCGATAGCTTAGAGTTGCATAGCAACCACGAAGGGTGGGCGTGGCAAATTGGTCCTGCAGGAAGAATAACCTCGGACTGAAGAAGATGCTTTCGATTTCAAATAAGATGTCCTCAGTTTGGGAACCATGGAGGCTATGGACAGGTGAGGGGTAAGGTTATATGCGTGAGATCACAGTGTAAGGGGAACGAAAAGATAAGGTGGAGAGTGGGAGAAATTACAAGTCCGGAGGCAGTGAGAATCGAGCAGTATTAGATTCATAACTAGATGAGGTTCTAACCGTGGGCTGCACTTGAGAACGTAAACTTGGGTTGGAGATATAGCCAGTGAGAGATATTGACATGCTAAGGAGGCAGGAAGGGTGACCTATTAGAGGCAAAGGGCGGCTAAGAGATGAACAGATCTGCTGGAAGTTGGCACCATTGTGCCATGCTGCTTTAAAAGAAAGCGGTTGCAGGTCAGCATGTCGCCATGCTATAGGAGAAAGTGATTTAAGAAAGTAGTGCTCACAGACCTTAAATAAAACGTACCGAGCAACTACACATGTAACAGGGGTGTCCTTGTGGGAGGTAACAACAGAAGATAGGGAGGTACTAATGAGGGACTAATAAGCCTATTGGCCAATGAAAAGCCACCATCTACAAAGGACAATGACAGTAGCCAATTACAAAGATGGGCGGAAAGTGGGCTGAGCTTCTAGTCCATACCAGAATAAAGCATGCCTCGCAGAGCAGCTCATGAGCTGCCCAGGCTCGACCTAAAAAATATGACTAGATATGGGTAAAAGGAAAAATGGATTTTGACAATTGTGAACTGAAAAAATTAATTCACACTCTATGTTGGGGCAAAAGGAGAGGTAAGAGCAGAGGAGGGATAAAGAGAGAGACTGAGACAAAAGAGACAAAAGGAAATAAGAGACGGAGTGGAGAGTAGAGACAAACGGAGAGGGGGAAAGGAAAGGGAGAAATCATTGACGAGAGAAGAGAGTAAAAGAGGCTAGAGGGGAGGGAAATAACTATAGATAAGCACAATGAGAGAGTGAGAGAGGGGGAAGCGAGAGAGGGAAACAGCCAAGGAATAGATGACGTGAGGACAGGCTAAGTGGAGGGAAGGGTAGAACAAGAGATTCGTAAAGGTAGGGTGGAAAACAAAAGTGGAGAGAATTGCGATGACAAAGGAAGAAAAAGAATAGTGAATGACAAAGCAAAGGATGGATGCAGAAGAGGGTGTTAGCAGTTTCCTGGTCAGTAACAATAAGGAAAGGATGAATCAAGGCCTCACACACACTTCTTAGTTCTGATGTTCCAGCAGTCTACAGCTTGATTCAGAGGTTGGCGACACCTAGAGGAAGTGCCAAATCAGGAGTAGAACCCAAAAAAAGGCTAATATGATACTATGCCTCCAAGAAAGAGATACTATGGTAAAAGAAATGCCACCTGTGGATTCTCCACTGTATATAACAATTCCTCCAGAAATAGGCGAGTTTTTCCTTACCACTCAACAATAAAACATACTTATGGTCTAATCTCTACTAAGGATAGAACAAGGTCCCTCCACTTTCCTGAATAACCTTTGAAAACATGCAGAACTGAAAACACTTACAAGGACGGGGATCTTTTTAATGTTTACAGAGAATGGTCTTCTGCAAATGTCAAGGTTTGATAAAGCAGGGAGCTACTGACAGCAGCAACTCAGTAAAGTGGACACAACGAAATATAACATTAGGTGTAGGACACAAACAAGTTCAGATGATGAGCTGGAATCAAAAGGCACCTGAGAGTGAGCTGGAACTTTAGGGTTTGAGCCTGAGCAGGAGTCTCAGAGGACCGGAGAGTGGAAATGAGTTTCAGGGTCTCTTTAATAAGTGGGTAGTTGAGAGACCAACTGATGGTGAGCAAGAGTCTGAAGGCCTTAGGATGAGCCGCACCTATGGATTCTTAAGTGTGAACAGAAGCCTACAGAAAAGAGGATATGCATGAGCTTCTGGGGTCATGTTGGTCAGGGCCAAGCAAGGATTCATAAGAATGATCAGGAGTTTTAGGACCATAGAGAGGATTCATAGATGAGTGAGGGCTTAGAGGATCTAAGAGTGAGTATCTGTTTCAGGGACAGATTCGTTGGAAGATGTGTGAGTGAGCTGCAGAGAAATAATAGTGTTTCCAGCAAGTGGAGAATGATAATGGTCCTAGAACATTTGAAAAGTTTTCTTTATCACAAATGTCTCCCCAAATTTGCTCCCTGATACTATCCAAGCAATGTTTACTGAAAGGTTGTGATCTGCAAAGGTAGGCCCCTTGCTTTTGGGTGCCCGGGC
This sequence comes from Calotriton arnoldi, assembly GCA_963921515.1. Lineage (NCBI taxonomy): Eukaryota > Metazoa > Chordata > Amphibia > Caudata > Salamandridae > Calotriton > Calotriton arnoldi. The sequence goes on from CAWUFW010014755.1 coordinate 366,249, forward strand.
CAATATTTGGTTCTGATTAAACCCAGGACATAGGCTACTTTCAGGCCTGGGAACAAGTGTGATGTCAGCAGGGATGGTAGCTGCTGCATGCACAAATGAACAGCACAGATATCCTGAACACTCTCACCCCATCTCACAGATGAGGCTGAAGGCTCCATTTGCAACCATTTTGCATCATAACACTATGATTTTTTTTTAAAAGCACCTTACCTGATGTATTTCAGTGCCTTAAAGATAGGTGTTTTAAGGTTCACATTGCACACCCGTTGTACCCTTAACTCCTGTGAAAGTCTTTTTTTATTACATGAGTGGCTAAGCAGACACTGTTTTGCACAGTATAGTGTTGTCTATTCTAAGCATGTTTATTTAGTACAGGGCACTGCAGTATTGTTTTCCTGAATAAAGCTTCTTTTATTACTTGGTACACGTTAATTACCATTTACACATTGCAAACCAAATACACGCTACAAAACAACCTGACAACTCAATACGAGCAGTTCAAGCATGTTGTTACTTCTTCCATTAAGTGGTAGATGTGAATGCTGGAAGTATTACCACTACAGGGAAGACTGCCAGAGGCTAGAATGGCCAGTGTGGAATATCTCAGAGAAAGCTTGGATGGCCTCAAAACAGATGGGAGAAAACCCCAGTCCAGGTTGAGAAAGGGTTTTGAGCCTGACGGGCAACATGAGATATGGCCTGTATTGTGTGCGTTGGTTACCATAACTGGTGGGTTTACTTGGTTTTGCACTTTTGTCAAAAACATAACTTAGTTTTTAACTGTGTTTTTTAATGAACATGTGCATAGAAAGAGAGTATAAATAATTGTAAAGCCTGCATTATTTTATTAGGTAGGGGTGTGCAAAGTTGTAAGAGGGCTTACTACGCTGCATTTTTAAACTTCAGTGCTTTGCAAGCAGCAAAGCTCACATTTTTTTTTTTTTAAACCTGATAAGCTGCAAAGAGATGTGTGGCAGCAGGATTGTTTCTGCTGCTGCACATGACCAGAAGCAGGCTGCAGCTAATCTATATGCTGCGTCCCTCCCCTTCCACAAAGCCAGAAGCGACGCAGGGAAAGCGAAGTAGGTACCTCGTTGTATGGCGTTTATGGTGTTTAAAATGGCAAAAGTTGACAATGTAAGTACCTAAAATCTAAAATATTAGATTTCAGCAATACTTTGTACCACTGCCCATTCATCTTCGTGGCCCACCCATCCTTGTTCATGGCCCTCCCTGAGCAAGAATCCTAGAGCAAGGAGATGCATTTTGCAGGTTTGTCTATTCAGAGACACTGCTGGAGGCCCATTGTCAGCACTTTAGCGCCCCACAGGTTTAACTCTCTGCCCAGAAGCAATTCTCACACTTTCAGCCCGAAATGGGCAATAAAAGAGGTGCTTGTAGGTGGCTGAGAGGAGGAGCTGTGGCCCAGGAGAAGTCTGAACAAAGCAGCTTCTGGAGCCCTGAATATTATATACTCTCATGCACACACTCATAATCGTGGCCATCCTCTTAGGGACTCCCTGCAATCCATAAGAGGGTTTGAACTATTCTCTATACGCTTGATAGCATGGTCTTTCTAGACAGGCCAATAAGGTGTATCATGGCTGAACAATTTCTGTTTTCCTTGACCTTATCACACAGTTCTTTTCACCTCTCGGCAGGGCGGCACGAGTTTTGGGTGCGTCGGCCTCCCCCCGCCCTCCCCCCCCTTAACTGCGGCTGTGAGGAGCGGCCGTCGCGGGAATCACCAGCAACACCCCCAAGCCCCCCCCCCACACACACACACACACACATATACGATACTCCCCCGAGGCACAACACCAGTGCCCCTCCGAGAAATATCACCCAATGCCCGGCAAGAGCACCTTGCACTATAAAGCCCTGGTGATCCCAGCCTGCCCTGCAACACATCAACAAGTGCCCTGTGACGCGCCCAGCCTGCCCTGCAGCTCATCAACATGCTCCCCGTGACGCTCCTAACCTTATGCTGTCAGCAATGACGTGATGTACTTCCGCTTGGACGGGGTTGGGTGTGTTTGTTGGTCAGTGTGCAATTGATTTTTTGCGTTGTGTACATTGGTATCTGCATATATATTGGACATTGTGAAGATGTTAGTTTGTGTTATACGTCTGTAAGTCTGGCAGTAAGCCTGCTAGTTTGTGTACATGCTCTACGAGAGCGTGTGTGCATATATGTTGTTTAACAATGGGGCATTCACTGTAAAAAAAAAATACCTATTGGCTTTGTCAAAGCTTCTGTGGTTGTTTCTGCACATCCGTGTAGGGCTGAATTGGTTATTTGAAATACACAGCCGAACATTTGAAATTGGTTCTTTTATTTATGCATGCATAATGCATTCAGTATGCTGTCTGGGTCGTCAGATTGAGTTTCTAAGACACACTATATCATTTCCAAAAGCAGCACTGAATTTGCATTTCGGTTTGAATAAATTCAGCCCATCTGAAGTGAATGTCAGCGTAAGCAGTACAGATGTACATGAATCTTCAAACAACCAGAATGAGCACATGAATGGCCATCCACTCTAAGGATGGGAAAGTTAACATCGTTGCTCTGTATGACTGAAAGTGAATTATCATAATTCAAAACTGCACTACAGTACATGCCGATTTAAACACTAACAGGGCTACATGGAGATAAGAATGATAAAAGAATCTCTGGAAGGCTTAATTTTCGTTCATTATTGATACGTTCTGGCCTTATCTAAGACTGAAGAAATTAACTGGCATACAAAATGCGGGATTTCGAAAAGAGCGCTAAAATTCATTTTCTTAAAGTGGTAGCCATAAGCACAATTGGAAAATAATGTGTCGGAAAGCATATTGAAAGCCCTATACGAAATTTGGGCTCGGGTATCCTCCTTACCTTGAATTCAAAGTTATCAATCAGTTGCAAAGATGTACCGTTAAATTTGCGGTTGTAAAGTCAAAAACAATAATTTCAACAATAATATCATACAACGGTCTTATTTTCAATACAAGAATACCCATACTAGGCTAGAGTTTTACGGTTCTACCTTACTATCTTATCATACTGACCTTATTAGTGGACTGCTCCCTTCCCTGCACAACTCTGCCTGATAGCTGTTGTCCCCGTTACTGCTGCTGACCCTCTGGTCAGGAGTTCGAGTCCCTGGTGGTCTAGTGGTAGAGCGTCACGGCTCTGCTGCTGGGGTTGCCCTCTGCCTCTCTTTTTCTTCTTTCTGCTGCCTTTTTGCTCCTGCTACCTTGTCTGATTCTTTTTCTGTCCCTTTTTGCACTTTTGCACTTTTCTTTTCTGGTTTGCTCTTTGCTCCTTTTCTTCACACCCTTGCGATCCCTCACGGCCCGCCTCCCTCCAGTGACTCTTTCCCACTCCCTGCGTTTCCCACCTCCCAGCTGTCCAGCCCCCCCACACTACTTCATGATGGCCTCTGTGTGGCCGCCCATAGTGGGCACGCCTATGGCGTGCTAAAGGCAACCGTGTCTGTGCCCGTCCGCGCCCGGACCACGCCTAGCACCACGGACCCTGGTTCTTGGACCTTCCACCCATACGAAGCCAGCACCCTCCTCACCCTCAACACAGGATGCTATGCCACCTGCCACCTTGCTTAACCGAAGGACACCCAAGGAGCCTTCTCCTGCCGAAACTGCAGCTTCACCCTCGCCAACCTCCACACTCCAGCTCCCCTTGCCACCCAGCCGACCAACAGCGCACCTCAACAAGTGCTCCCTCCACAAATATGCCACAGAAATCTGGGACCTCCTCGACTCCTTCTCTCCGGACATTGCCTTCCTCACGGAAACCTTGGCTAACCCTAGCTCTGGACAAGACTTTGCGACCGCCATCCCCGACAGCTACAAAATCACCCACAAGTACTGCACCCACCGACCAGTAGTAGGCATCGCCATCGTCCACAAGAACACCCTCCGCCTGACAACCCACTCAGACGACCCAACATCAACCATGGAACACCTCTACTTCCAGATCCAGACCAACCCCAACACTGCCCTCCGCAGCACCCTCATCTACAGGCCTCCCGGCCCCCACCCGACCTTCACAGACACCATCATCAACTTCATTGCACCCCAGGCTCTTGCATCCACCGAGTACATCCTACTCAGTGACCTCAGCTTTCACCTGGAAAACCCCAGTGACCAGAACTCTGCATCCCTTCTGGAGAACCTCCCCAACATCGAGCTCAAGCAGCTAGTCACCGCTCCAACCCATGCAGCAGTACACATGCTCGACCCCATCTTTTCCGCCAGTGGAAACATCACCTACAACCACACCACCGAACTCCTCTGGACCAACCACCACTGCATGCACTTTACCTTCACTACACCCACTGTACACCACCACCCTCACCACACCTCCATTGTTGCTGGAACAAGGTCACCGAAGAACATCTCACCACATTTCTCAGCACTACCACATCGTCGACATCAGCAGACGCCAACACCGCAGCATGCAACCTCAACTGATGGATCTCCAACTGCGCTGACACCCTGACTCCCCTCAAGAAGGCATCCGGCAAGCAACACCCCAAGAAAGCCAGCTGGTTCACTCCTACCCTCCACGAGTCCAGACACACCTGTAGACAACTCGAGAAGAGATGCAGGAACAACAAAACCCCAGAAACCCATGCAAACTTCAAAACCGCTGTCGCACCTCCTCCTCAAAACCACAAAGAAAATGGCCCCCCAAGACAGAATCAACGCCAATGCACACAACAGCAAAGAACTCTTCGCCATCATCAAGGAGTTTGCCAGGCCCAACGGCAAGACCAGAGATTTCCCACCCTCGCAAATCCTCTGCAACAAACTCAGCACCTTCTTCCACCACAAGATCTGGCAGATTTACAACTGTTTCGACACCCAAGACCCTCCCACCACGCCCATCACCACCACACCCAACCATGACACACCCCAACAGATCCTGCTCAACTGCACCCCACTCACCATAGACAACACACTCAAGACCATGAAAAGCATCCACTCCAGAGCCCCCTCGGACCCTTGCCCGCACCACATCTTCAACGGAGCAGCCACCTCCATTGCCCAGAGCTTCACCACACCAACAATTGCTCCATCGAGACCACCACCTTCCCAGAAGACTGAAAATATGCCAAGATCAACCCCCTGCTGAAGAGGCCATCCACCGACCCGACAGACCTCAAGAGCTTCAGACCCATTCCCCTGCTCCCCTTCCCAGCCAAGGTCATCGAGAATGCCATCAACGCCAAACTCTCCGAGTTCATCGAAGATAACCAAGTCCTGGACATCTTCCAATTCGGCTTCCGAACCAACCAACCCTCCTCGACCAGAGCAAAACCACAGCCCTCATCCTTCTGGACCACTCGGCCGCCTTCGACACCGTCTCCCACCGCACCCTAATCATGAGACTGCACGACGCTGGCATCCATGAGAAAGCCCTGGACTGGATCCTCTCCTTCCTCACCGGCCGAACACAGCAAGTACGACTACCTCAGTTTATCTCAGAATCCACAGAGATCAGCTGCGAAGTGCCCCAGGGCTCCTTCTTGAGCCTCACCCTCTTTAACGTCTACATGGTCCCACTCACTGCCATCATCAGGAACCACGGACTCAACATCATACCCTACTCCGACGACACCCAGCTGATCCTCTCCCTTGCCAACAAACCCACAACCGCCAAAGACAACTTCCACAGCGGGATGAAGGCCGTTGCCACTGGGATGAAAAACAGCTGCCTCAGACTCAACTCAGACAAGACTGAAATACTCATCTTGGGACCCACCCCTCAGCTTGGGATGACTCCTGGTGGCCCGCCGCATTGGGAACCCCCCACAGTCCACGCACATAACCTCAGCATCATACTGGATTCCTCGCTCACAATGAACTGCCAGATCAACTCAATGTCCTCATCATGCTTCCACATGCTCCGCCTGCTCCAAAAGTCATTCAGATGGATCCCCATCGAATCCAAAAAGACAGTCACCCATGCACTCATCACCAGCAGACACGACTACAGCAGCACACTTTACTCTGCCGTCACCCAGACACTCATCAGAAAACTACTGAGCGTTCAAAATGCCGCAGCCAGACTGGTCCTCAACATCCCCCGCCACAGCCACATCACCTAACACATTCGAGAACTCCACTGGCTCCCAGTCAACAAAAGAATCCCTTCAAGCTCCTCACACATGCCTACAAAGCCCTCTACTATGCGGGACCAGCAAACCTGAACCATAGCCTAGCATTCCACGTACCTGCCAGACACCTTCGCTCCACCCAACTGGCCCTGGCCACCATCCCACAGATCCAAAAGACCAGAGCCGGGGGAAGATCCTTCTCCTACCTCGCCGCCAAGACCTGGAACACCCTGCCTCTCCACCTCAGGCAACCCCTGTCGCTGACCCAATTCAGGAAGGATCTCAAGACCTGCTCTTTGACTGAACCCCAGCACCCAGATGGATCAGCAGGAACCCCTGCCACTCAGCACCTTGAGACCCTCATGGGTGAGTCAATCAATCAATCAATCAACCAGGGAATTTTAAGCGCGCTACTTACCCGTGGGGGTCTCAAGGCGCTGGAGGGGGGAGCAGCTCCGGTCAGTTGAAGAGCCAGGTCTTGAGGGTCTTCTTGAAGATGTGCAGGGTGGGGGTGCGTTTGATGTCGATCGGTAGCTCGTTCCAGGTCTTGGCCTCGATGTAGGAGAAGGTTCTTCCACCCGTTCTTGCTCTGCGGATGTGTGGGGGTTAGGCGAGGGCGAGGTCGGCGGATCGGAGGTTTCCCTTGGGTACGTGGAGGGAGATTCTAATATTGAGATATTGTGGTCCTGTGTTGTGGAGGCATTTGTAGGTGTGGGTGAGTATCTTGAATGTTACTCTCTTCTCGACGGGGAGCCAGTGGAGGTTTCACAGGTGTTGGGTGATGTGTTTGTGTCGAGGGATGCCGAGGACGAGTCTGGCTGCGGTGTTCTGTATGGTCTGGAGTTTGCGGAGCAGAGACTTGTTGATCCCGGTGTAGAGGGCGTTTCTGTAGTCCAGTCTGCTGGTTATGAGTGCGTGGGTGACGGTCTTCCTTAATTTGGGGGGGATCCATTTGAAGGTCTTCCGGAGGATGCAGAGGGTGTTGAAGCAGGTGGAGGCGACGGCGTTGACCTGGCAGGTCATGGAGAAGGAGGAGTCGAGTACAATGCTGAGGTTCCGGGCATAGTCCATGGGGGTGGGGGGGCTGCAGAGGGCAGGGGGACACCAGGCGTTGTCCCATGCAGAGGGGGATGGTCCGAGGACGAGGAGCTCTGTCTTCTCCGAGTTGGGCTTCATGCAGCTGCTGCTCATCCAGGATGCAACATCCTTCATTCCTTCCTGGAAGGTGAGTCTGGTGGTGATGGGGTCCTTGGTGAGGGAGAGGATGAGCTGGGTGTCATCGGCGTAGGATACTCTGCTGAGTCCATGATGTCTGATGATGGCGACGAGGGGGCCATGTAGATGTTGAAGAGTGTGGGGCAGAGCGATTCTTGGGGTACTCCGCAGTTGATCTCTGTGGGTTTGGAGAGGAAGGGTGGAAGTCAGATTCTTTGGGTTCTGCCGGTGAGTAAGGAGTGGAGCCAGTCAAGGGTGGTTCCTGTATGCCGGCGTCGTGGAGTCTGGCGGTGAGCATGCGGTAGGAGACGGTGTTGAAGGCTGCAGAGAGGTTGAGTAGGATCAGGGGTGCGGTGTGTCCTTGGTCGGGAAGGGTGCGGATGTCATCTGTAGCGGCAAGAAGAGTGGTCTCAGTGCTGTAGTTGCTGCGGAATCCGGATTAGGAGGGGTCGAGGATGGAGTTCTCTTCGATGAATTTCGTTAGTTGGACGTTGGCGGTCTTCTGTGTGACTTTGGCCATGAAAGGGGAGGAGGGAGGTGGGTCGGTTGTTCTTGAGGTCCGTAGGGTCTGCTGACTCTCTTGACCCTTTAGCCAACTTGGCCCCAAAACGAGTTGGAGAGGGAGCTGTCCTACAACTGGTTTGGAATTACTACAAGGGAGGATTTGCCCATAATCATAGCCATATCTCGGGGTGAGCACTGGAGCCCTGCCAAGGAAGAACGGTTCTGCTATATTGGATTTTCCCAGAATGCAGTTTTGGAGGGTTGAGACTGGAGTGGAGGGATGATGTGGCATCTTAGGATTGGCCAGGAGTGCCTGGCATCTATAATCTTCCACTGACACTTATAAACCCCTGTACAAGGGAGAGATATAATGCAATACCCTGGACCTGGACAGCAACAACACTAGAATCTTGGACACCTGGAAGGAGAACTCGTCTGATGCCCCTGATGGATCAAGGACTATGCCTAAACCTGACCCACTGTACTAGATGGGTCTCTCCAGGGATAGTGTCTGAGAACTAGCTGCCACAGGTGCTCTGCAAGAAGGACAGGAGGCCATGGAGCCTGAGGGTAGCAAAGCAGAGGAGAAGGTTGATGCAGGAAACATTAAATCCTGCTTTACCACAAAATGTGCCCTTTGGAGGCCAGGAGATCTACTGAATAGACTCCTGGTGGCTTGAGCTCACCACCAGGAGTAAAACAAGTCAAAGATCATTGAAATCAGTCCAAAGGGTCCTTATGTTTGGTCCTCTAAAAACTTTGACTTTTGGAATTTTCAGAGAAATTGAGCATGTAGAGATTCACTGCTACTTTCTAAAAATACACTGACAGTGGGCCAGTGCTAAGGGTCAACACAAGGAAACCTTTGCTGAAAAATTAAGCAGGGGACATGCATGGGGGCCCCTCTCTAGAGGCTCTTCTTGACCCAGGGACTCCATACCTCAAGGTCTATGTCTGGATCTGTGTCCTGGAGACCCCATCCCCAAAGAAACAGAAGAGAACTAAAAATGCAGCCCAAGCTGCTTAGAATTTTGCTCCCAGGGAGGCCAGAGCTCCAGGAGTGATATAGAGCACCTCCTCCATTCACCTGCCTGTGTCTGGGGGGTTGGAGTTCCAAGGCCACTGCATCCCACCTGTGCTCCCCATGGGCAGAGAGGAAGAAAGATCCTGGTGTTCCCCTACCTGGATAAGCGAGAGCGTGAGCAGGCAAAGAAGAGCTGCATCAGCTCTGCAGCTCAGGAGTGGGCTCCCAACATTGCCCCTATTAAACTATTAAAATAAAATTACAGAGGCTGTGGGTGTCCTGGGTGGGACCAGGGCACCAGAAAACAAAAAGAAAAGCTGGGGGTACAATGCCATCTAGCAAACAAAAGTGTAGAACCCTCTCAATAGATATTAATGACTCCCACCTAGTACTACCCCGTAATGCCCCAAGGAGGGGCAGTGTCACCACCAACATACTTTTTGAGTATTTTGGGGGCTGTAACAAGTGCAACAGCCCACAAAAGTTGGATTAAGGAGAGTGACCCCTATCCCAGGGGATTACAGGGGTCTGTGGGAGAGGCTCACCATTTGTTTTAAGCACTCTAGAGAAGGAGGTTTTGCTGTACAGCTTGCGAGTATGGCTGCATTCTGTGTGGCCCGAAGTGGATAATAAAAGCTTCTGACACATGTTTTGTAATGCTTTATTCAAAGGATATTTTTGCCCAATTATTGAGAAACATTGTCATGCTTTTATTAATGGTAATGATTACATATAATTATGGGTATTGATTCAGTTGGTGTCATGGTGATTTCTAACCTGTGGTTATTGTTCTGATTAATGTGGTGATCACTTGACAAAGCAAATTGGCTTGTCTTATATTTTAATGTGGTGACTCCTTGACAAAGCGGATAGGTCTGCTTTTTAAAAAATGGCATCCCAAATGTGATATTGCATCTAGTATATGTATGGAAATAATATTCTTATTATGTGAGTCATGACCCACAAGGCACTAAATATAATTTATTCATGAATATCATCAAAGGTATTGCTATCTGCCTGATGTATATATTTGTAATTTAATGAATAGTATTTAGTTGTATGTGTGTATGCAATAAATGTACTTTTCTTTTTTCAAATAAAAAGCACTGACTGGGTAATCATTTATTGAGTGTTGTTGTTGTGTGCAGGAGGATAGAGATTACTAGCCCACACCCCCTTCGATGAGTAGGCCTTTGAATGCTTTGTTTCACTACCCTCAGAGTCAAGTGGTACAATAGTGTACCTGGTACCCAATAAGGAGACAATTATGGACCTATTTCTTGGACTTAACTTACATCCTGCACAACTAATATATATATTATCTACTGGCGGTCGCCAGTAGATAGTTATAGTTAGGACCTAGTTTCCATAGGAAAAGCGCTTTTTGTTTTCCCAATAACTTTGGCGCCGGATGACGAATCACCGCGAAATTTTCAAAACTAGTGGGGTGCTCCGGTCAGCTCCTGTCTTGAAAGATTCGGGGTGATTCGGCAAGCGGGGGCCGAGAAAAAAGGGGGGTCTCAAAACGTGTTTTCTCCATGTTAATTCCCATAGGAAACTTTAGACACAGCTACAGCCCGAACTGCTGAACGGAATTACACAAAATTTGGCAAAAAGGTAGTGCTTGGTTCAGAAAGCGCCCTTTTTTAAATGGTGTAAATCCGTTCAGTAGCTGCGGAGAAAATCAAAAAATAGAGGTCAAAAAATCAATTTCCCATAGGAAACTGTAGACACGGTTACAGCCAAAACTGCTGAACGGAATTACACCAAATGTGGCAAAAAGGTAGTGCTTAGCATGAAGCTCGTGATCGGGAGGGTGCGCGGATCCACCGCGGCCATAGATATCGAAACTTTTATTTTTTGAATTTCTCAGGAACTACTGAACAGATTTACACCATTTAAAAAAGGGCGCTTTCTGAACCAAGCACTACATTTTTGCCAAATTTGGTGTAATTCCGTTCAGCAGTTTTGGCTGTAACAATGTCTAAAGTTTTCTATGGGAAATTTATTTTTGACCTCTATTTTTTGATTTTCTCCGCAACTACTGAACGGATTTACACCATTTAAAAAAAGGGCGCTTTCTGAACCAAGCACTACCTTTTGCCAAATTTGGTGTAATGCCGTTCAGCAGTTCGGGCTGTAGCCGTGTCTAAAGTTTCCTACGGGAATTAACATGGAGAAAACACGTTTTGGGACCCCCCTTTTTTCTCGGCCCCCGCTTTCCGAATCACCCCGAAACTTTCAATACAGGAGCTGACTGGAGCACCCCACAAGTTTTGAAAATTTCGCGATGATTCGTCATCCGGTGCCAAAGTTATTGGGAAAACAAAAAACGCTTTTCCTATGGAAACTAGGTCCTAACTATAACTATCTAATGGCGACCGCCAGTAGATAATAAATATATATACACACACATATATTCAGCTCAGTCTTCAAAATGAAGAGACCACACTCACGTGAGAGGAAGGAGACCCGATTTATTCAGTGAGTTACAGGTACAGAACGCATTTCGGCTTACACCTTTCTCAACTAGCAACGTTCTAGCAGCACTTCTGTATATTATAGCTACATCATCGGCCGTGGTTTCCCGTGTCATCATTAGTTCATTGACATAGTAAACAGACTAAAATTCAGTATAGATTCACAGCTATTTTTGTGCAGACGCCATATTGGAATATATAATCTTCAGTTAAAATCAGGTCATTTAGTATATACAGCCGCTTATAGGTGGTTTTTCATACAAGTGCAAGGGATAAGTTTTTAAATGTATCCATTGCATAGTCATAAACTCTCAGATATATTTTGAAAAATTCATTGTCAAAATTGATATTATTGTTAATATAACCATCTGTAACCATAAATGTGCTCTATATGAGCCTATATTTCCAGTCAAACTCTTCCATATCATGTTATTCATGGTAGTATTTATGTTTTCATATATAAATAATTTTCCAACAAATTTTATGGCATGAGTTTGTAAATCTATATAGGCCACTCAGGGCCCCGGGGACCCCCTCCACTGGGTCCTTTTTTAAAGTAGGGGGAGTTGGGCATGCAGCCCCACTCCCTACACTCTTAAGGGCTTCTGGGATCCTATCTACTAGTGCCTTTCTTATATTAAGGGTAGGGGGTGTAGAACCCTCCCTCCCCAAGCTATTTAGGGCCCCAGGGATATCACCCCTGGGGCTTTTTATAAAGTAAAGGAAGGGTGTGTGTGTTGCCCCCCCTCCTCGAACCTTTATGGCCCTTGGGACCCCATCCCCTGCAGCCTCTAGTGGGTGCCCCAGTGCCCACCCAGGGCACTGTGGCACCCACAAAACACTATGTTGAGGGCCACAGGGGGAACCCTAGTGTCCCCACAGGCCCACCCGGCACCCCAGCCAGCACCATGCTGGTGATGGTGGGACTTTGTACTTTGTCTTTCCTCCAGGGTCCCTAGGGTGGATGCCAGCAAAGGGAGGGCAGCACACGCCCCTCCTCCCTATTTTAAACATATTTGGCCTTGGGGGATGTGGTCCCCAGGGCCCAATACTGGTTTGGGTAGAACGCCTGCATGCCCTCCTCCCTTCTATTTAGAAATTGGCCCTGAGGGTGGGGTCCCCAAGGCCATTAGTGGCTCAGAAGGGGGTACGCATGCCGCCCCCTATATTTAGTATTTCGTTCCTGGGGAAGGGGTCCCCGCGGGCAATAGAGGCATGGGGTGGGGTTGCATGCCCTCATCCCCTTAATTTCGCATTCAGCCTCAAACGGATGGGGCCCCCAAGGCCCAATACTGCCTCAATAAGGGGTTATGCTCACTACCCCTCCCCAAATATTTTTAATAATGACCCTATTTTAGTAATGGCCCTGGCCCACCCTGGGGGTCAATATGATAAAATAAAAAATGGCCGTGAGAGGCTGGATCACCATATACTATATCACAGAGGGGTATTGTGTGTAGTGAGTCCAGTGGGTCTCCAGAGGTTGTACAGAGGATACATAGATAACACTAACTATCCTTTTTGTGGTAGTGTGGTTGAGCAGTTAGGCATATCAGAGGGTCAGGTTAGTGCATTTGTTGTACAGACAGTGGCAATAAATGAGTCACACACTCAGTAAATAAATCCAAGACAAATTTATCAAAATAGTACTTTGGTGTATTTATTCACTATGACCACAAAACTTTCATAGAAGCATGTACGTTTTTACCTAACAATAATTTTCACTTTCAAAAGTGGACACAGTGCAGTTTTCAGTCTTTGCAATGTTAACCTATGGGAGGTAAACAATAATGTGGTTTTGCAGGTAAGTACACAACTTATAGTTCCAGTCCTCAGGGTTGGAGGTCAGCAGAGGGCAAGGTTCAGGTAAGCACAAACACTGAACCACCATCACCACAGGGGCAGCCGGGTGCAGATCCCAAATCTGGAGTTAGGGCCCAATGTTAACCCATGGAGACTGGGGGTGCTTGAAGACATGCTGCTTGCAGGTAAGTAAAGCGGCTGCTGGGTTCAAGCTTTGGAGGTTTAGGCAAGCACATGGGGGGGCACTAGGCAGTACCAAACATACATGACCAGCAGCACAGGGGCTGCCAAATGCAGGGTGCAAACACAGTGTCGGGCTCCCAATGCGAGTAAATGGAGGAACTCGGTTTTGGAAACAGGCTGCAGGCGTCGAACCGGAGGCTGCTCGAAGAACACCAGTGACAGCAGAGGTAAGTTGGGATGCTGTGGGATGCAGGGCCACCATCGGTCAAGCTCCCCAAGTCCCAGGGGTTTCGAGTGTAGGGGTGTCCTTTGATGTCAGATTTCTCTTACCGGAGCCAGTCGCGGTTGGGGGGAGCCTTTGGATTTACACTGCAGGCGTCGTGATGGAGTCCAGGAGGGGTCAGCCAGTGCTGGACATGGACTCAGGATCTCTGGGGAATCTTTTTCTGGACTGGTGGGCCATCTATACTCAGGTCGGCGGCATCGGGTGGAGAGTGGTCAGGGATTGTGATTCCGGAGGGCACCAGAGTCTTTTGTCTTGGTTTCATCAGGACAGGTCTGCTGTCCTCTGGAGTTCTGGTCGTTTTCGAAGGCAGGCAGCCCTCCCCAGGGTTTTGGAGGTCGCTGGCTACAGTGCAGGTGTCATTTTCTTTTCAGGCACTTTGGAGTTGCAGTCAAGCCGTTAGGGCTGGGGCTAAGTCAGTATCTTCAGTCTTCTCTGCACGGCGTTTTCTTCATCCTCTCTTTCCTTAGGTCAGCAGGAACTGGTTTCAGGGTCTGGAGGAGTCACCTAAATACTAGATTTAGGGGCATTACAGGGGAGTAGAAGGTAGAGACCAATGGGTTCCGTACCTGGGGTGGCTACACCCACCATTATGTCAACCCTCCTGCGGGAGGGGGAATAGCCCTAGCCCTGATTGAATAAGTCCCACCATCTTCAAGATTGTGGGCACTGAAAAATGTTCTTTACTTCACCTCCTGCACCTGAGGGGTGGAGTTTAGTGAAGGGAGCACACCTCCTATTCTTCCTAAGTATTACCACTGGTTCAACCACCAAAAGTGGGGGTTTGGACCAGAGGCTGCCATCTTCTGCTAGCAGCAGAGGCAGGGCTCACATTATAAAGGCGGCAGGCCTTTGAAGTTTCCCTCTCAAACACTGTTCCCATCCAGGGGGAGGAGGTGTGACACCTCTGCCCAAGATGTGCTTTGTTTCTGGCCTCAGAGAGCAGTGGCTCTTGACCTAGGGGTCCAAAAACATGCCTGGTGGTGGCAGGCTGTCTAAAGCCAGTCAGAGACCATACCAGGGTTAGTAGGTTTTCAGGGGGCACCGCTGAGGTGGCCTCTGAGTACACAGTTTAATTAATCCAACACTTGCATCAGTGTGGGTTGATTAAGGGGAGTAATTTTGTACCAAACACTCTTGGGTTCAGAGAAGCCATCATGGTGCTGGGGAGCTAATGTTTACAGCCCATGTACTCTCTTTGGCTGCCTTGGCACTTACAATATCTAACAATAGGCTTAAATATTGTAGGGGCATATCTGCTCATGCAGATATGCCTACACATGTGATATAGTTCACCCTGCCTTAGGGCTGTAAGGCCTACTAAAGGGGTGACTTACCTATACTTTAGGCAGTGCTTGTTGCCTTGGCACACAGGCAGTGCTTGTTGCCTTGGCACACAGGCAGTGTGCCATGTCAACATGGTCATTTTTCACTACACCAGGGCATGCCAGCTGCAGGGGCAGTGGCATGGCCTTGGTGAGGGGTCTATAGGGGATCCTCCTCAGTTACCATTCCCTAGGTACCAAGGCTACCATTTACTAGGGACTTACAGGGGGCTTAAGTTGCCAATTGTGGAACAGTTTTAGGGAAGAAGCACTGGCACAGGGAACCTGCTTGGCAGGGACCCTGTGCACTACAATCGAAACCACATCATTTTCCAGACAAAAAGAGTGAGGCTAACCATGTCAAAAGAGGCACTTTCTCCCAATGTCAAACAGTATTTTCTTTTTTTTAAAGCTGCAATCCCAAGAGAGTCACACAGAATGCCTGCAACATCACTTCTTTTTTTAAATAAAAAATATTTTGATATTTGCTATTATACTCAGTGGACATACTACATTAACTATAACTAGCCCTTTCTATATGCACTGCTTATACCCTTTCATGTTACATCACTTATACCATCTGAAATCATAGCATTTACAACAACACTGATAACATCACAAAGCACATAATATGTGAGAACACAGTTCATGGTAGAATGGCGAGTTATAGTTAATGTGTATGGAGGTGCATGAGATATAATAATTTGAAGATGTTGCGTAAATTATAAATGTATGGTATAAATATAACTGTAGCATTTATAATGTTTGTGTTGTTTAAGTTTAGTTAGTATACAAATGATAAATACAGTTATAGTAATTTACAGGTGGTGCATATATAATACATTTAAGGTATAACTATAACTTTAGCATTTCTAATGTTTGTGTAATTTAATTTTGTTTTCTATAGAAAGAATAATAAAAGTTTTCCTAACTATAACTAAGTAGAGTAGAGTAGAGTACAGTGGCATAGTGTACACTCATAGAGTGGAGCAGCATGTTCCTCCAGTACAGGAGTGCGGAGTGCAGTAGAGTAGAGAGGGATAGCATAAAACCGAGTAAGCTGTCATAAACTGGAGTGGGGCCTTGTACAGTACAGTGGAGTTGTGTTTCGTAGAGTGTTGGAAAGTGTCGTAGAGTTGATTAGAGTCTTGTACAGTGGAGCGTATGGGCATAGAGTGGAGTAGAGGGTTGTACAGTGTAGTATAGGTGCATAGAGTGGAGAACAGTGTGGTATTGTTGCACAGAGTGTAATAGAGTCTGTAGAGTGGAGTTGCACAGAGTGGATTAGAGTATGGCAGAGTGGAGCGGTGTACAGTGGAGTACTGTACAGTGGTACAGAGTGGGGTAAAGTGTTGTTCAGTGGACTGGAGTGGAGTCCAGTGGAGTAACATAACATAGAGCAGAGTAATGTGTTATAGAGAAGAGTGGCGTGGTATGAAGTAGATTGGAGTGATGTAACATAAAGGGGCCGATTCCGATCTCGGCCGGTAGGGCTCCGAATCGGATTTGGCTTTACCGGATCCGATTCGGAGCCCTGTTTCCCGACCGAACCGTACGCGGGTCCGGCCGAGCGAGTACGATGCGAATTCGCCGACCGACTCGTTCGGGCGTCCCGACCGCTCCGACCGACTCGTTCCCGGCTCGAACCGCACCGACCGACTCGCTCGGACTCGACTCGCACTGCGCAATGGAGACGTTCCCCGGCCGGGTAAGTACGATGCGCGCCGCGAGCAGTCCGACCGAGCCGCGCATTCCGGCTCGAAAGAGCTGTCGGAGCCGTACTTTGGGGGTCCGTGTCGGACCCCCCTGTGCTCGTAGCCGCGCGAGTCGCACACAGGGGGACCCATGGGTCCCCCTACCTGTGCGTGTACGGCGCGAATCGCTCGCCGTGTACCCGCTGTAGGGGCGCACTTGTCCGACTCGCACCCATTGAGTCAATGGGAGCCCGCGTACGCGTTGTACGACCGGCTCCCATTGACTTCAATGGGAGTCCGACCGACTCGAGTCCGATAACATACGGACGCATCGTACTCGTTCGGTCGGACTGCACGGGTCCGATTCGGTCGGAAATCTCTCCGGGTCCGGCTCGGTCGGTGAAATTTCCGGCCCGAATCGGAATCGACCCCATAGTGGAGTAAAGTGCTGTACAGTGAAGTGGTGTGTCATACAGTGGAGTGGACTGGAATGTTGTAGAGTGTTGGAAAGAGTCATAGAGTGGAGTAGAGTAGAGTGCCACAGAGTGGATTACAGTGTTGTACAGTGGAGTGGCATGGAGTAGTGTAGAGTGCAGTACTTTATGTTAGAGTGGAGAGACATAGACTGCTGTAGAGTTCAGTGGCATAGAGTAGAGTACTTCGAAGTGGTGTAGAGTGCAGTAGTGGAGTACAGTGGAATTTAGTGGAGTAGTGTCTCATGGAGTACAGCATAGTAAAGTGGAGTGGATCAGCATAGAGGGAGTTGTGTAGAGTGTTGCAGACTGTTGTACAGTGGCATAGAGTAAAGTAGTGTGCTGTACACTTGCATCGACAGGAGTAAATCATTGTACAGTGGAATGCTACAGAGTGGAGTATATTGTGGTTAAGTGGATGGGCATAGACTGTTGTTGAGTGGAGTACAGTGTGGTTGAGTGGAGTACAGTGGAGTGGTGTGAAGCGGAGTTGGATAGAGTGGAGTGGCGTACACTGGAATGCCGTAGAGTGGAGTTGCGTATAGAAGAATGGTGTACAATGGAGTGGCGTACAGTGGAATACTGCAGTGAAGTGGCATAGACTTGAGTGAAATAGCGTGGAGTGGCATACAGTGGAATAGCATAGAGTATAGTAGCGTAGAGTGAAGTTGCATAGAGTGAAATAGCATAGATTGGAGTGGCACAGAATGCAGTGGCATACAGTAGAAAAGCATAGAATGGAGTGGGGTAGAGTGGAGTAGCATAGACTGGAGTGGCGTATAGCGTAATAGCGCACAGGGGAGTGGTGATGAGAGGAGTGGTGTAGACTGGAGTGGGGTAGAGTGCAGTGGCATACGGTGTATTAGCTTAGACTGTAGTGGTGTATAATGGAGTGATGTAGAGTGTAGTGCAGTAGGTGGAATAGTGTACAGTGCAGTGGCATATAATGGTGTGCCATACAATCTGAGGAAAAAGGAAACAGCAGCACAGCCAGGTATCAGCAGCTTGGTGAGTTTTTTATTCAATCATAATTATGTCAACCAGTAGTGTGTGACAGAGACCAACGCTTTTCGGCCGAAGCCTTCAACAGGGTCATGAGTGGGTGAATTAGTGTCTGAATGGATGATTTAGTGGGAGCGTGACTGACTGTATAAGTGAGTGATTAAACGTGTCTAAGTGAATGCATGGGTGAATGACTAATCTGTGTGAATGTCTGTATCAGTCTGTCAGTTGGTGTGCAAGTGGTTGCATGGGTTGGTGAGTAGCTACATGAGTGTCTATATGGATTAATGATTGGTTGTTTGAGTATCTGTATGGGTGCCTGAGTGTCTGTGTGGGTGGGTGAGGATGTGTGTGACTCCCTGCATGGATGTGTGAGTGGGTGATTAACTGGGTGTATGGGTTCATGAGTGCGTCTGCAAGGGGCTGTATAGGTGAGTGAGTGTACATATGGCTGTGTTGGTGAGTGAATGGATGTCTCATTGGTATATGTGTGAGTAACTACATATGTGAAAGGCAGTATATGTGAGTGTTGGAGTATATAAGTGACTTTAAGTGAGAGTGGCTGTATGGATGAGTGTGTGTTTGTGTCAGTGATTGTATAAGAGAGTAAGTATGTGTTAGTATTTGTATGAATAAGTGAGGTAGTGTGTGTATAACTGTATAGGTGAGTAAATGGCAGTGTGATTGATTCATTGGGGGAATGACTAGGTGTGTGAGTAACTCTATGGGTGAGTGGCGGTATGTGAGTGTCTGTATGGGTATATGAGTGCATATATCAGTGGCTGTATTGATGAGTGACTGTATGGGTAAGTGAGTGGATGTGAATGTAGACGTATGAATCAGTGAGTATGTATGTACTAACTGGTATTAGCGTTTATGGTTTCGAGAATGGTAGTCTGTGTTTTAGAGTGGGTCTATGAAAGGTTATATTAGGGTGTGAGGAGATATTAAGTAGATGATGTCATCAGTGATGTCATTTGAGATGTAATATGTGACGTCATCAGCAGTGCATTGTGGGGGCGCGGGTTATAGTTCGCTCAGCTAACTGTAACGGCTGAATTTCTCTGCTTTTGTACGAGTGGAATGTCAGCCTAACTATAAAGTCCCGGAAAGCTGTGGTTTTTTTCAGTGAATATCTAAGGTTTTTTAAATGCTAATTCCTAACTATAACGTCCCTGAAACCTCTGTTTTTTTCAGTGAATTTCTAAGCTTTTTTAAATGCAAATTCCTAACTATAACGTCCCTGAAACCTGTGTTGTTTTCAATGAATTTCTAAGGTTTTTTAATTGCTAATTCCTAACTATATAACGTCCCTGAAACCTATGGTTTTTTCAATGAATTTCTAAGGTTTATTTAAATGCTAATTCCTAACTATAACATCCCTGAAACCTATGGTTTTTTCAATGCATTTCTAAGGTTTTTTAGATCATTTTATTTATGAAAAGATGTTTGTTCCTATTTTTTAATATTTTGTGTATTTTTTTAAGTATTTCTATAAAGTTTTAAAATAATTATAATCTGTTTTTAAAAATATATATAACATAGCTGACCAAAGATTTATAGTGTTATTTATTTGAATTAACATTGTTTTCTTGTTTGTAATTTTGTACAGTGTGATATTGTATAATAGAATATTTAATTCAAAAATATTTTTTTTTTAAAGTGTTTGCCATATTTTTCGAAGTATTTTTTGCTACATTAAATTTTGTATGATTGCTTTTAATAGTATGAAAGTTGTTTTGTTGTTTTCTTATGATAACTATCTTTTTTATATATACATATATATTTTTAATTTACAAAAAAGAATTGCGTACCGTACGCGACCCTACGCAGTGGGTGCATGGATCCTTTACACGAATATAACTCTAAAAAACATATTTAGAACGAATTAATATATGTTTTTTCACGTAGAGGTTTATTACTGAGTCCATAAAAATAGTAATAAAGAAGTTATACATTTGTTTTCAAATGTTTTTAACAGATTTTTGTGGACGCAATGGTATTGTGTACAGGACGCGGACCTGCACGTTGGGTGCGCGAATACATTACACGAATGCAAACCTGAAATACATACTTACACTAAAATAGTATATTTTTTTAAACAAAGAGGTTTATTAATCAATCCTATAAATTACTATTAGTGTTCTTGTGCAATATTTTTAAGATGTTTAAAGCACATTTTGGTGTTTGCGGCACCATCATGCACCGGACGCACACGGGTCGCGAATCCTGCTGTTACGTATTTCCAGGATCGCGTAGGAGACGTGACTCTGGCGTAATTTCAAAAGTATGAAATATGAATGTTTCAAGTTTAAATATCTGTTTTGCATAAAGCCTTTTCATTGAAATACTTTGAAACACAATATACTGATAGTAATTTACCGTTTTATATGACATTTAGTAGATTTTACGGGTGCGTGAAGGTTGCGCGACCCCTACGCGCATCCATGTCACATAGAAAGAAAGCTTCTTATTGTTTAAATAGGTTTTCATTTTGTTGGTGGGTGGAACCAAGACCTCTTACAGTCCTTTCTTTTTGGGTGTGTCTGGCTTGAAGACTACCTGTTTTGTAGGCTCTGAATATTTTAAATTTTTTGCGGTATTTTTAATTTTTACAAAAAAAAATGGCATCAGCGTTCCCTGAAGAGCAGGAGGAGGAGATGGAGGAGGTGGAGGAGCCAGTGAAGAAGAGGAGGGAAAGCATTGTGTGGGCCTTCTTCACCGTGCCTGAAGGGAAAAGAAGGTGAATGCACGTAAGGTGACATGTACAATTTGCCACAAAGTCCTGTCAAGAGGATCTGAAAAGAAGTACTTGTGTGGTACTTCTTCCATGAAAAAACATCTTGACACAATACACCCTGTTCGTTATCAACGAGAGGTGGAGCGCCGAAGAAGGGAAGAAGCAGCCAATGATGATAAAACACAACCATCAACATCTGCAGGGGTTGTCTTGAATTCACCACAACCTCTCATTGTTCTGGAGTTGGCGAATGCTGGCATCCACTTTAGAAAATGTTTAACAACTCTGTATGTGGGAGAGCTCTCTATTGACGCCATCAAAACACTCCTCAGAACTCACAAGTGTTATTTTTTTTGTTTTATATATATGTTCTAAATAGAAAAATTGTATGTAGTGAAAGTGATTACTTGTATGAATGTGTGTATGATCAATGTTAGAGTTGTGTATAAGTAGTGTCTCAGTGAGTGGATGAGCGCATGCTTAATACATAAGTGAATGAATAAGTAAAAGAATAGTGCTTGTGTGATTTGATATGAGCATAATTAGTGGCAGAGTGAATGTTTGACTGTATGTGAAAGACCTGTGTAAATCGTTGAGTGTAAGACTAGTGTTTGAATGATTGCATGAGTGCATATGTAGTGCCTGGGTCATTGTATGAGTATATGTGTAGTGTCTGGGTAATTGCATGAATGCATGGGTACTGCCAGAGTGAAACAATGACTGGAACAGTACTGCCTGACGTTTTCTATGAGTGCAGGTGTGTTGCCTGCATGATTAGATGAGTGCTTTGGTAGTTCCTGAGTGAATGGATGACTGCATGGGTTGTGCTTGAGGGAATAGATGAGTGCATAGGTAGTGCCTAGGTGACTGCATGAGTGCATTGGTAGTGCCTATGTGATTGCATGAGTACAGGGGTAGTGCCTGTGTAATTGTAAGAGTGTGTGGGAAGTACCTGAGTGAAAGTATGAGGACAAGGCTAATGCCTGGGCCATTGCATGAGTAAATGGGTAGTGCTTGAGTGAATGGATGAGTACATAGGTAGTGCCTGAGTGAATGGATTAGTCCAACTCTAGGGCCTGGGCCATTGCATGAGTGCATCAGTACTGCCTGAGAGAATGCATGAGTGCATGAGTAGTGCCTGAGTAAATGGTTCAGTGCAAGAGTAGTTTTCTGTGTGATTCTATGAGTGCATGGGTAGTGCCTGAGTGATTCTATGAGTGCAGGGGTAGTGCCTGAGTGATTGGATGAGAGTATGAGAAGTACCTGAGTGAAAGTATGAGTGTAAGGGTAATGCTGGGTCATTGCATGAGTGCATGGGTAGTACCTGAGTGAATAGATAAGTGCATGGATAGTGCCTAAGTGAATGTTTGAGTGGAAGAGTAGTGCATGGGTGATTGCAATGTATGGTTAATGCCTGAGTGATTAGATGTGTGTATAGGTAGTGCCTCCTTGATTGCATGAGTGCATAGGAGTGCCTCAGTGAATGGTTGAGTGCAAGAATAGTTCCTGAGTGATTGTATGAGTCATGGGCAGTGTCTGGGTGATTGCATAAGTGCAGAGGTACTGCCTGGGTGATTGCATAAGTGCATGGGTAGAGCTTGGGTGATTGCATGACTGCAAAAATAATATGTGGGTGCTTAGATCAGTGCATGGGTAGTGCCTGCGTAAAACGATGACTACAAGAGTAATCCCTGGGTCATTGCATGAGTGTATGTGTAGTCCCTGAGTGAATAGTTGACTGCAAGAGTAGTGCCTGAATGATTGCATGAGTGCATAGACAGTGCCTGGGCGATTGTATAAGTGCAGGGGTACTGCCTGGGTGATTGGAGGAGTGCATGGGTAGTCCCTGAGTGACTTCATGAGTGGAAGGGTAATGCCTGGGTGCTTAGATCAGTGCATGGGTAATGCCTGAGTAAAAGAATGAGTGCAAGGCTAACGCATGGGTCATTGTTTGAGTACATAGCTAGTGAGTGCCTGAGAGAATGAATGAGTGCATGGTAGTGCCAGAGTGAATGCTTGACTGCAAGAGTAATGCCTGAGTGATTAGATGAGTACATGGGTAGTGCCTGGGTGATTGCATGAGTGCAGGAGTAGTACCTGTGTGATTGGATGAGTGTATTGGAAGTACCAGAGTAAAAGTATGAGTGCACGGCTAATGCCTGGGTCATTGAAAGAGTGCATAGGTAGTGTCTGAGTGAATGCTTGAGTTTAAGAGTAGTGCCTGAGTGATTACATGAATACATGGGTAGTGCCTTGGTGAATGTATAAGTAGAGAGGTACTGTCTGGGTGACTGGATGAGTGCATAGGTACTGCCTGGGTGAGTTTATGAGTCCAAGGGTAATGTCTGGGTGATTACATCACTGCATGGATAGGGCCTGAGTAAAAGGATGACTGTAAGAGTAATGCCTGGGTCATTGGATGAGTGCATGGGTAGTGCCTGAGGGAATGGATGAGTGCATGGGTAGTGCCTGAGTGATTGTATGAGTACAGGGATAGTATGTCGGTGATTGCATGAGTACAGGGGTAGTGCCTTGGTGATTGGATGAGTGCATGGGTAGTGCCTATGTGAATAGATGAGTGCACGGGTAGTGCCTGGGTGATTGGATGGCTGTATTGATAGTGCCTGGGTAAATAAATGAGTGCATGGGAAGTGCCTGGGTGAATGGATGAGTGCATGGGTAGTACCTGGGTGAATGGATGCGTGTATGGGTAGTGCCAGGAAAATTGGATGAGTGCATAGGTAGTGCCTCGATGACTGCATGAGTCCGTTGGCAGTGCATGAGTAAATGGATGAGTGCATGGATAGTGCCTGAATGAATGGCTGAGTGCAAGGTATTGCCTCAGTGAATGCATGAGTGCATGGGTAGTGCCTGAGTGAATGCATTAGTGCAAGGGTAGTATCTGGCTGTTTGGATGATTGCATGGGTAGTATCTAGGTGATTCCATGAATACATGGGTAGTACCTCGATGACTGCATGACTGCATAGACAGTGTCTGACTGAATTGAGGAGTTTATGGGTAGTGCCTGGATTAATGGGTGACTGCAACAGCAGTGTCTGAGTGATTAGATGTGTGTATA
This sequence comes from Calotriton arnoldi, assembly GCA_963921515.1. Lineage (NCBI taxonomy): Eukaryota > Metazoa > Chordata > Amphibia > Caudata > Salamandridae > Calotriton > Calotriton arnoldi. Next base: position 390,186 of record CAWUFW010014755.1, read on the forward strand.
GGTAGTGCCTGAGTGACTTCATGAGTGCAAGAGTAATGCCTGGGTGCTTAGATCAGCGCATGGGTAGTGCCTGAGTAAAAGGCATGACTGCAAGAGTAATCCCTGGGTGATTACATGAGTGCATGTTTAGTACCTGAGAGAATGCTTGAGGGCAAGAGCAGTGTCTAAGTGATTGTATGAGTACAGGGTAGTGCCTGGGTGATTGGATGAATACATGGGTTGTGCCTGTGTGGAAGGAAGAATACAAGGATAATGCCTGGGTTTTCCTATTAGTGCAAGAGTTATGCTATAGAGAATATATGAGAGCACAGGTAGTGTTTGCGTGAAAGGATGACTGCCTGGATGATTACATCAGCAATATGATGATAGTTTGCTAATAGTGTAAAGCATCAACATTATTTATATTAGAAACAAATAACATATAAATGAACTTTAAACATTTTTTCACGTTATGATCCATATTATTTTATGCATTCTTACCTTTTAAGTAATTTAGATACATTACTCAGTAAAAGTATTTTAGAGTAGTATTGTCCTAAAAAGCATTAAAACTCTTTTCAAACTTCACCAGTAGCTACTATAAAGAAGAAGAAGAAATTGTTTTATTTAATGTAATAAATTACAGAAATTATAACATTATATTTTTAAGAACATAAATTTGGAATTACATGACATTTTCAGTTTCGCTTTTTTGCTGTTCTCAGAATCCACTTAACTTCACCATACACTGTGATTTTAATGTAGTATCATCATTGAAAAGCAGGGAAAAAAACAATCAAATTGATTGCAGAAAAAAAAATCAGCATAGAGCATTATTTTCAATATGTGTAGCTATGGGTTTTCCTATCTACACTTTGTTAATTAGTTCTTTCATCTACCTTAACACTTTTATTCATCCCTTATACATTTGCCAAAAAGTAGACACTCATTTACATCTGGTAGAATATAGACAACAATTATATAAACTATTTTCTGTTAAATACAATTTTCCAAATGTAATATCAATTAGTGCATATAATAATCCAAACACTAATAATAAATGCTAATTGTTTGCAGTGCTGTCTACTTTCTGTTCACATCTTCCCAATAGGCCGAATGATATATTCAAAACTTTGGCTTCAAAAATATCAAATATGAATTTGGTAATTCAAAAGGCAATCTAGGTTTGAATTCCAAGTAGGCATCATTGCAATGTGTCCATCCTTTAATACACTTTAAATACATAGCATAGTGTCCAGATGTTGTAGTAGGTTCATCATGGAAAATAATAGCCACTGCTATAAAGGTTCTTCCTGAAATAGATATTTGACTTCCATTAAAAAATTTAATTTTGGATTCCAATTTTCTTCCATTAGCTCTACAACGTTGTAGCATTAACATGAGATATTTTCCAAATCTTTCTATATGTAATGTAGACAACATCTCTGATCTACAATGCGAACATTTCATGTCCTGATTGGCTGTTTTTATCAATTTGTTAGAGGGTACTGATTTGTAATCTGGTATCGTCAAGTATATGAATCGTTTTGTTTGTATTTCAGTGGTGGAAGTAAATAAACACTCTTCACATTTATGATCCCATCTGTAACTTAGTCCAAATACGTTTTCAATGTGTATTCCTTCATGTTCCAATACTCCAAGCATAAGCATTGGAAATTCTTGTGCATCTTGTTGTATATTGAGAGTAAATGTCAATGAACCAGTACATATATCCAAAAGATGCCGAATGCCAGAAGCAGTATGGTTTTTACTTCTGCCAGTTATCAACTGTTGAAATACATGATGTAGTAAAGAACAGAATATTTTTGATGATTTCCCATGATTTCATGATGAAGATCTTGTAGATAAAACACAACATTCAGAATCACATTAACATAATAGTTGATACCTGAACTATTTTCCAACTGGTATCCTACAAAGTCATCATCAGTTTCCATTTTCTTTTTCTTTACACCTTCAAGTTTCTCTTCAGTTGTTTTCTTTTTTTCAACCTCAGTTGAATGTTTGTTATATTTCCATTTTGGACACACTACACGTTTCTCATATATAGGATATTCACCTAAATCAGGTGTATAAAGTCTTCTTAAACGATTATACTCTCTTACACAATTTGCATCAAATACAATCCAGACAATCTTCTTACTTGAGATAATGCAACGTATGCCATTCCCTCTTTGAACACTGTACTTCTGATATTCACAAAAGCACTGTTTATACTTAAACCTTGAGATTTATGAATAGTTCCTGCATATGCTAAAGAAAGAGGAAATTGTTTTCTCCGAACATACAAATCTTTTACAAACAAAAAACGTACAACAGAACGCCCAATCTGTCTTACCTTTTCAATCTGACCAAATTTTATAATCAAAATTTCTATTCCATCTCTGTTCTGAAATTTTACAAAATCAACACTTTTCCCATTGCTCCATTTACTAAACCTTCTTCTACATATAAATTACGTCGTAAAATTACTCAACAGTTTATATATACATGTAAAGTCTTTTCTAAGCCTGCAGTTTTAGATACAGACTTTTCCAAGGAATGCAATTTAGCCTGTAGTTTCTCTGTGAGAAGAATAGTCACTCCCTGGAGTTCGATTTTATCATTAACGTCAATTTCCACTATTTGTTGTTTTTCCAGTATCAAAAGTTCTTGATTAAATGTAGAACACTCTTGCAGTGTAGGCATTAGGCATACTATAGACTGCTATTCTCCACGCATGTTGAACATTACTTCAGCTGCTGTGTTTCCAGTTCTAAATAAGTTCCTTAATAGCCGACTTTCTAAAGCTTGTTTACCATGTTTTGTCAAGACAATAAATTCTTATGTCTTGAAGAATATTTCCGTAATCTTCATCACTTGCTTGTCGCATATTCTTAATAAGTTCTTTATATTCAAAATGTAACCAAATGTTCACATTTCCAATACTTACCAAAGATTTCCTAGTGTCTTCATGGACAAATGTTTTAAAAACAGGTTGTCCTTTTACAGGAGTTATTTGTAGTAGATCTCCGAATACAATTAAATGTTTTCCTCCAAACCGAACATCGTAATCTGTTTTAAAAATCTGTTGCATTCGCAAGTGTACAAAAGCAAGCATTAAGTTTGAGACCATGCTTACCTCATCAAATGATTAAAAGTTTCATTTTCTTCAGTACTCTTGACACTTCATAACAAGCTTCTCCAGACAGCTTCTGATATTCCAATTTATTATCATGTATAACTGGTAACATAAGTAATCTAGGAAAAGTAATCCCTTTAATGTTGTGTGCTGCTAATCCAGTTGGAGCTGTTACAACACAAGATAAATGTGATTCTGTAGTTTTGTGTAGATAACTGGTCAAAATGTTATTTAATGTAATAAATTACAGAAATTATAACATTATATTTTTAAGAACATAAATTTAGAATTACATGACATTTTCAGTTTCCCTTTTTTGCTGTTCTCAGATTCCACTTAACTTCACCATACACTGTGATTTTAATGTAGTATCATCATTGAACAGCAGGGAAAAAAACAATCAACTTGATTGCAGAAAAAAGAAATCAGCATAGAGCATTATTTTCAATATGTGTAGCTATGGGTTTTCCTATCTACACTTTGTTAATTAGTTCTTTCATCTACCTTAACTCTTTTATTCATCTCTAATACATTTGCCAAAATGTAGACTCTCATTTACATCTGGTAGAATATAGACAACAATTATATAAACTATTTGCTTTTAAATAAAATTTTCCAAATGTGATATCAATTAATGCAAATAATAATCCAAACACTAATTATAAATACTAATTGTTTGCAGTGCTGTCTACTTTCTGATCACATCTTCCCAATAGGCCGAATGCTATATTCAAATCTTTGGCTTCAAAAATATCAAATATGAATTTGGTAATTCATAAGGCAATCTAGGTTTGAATTCCAAGTAGGCATCATTGCAATGTGTCCATCCTTTATTACACTTTAAATACACAGTATAGTGTCCAGATGTTGTAGCAGGTTCATCATGGAAAATAATAGCCACTGCTATAAAAGTTCTTCCTGAAATAGATATTTGACTTCCAATAACATTTTTAATTTTGGATTCCAATTTTCTTCCATTAGCTCTACAACGTTGTAGCATTAAAATGAGATATTTTCCAAATCTTTCTATATGTAATGTAGACAACATCTCTGATCTACAATGCGAACATTTCATGTCCTGATTGGCAGTTTTTATCAATTTGTTAAAGGGTACTGATTTGTAATCTGGTATTGTCAAGTATAGGAATCGTTCTGTTTGTATTTCAGTGGTGGAAGTAAATAAACACTCTTCACATTTATGATCCCATCTGTAACTTAGTCCAAATATGTTTTCAATGTGTATTCCTTCATGTTTCAATACTCCAAGCATAAGCATTGGAAATTCTTGTGCATCTTGTTGTACATTGAGAGTAAATGTCAATGAACCAGTACATATATCCAAAAGATGCTGGATGCCAGAAGCAGTATGGTTTTTACTTCTGCCAGTTATCAACTGTTGAAATACATGATGTAGTAAAGAACAGAAACTTTTTCATGGTTTACCATGATTTCATGATGAAGATCTTGTAGATAAAACACAACATTCAGAATCACATTAACATAACAGTTGATACCTGAACTATTTTCCAACTGGTATCCTGCAAAGTCATCATCAGTTTCCATTTTCTTTTCTTTACACCTTCACGTTTCTCTTCAGTTCTTTTCTTTTTTTCAACCTCAGTTGAATGTTTGTTATATTTCCGTTTTGGACACACTACACGTTTCTCATATATAGGATATTCACCTAAATCAGGTGTATATGTCTTCTTAAACGATTATACTCTCTTACACAATTTGCATCAGCACTAACCTTTTTCTCATCGAAATCTATCAAATACAATCCAGACAATCTTCTTACTTGAGATAATGCAACGTATGCCATTCCCTCTTTGAACACTGTACTTCTGATATTCACCAAAGCACTGTTTATACTTAAACCTTGAGATTTATGAATAGTTCCTGCATATGCTAAAGAAAGAGGAAATTGTTTTCTCCGAACATACAAATCTTTTACAAACAAAAAACGTACAACAGAATGTCCACTCTGTCTTACCTCTTCAATCTGACGAAATTTTATAATAAAAAATTCTATTCCATCTCTGTTCTGAAATTTTACAAAATCAACTCTTTTCCCATTGCTCCATTTACTAAACCTTCTTCTACATATAAATTACGTCGTAAAATTAGTCAACAGTTTATACATACATGTAAAGTCTTTTCTAAGCCTGCAGTTTTAGATACAGACTTTTCCAAAGTATTCAATTTAGCATGTAGTTTCTCTGTGAGAAGAATAGTCACTCCCTGGTGTTCGATTTTATCAATATCTTCAATTTCCACTATTTGTTGTTTTTCCAGTTTCAAAAGTTCTTGATTAAATGTAGAACACTCTTGCAGTGTAGGCATTAGGCATACTATAGACTGCTTTTCTCCACGAATGTTGTACATTACTTCAGCTGCTGTGTTTCCAGTTCTGAATAAGTTCCTTAATAGCCGACTTTCTAAAGCTTGTTTACCATGTTTCGTCAAGACAATAAATTCTTATGCTTAAAGAATATTTCCGTAATCTTCATCACTTGCTTGTCGCATATTCTTAAAAAGTTCTTTATATTCAAAATGTAACCAAATGTTCACATTTCCAATACTTACCAAAGATTTCCTAGTGTCTTCATGGACAACGTGTTTTAAAAACAGGTTGTCCTTTTACAGGAGTTATTTGTAGTAGATCTCTGAATACAATTAAATGTTTTCCTCCAAATCGAACATCGTAATCTCTTTTAAAAATCTGTTGCATTTGCAAGTGTACAAAAGCAAGCATTAAGTTTGAGACCATGCTTACCTCATCAATGATTAAAAGTTTCATTTTCTTCAGTACTCTTGACACTTCATAACAAGCTTCTCCAGACAGCTTCTGATATTCCAATGTATTATCATGTATAACTGGCAACATAAGTAATCTACGTAAAGTAATCCCTTTAATGTTGTGTGCTGCTAATCCAGTTGGAGCTGTTACAACACAAGGTAAATGTGATTCTGTAGTTTTGTGTAGATAACTGGTCAAAATGTTATTTAATGTAATAAATAACAGAAAATATACCATTATATTTTTAAGAACATAAATTTAGAATTACATGACATTTTCAGTTTCCCTTTTTTGCTGTTCTCAGATTCCACTTAACTTCACCATACACTGTGATTTTAATGTAGCATCAGCATTGAACAGCAGGGAAAAAAACAATCAACTTGATTGCAGAAAAAAAAAATCAGCATAGAGCATTATTTTCAATATGTGTAGCTATGGGTTTTTGTTAATTAGTTCTTTCATCTACCTTAACTCTTTTATTCATCTCTAATACATTTGCCAAAATGTAGACTCTCATTTACATCTGGTAGAATATAGACAACAATTATATAAACTATTTGCTTTTAAATACAATTTTCCAAATGTAATATCAATTAGTGCAAATAATAATCCAAACACTAATTATAAATACTAATTGTTTGCAGTGCTGTCTACTTTCTGTTCACATCTTCCCAATAGGCCGAATGATATATTCAAAACTTTGGCTTCAAAAATATCAAATATGAATTTGGTAATTCATAAGGCAATCTAGGTTTGAATTCCAAGTAGGCATCATTGCAATGTGTCCATCCTGTATTACTCTTTAAATACACAGGGGTCGATTCCGATGTCGGCCGGAAGCGCACCTAACAGTATTCGTCCAGAAAAAACACCAGCCGAACGCGTGTTTTCCGACCAACTCGAACACTCTACCGAACGAACAAGTACGATGCGCATAACAGCCCAGATTCCGAGCGAGCCGTACTTACCCATTCCAGCTCCTGTTCCCCGCCCGAGCCGGATCCGTAAACGCCAAATCGAGTCGCACGGAACCAAATACACAGCACCTTCCGGCCGGACTAGTACGATGAGTCTTCCGTACGCGCCGAACTCGTCGCTACGTCTGGCACGTTTGAGCATCCGGGCGAGCCGTACATAAGCTTCGTTTCGCGCCACAAGACGATCCACGGCTACGAGACGAACAAGCCTGCTACGAGTACGACTCGAAGACACGAGAAACCCGAATGAGACGATCCAAGCATGAATCCCATTGCGCAGGTCCTACTCTACATCTATTACCGGGACCGGCACAGACGCGTACGGCGCAGACGGTAAGTCAAACACCAACAATACAAACAAACCACATGAACACGAAATATGTCACACACACATAGGGATGCACAAATAATGTACACTAGCAACAGCAGAACCATAGGGGTGGGATGGCCAACACCAATGCCATACATACCCATAGGGGGATGGATGCCTGCCACTACTACCACCCCTACCCAGGGGTGCCTGGATGCCTGCCACTACTACCACCCCTACCCAGGGGGCCCTGGATGCCTGCCACTACTACCACCCCTACCCTGGGGAGCCTGGATGCCTGTCACTACTACCATCCCCACTCATGGGGGGCTGGATGCCTACCACTACTACCATCCCCACTCATGGGGGGCTGGATGCCTACCACTACTACCATCCCCACTCATGGGGGGCTGGATGCCTACCACTACTACCATCCCCACCCATAGGGGGCTGGATGGCTGCCACTACTACCATCCCCACCCTTAGGGGATGGATGCCTGCCACTACCACCACCCCTACCCAGGGGGCCTGGATGCCTGTCACTACCACCACCCCTACTCAGGGGGGCTGGATGTCTGCCACTACCACCACCCCTATCCAGGGGGCTGGATGCATGCCACTACCACCACCCCTACCCAGGGGGGCCTGGATGCCTGCCACTACCACCACCCCTATCCAGGGGGGTTGGATGCATGCCACTTCTACCACCCCTACCCAGGGGGGCCTGGATGACTGCCACTACTACCATACCCACCCTTAGGGGGATGGATGCCTGCCACTACTACCACCCCTACCCAGGGGGCCTGGATGCCTG